>CAWUFW010007740.1:600000-971573 GCA_963921515.1 Calotriton arnoldi | reverse complement strand
TTATTACTTCGTTCAGTTACGTATTGCTCCCTGGACCGGAAACAAGCATCCTAGGACCGGTTTCTGGCATTTCAGCCGTCATCAGCCAGGCTTGCTTGAATCCAGTGGCAAAGTGAGCAAGGGACCCACGTCTGGGCATACCCCGCCAACTTAGGGGCGACCAAAGCGATACAAAAGGGGATGATGGACGGAACGTTTGAGCCAATCAAACACTCACCCCCAGTCAACTGATCTGGGTTTAATCCATCATCATTCTTTAGCTCACTCCACCACCCCAGTTCAGACATGGCCATATGCAAATCAGTCTGACCCTGTGCCTCATGGGAACAGTCCAGCCCGAACTGCCAAGCCATGTCTTCCCTGGACCGGAAACAAGCATCCTAGGACCGGTTTCTGGCATTTCAGCCGTCATCAGCCAGGCTTGCTTGAATCCAGTGGCAAAGTGAGCAAGGGACCCACGTCTGGGCATACCCCCGCCAACTTAGGGCGACCAAAGCGATACAAAAGGGGATGATGGACGGAACGTTTGAGCCAATCAAACACTCACCCCCAGTCAACTGATCTGGGTTTAATCCATCATCTTTCTTTAGCTCACTCCACCACCCCAGTTCAGACATGGCCATATGCAAATCAGTCTGACCCTGTGCCTCATGGGAACAGTCCAGCCCGAACTGCCAAGCCATGTCTTCCCTGGACCGGAAACAAGCATCCTAGGACCGGTTTCTGGCATTTCAGCCGTCATCAGCCAGGCTTGCTTGAATCCAGTGGCAAAGTGAGCAAGGGACCCACGTCTGGGCATACCCCCGCCAACTTAGGGCGACCAAAGCGATACAAAAGGGGATGATGGACGGAACGTTTGAGCCAATCAAACACTCACCCCCAGTCAACTGATCTGGGTTTAATCCATCATCATTCTTTAGCTCACTCCACCACCCCAGTTCAGACATGGCCATATGCAAATCAGTCTGACCCTGTGCCTCATGGGAACAGTCCAGCCCGAACTGCCAAGCCATGTCTTCCCTGGACCGGAAACAAGCATCCTAGGACCGGTTTCTGGCATTTCAGCCGTCATCAGCCAGGCTTGCTTGAATCCAGTGGCAAAGTGAGCAAGGGACCCACGTCTGGGCATACCCCCGCCAACTTAGGGCGACCAAAGCGATACAAAAGGGGATGATGGACGGAACGTTTGAGCCAATCAAACACTCACCCCCAGTCAACTGATCTGGGTTTAATCCATCATCATTCTTTAGCTCACTCCACCACCCCAGTTCAGACATGGCCATATGCAAATCAGTCTGACCCTGTGCCTCATGGGAACAGTCCAGCCCGAACTGCCAAGCCATGTCTTCCCTGGACCGGAAACAAGCATCCTAGGACCGGTTTCTGGCATTTCAGCCGTCATCAGCCAGGCTTGCTTGAATCCAGTGGCAAAGTGAGCAAGGGACCAACGTCTGGGCATACCCCCGCCAACTTAGGGCGACCAAAGCGATACAAAAGGGGATGATGGACGGAACGTTTGAGCCAATCAAACACTCACCCCAGTCAACTGATCTGGGTTTAATCCATCATCATTCTTTAGCTCACTCCACCACCCCAGTTCAGACATGGCCATATGCAAATCAGTCTGACCCTGTGCCTCATGGGAACAGCCCAGCCCGAACTGCCAAGCCATGTCTTCCCTGGACCGGAAACAAGCATCCTAGGACCGGTTTCTGGCATTTCAGCCGTCATCAGCCAGGCTTGCTTGAATCCAGTGGCAAAGTGAGCAAGGGACCCACGTATGGGCATACCCCCGCCAACTTAGGGCGACCAAAGCGATACAAAGGGGATGATGGACGGAACGTTTGAGCCAATCAAACACTCACCCCCAGTCAACTGATCTGGGTTTAATCCATCATCGTTCTTTAGCTCACTCCACCACCCCAGTTCAGACATGGCCATATGCAAATCAGTCTGACCCTGTGCCTCATGGGAACAGTCCAGCCCGAACTGCCAAGCCATGTCTTCCCTGGACCGGAAACAAGCATCCTAGGACCGGTTTCTGGCATTTCAGCCGTCATCAGCCAGGCTTGCTTGAATCCAGTGGCAAAGTGAGCAAGGGACCCACGTCTGGGCATACCCCCGCCAACTTAGGGTGACCAAAGGGATACAAAAGGGGATGATGGACGGAACGTTTGAGCCAATCAAACACTCACCCCCAGTCAACTGATCTGGGTTTAATCCATCATCATTCTTTAGCTCACTCCACCACCCCAGTTCAGACATGGCCATATGCAAATCAGTCTGACCCTGTGCCTCATGGGAACAGTCCAGCCCGAACTGAAAAGCCATGTCTTCCCTGGACCGGAAACAAGCATCCTAAGACCGGTTTCTGGCATGTCAGCCGTCATCAGCCAGGCTTGCTTGAATCCAGTGGCAAAGTGAGCAAGGGACCCACGTCTGGGCATACCCCCGCCAACTTAGGGCGACCAAAGCGATACAAAGGGGATGATGGACGGAACGTTTGAGCCAATCAAACACTCACCCCCAGTCAACTGATCTGGGTTTAATCCATCATCATTCTTTAGCTCACTCCACCACCGCAGTTCAGACTTTTCCATATGCAAATCAGTCTGACCCTGTGCCTCATGGGAACAGTCCAGCCCGAACTGCCAAGCCATGTCTTCCCTGGACCGGAAACAAGCATCCTAGGACCGGTTTCTGGCATTTCAGCCGTCATCAGCCAGGCTTGCTTGAATCCAGTGGCAAAGTGAGCAAGGGACCCAGGTCTGGGCATACCCCCGCCAACTTAGGGCGACCAAAGCGATACAAAAGGGGATGATGGACGGAACGTTTGAGCCAATCAAACACTCACCCCCAGTCAACTGATCTGGGTTTAATCCATCATCATTCTTTAGCTCACTCCACCACCCCAGATCAGAAATGGCCATATGCAAATCAGTCTGACCCTGTGCCTCATGGGAACAGTCCAGCCCGAACTGCCAAGCCATGTCTTCCCTGGACCGGAAACAAGCATCCTAGGACCGGTTTCTGGCATTTCAGCCATCATCAGCCAGGCTTGCTTGAATCCAGTGGCAAAGTGAGCAAGGGACCCACGTCTGGGCATACCCCCGCCAACTTAGGGTGACCAAAGGGATACAAAAGGGGATGATGGACGGAACGTTTGAGCCAATCAAACACTCACCCCCAGTCAACTGATCTGGGTTTAATCCATCATCATTCTTTAGCTCACTCCACCACCCCAGTTCAGACATGGCCATATGCAAATCAGTCTAACCCTGTGCCTCATGGGAACAGTCCAGCCCGAACTGAAAAGCCATGTCTTCCCTGGACCGGAAACAAGCATCCTAGGACCGGTTTCTGGCATTTCAGCCGTCATCAGCCAGGCTTGCTTGAATCCAGTGGCAAAGTGAGCAAGGGACCCACGTCTGGGCATACCCCCGCCAACTTAGGGCGACCAAAGCGATACAAAAGGGGATGATGGACGGAACGTTTGAGCCAATCAAACACTCACCCCCAGTCAACTGATCTGGGTTTAATCCATCATCATTCTTTAGCTCACTCCACCACCGCAGTTCAGACTTTTCCATATGCAAATCAGTCTGACCCTGTGCCTCATGGGAACAGTCCAGCCCGAACTGCCAAGCCATGTCTTCCCTGGACCGGAAACAAGCATCCTAGGACCGGTTTCTGGCATTTCAGCCGTCATCAGCCAGGCTTGCTTGAATCCAGTGGCAAAGTGAGCAAGGGACCCACGTCTGGGCATACCCCCGCCAACTTAGGGCGACCAAAGCGATACAAAAGGGGATGATGGACGGAACGTTTGAGCCAATCAAACACTCACCCCCAGTCAACTGATCTGGGTTTAATCCATCATCATTCTTTAGCTCACTCCACCACCCCAGTTCAGACATGGCCATATGCAAATCAGTCTGACCCTGTGCCTCATGGGAACAGTCCAGCCCGAACTGCCAAGCCATGTCTTCCCTGGACCGGAAACAAGCATCCTAGGACCGGTTTCTGGCATTTCAGCCGTCATCAGCCAGGCTTGCTTGAATCCAGTGGCAAAGTGAGCAAGGGACCCACATCTGGGCATACCCCCGCCAACTTAGGGCGACCAAAGCGATACAAAAGGGGATGATGGACAGAACGTTTGAGCCAATCAAACACTCACCCCCAGTCAACTGATCTGGGTTTAATCCATCATCATTCTTTAGCTCACTCCACCACCCCAGTTCAGACATGGCCATATGCAAATCAGTCTGACCCTGTGCCTCATGGGAACAGTCCAGCCCGAACTGCCAAGCCATGTCTTCCCTGGACCGGAAACAAGCATCCTAGGACCGGTTTCTGGCATTTCAGCTGTCATCAGCCAGGCTTGCTTGAATCCAGAGGCAAAGTGAGCAAGGGACCCATGTCTGGGCATACCCCCGCCAACTTAGGGCGACCAAAGCAATACAAAAGGGGATGATGGACGGAACGTTTGAGCCAATCAAACACTCACCCCCAGTCAACTGATCTGGGTTTAATCCATCATCTTTCTTTAGCTCACTCCACCACCCCAGTTCAGACATGGCCATATGCAAATCAGTCTGACCCTGTGCCTCATGGCAACAGTCCAGCCCGAACTGCCAAGCCATGTCTTCCCTGGACCGGAAACAAGCATCCTAGGACCGGTTTCTGGCATTTCTGCCGTCATCAGCCAGGCTTGCTTGAATCCAGTGGCAAAGTGAGCAAAGGACCCACGTCTGGGCATACCCCCGCCAACTTAGGGCGACCAAAGCGATACAAAAGGGGATGATGGACGGAACGTTTGAGCCAATCAAACACTCACCCCCAGTCAACTGATCTGGGTTTAATCCATCATCATTCTTTAGCTCACTCCACCACCCCAGTTCAGACATGGCCATATGCAAATCAGTCTGACCCTGTGCCTCATGGGAACAGTCCAGCCCGAACTGCCAAGCCATGTCTTCCCTGGACCGGAAACAAGCATCCTAGGACCGGTTTCTGGCATTTCAGCCGTCATCAGCCAGGCTTGCTTGAATCCAGTGGCAAAGTGAGCAAGGGACCCACGTCTGGGCATACCCCCGCCAACTTAGGGCGACCAAAGCTTAAGTAGCATTTTAAACATGGCTCAGGCCTGCCACAGCAGGGCCTGTGTGTGCAGTTTAAACTGCCATTTCGACCTGGCAAGTCAACCCTATTGCCAGGCCCAAACCTTCCTTCTTAATGCATATAGGTCACCTCTAAGGTAGGCCCTTGGCAGCCCCAAAGGCAGGGTGGAGTGTAGTTAAAACATTGGACGTTTACTTTTAAGTTTTACATGTCCTGGTAGTGAAATACTCTTAAATTCGTTTTTCACTACAGCAAGGGCTATATCTCCCATATGTTAACATAGGGACTGCCTTATAACATTTTATAAGTGTAGTTTCCCATTGGGACAAGATAGGGAATTCAAATTTTGTGTCCCTCATCAATTTAAAAACGCAACTCATGATGAAGATGGTTTTTAAATTGCAATTCTGAAAACGGCATGTTTAGAACGTTGCCATTTTTTTACTTAAACCATTTAGTGCCTTCTCCCTGTTGCTGGAATACTCATCTGGGGTGGGTGACAGCTGGCTTCATGTATTCCCTCTAGACAGCCACGCACAAAGGCAGAGTAGGTGTGACTGAGCAGCCATCTGCATGTTGAAGGATCACCCTGAGGCAGTATGAGAGGGAGGAGCTTACACTTGCACCTGAATAGGGCTGTGCCTGTCCGCACACAAAGGGTTGCATGCCCCCCTGTAGTGATTCTGGGGCCAGGAAAGGCAGGGCCTTTGGCACTTCAAAGCATCTCTTTGAAGTTTCCCTACTTCAAAGGCCAAACTGGGTATAGTACTGAACCTCTGACACCATGAAATAAGAATACCTCTGGATCTAAGGACATTCTGCCAGGAAAAAGAGCTGCTGTGCCTGTGCTGCAGGAGAGACTGCCACTTTGCTAACTGCTTTGTTGTGTTGGCCTGCTGCCTGCTGTTTCTTGCCTGGGAAGTGAGAAAGACTGGACCTGCTCTCTACATCCTTGAACCCAAGTTCTCTAAGGACATGCTGGCTTGCCTCCTGTTTTGAAGTTTCAGAGCCATCAAAGACGTGCTTCACCTCTACTTCAGCAGCTGGACTCTGCCCACTGTGAGTCCTACCCTGCCAGAGGTGCCAATCCAGTCCTGGGCCTTGAAAGTGGGTTCTGAAGCTGTTTTTCCCCAAAAAATCTATGCAGTGACAACTTTGCACCAATCAGATCCAACGCAGTCCCCTTCGATGCAGACGCAAAGCCACTTTGAGAACATCCCTGCGTGGCTCAACGCAAGACCCTGGACTGTGAGGTTCAACGCTGATGCAGGGCCTGCATCGTGAAGCGTTTGACGATGATGCGGTACCCGACTTCGAGGTTCGATGACGACGCTGTGCCTGCATCGAAAAGGGTTTGGCGACGATGTGGGACTCAACTGCAAGGCTCGGCGACGACACATCGGCCCGACTGCGTGAATTGAACCGACACATCGAGACTTCGACGCCGACACTTGCTTTATCCAAGGTACTTTTTCAGCTGGCCCTGCCATGGTCCTGTAGCCGGCCTGCCCTCCGTCGTGGTTGGCCGGAACTTTGGATTTACCCTGGTCCAGCTTTTCCTCAAATAACCCCAAAACGCTATGTGCTTTTAAGCACTACATTGCAGTTTATTCTTTAAACATTCATATCTCAAGTTCTAAATATTGGATTTTTTCATTTTGGTCTTGTTTTGCTCAGATAAATATTCTCTATTTTTCTAAACTAGTGTGGAGTCTTTTTGTGATGTTTTCCCTGTGTTACTGTAATTTAAGTGTTGCACAAATATTTAACACATTGCCTCTTAAGTTAAGTCTCACTGCTCTGTGTCAAGCTACCAGAGGGTGAGCACAGGTTAATTAAGGTTGTGTATCTGACTTACCCTGACTAGGATTGTGGTCCCTACTTGGACAGGATACAAACGTCTGCCAACTAGAGACCCAATTTCTAACACATTCTATACCTTTGTGTTGCAATCGTCCTGAGCTGGGCAAAAAACTTCCAATGTTTAGAGAACCAGTAATTGGTGCATACAGAGGGTGCATTTCTGAATCCTGCGTAAGACGTCTGGTTTATTTATTTCAGGTCATTGCCTTGAAATGTGCTGACTCAGCTCTTTCTGAAGCTTTTTCTCCTCCCTCCCCCACGCATCTCCATCCCCACAATCTTTATTGTTTTTCTCTCTCTGTTTGTTTCAATGTAATAATTTATTGTTGCACGTAACTGTTGCTCTCCCTTTTATGTATCTACCACTGGCTATTTAATTAATCAATTTTGGAAAAATCTGTAGCAGTTCAGTGTAAATTTAAAACATTGTCGTGGGAGCTCCCTGATTATTTCAAACATTTCTCTACTGCAGAGTTTGAATTTTAAGTCTCCAAAGACCCCAGTAGTTTTCTGCATCTGTTTGCGAGAGAATCCCACCTGGCCCTCCTAAATCCTGAAGATGTGTATAATTGAAAAATGGTTTGCTCTTAAGGGATTAGGGTAGATGGACAATACTTTGAACAGATTGTTTGTTTTTGTCAGTTTCGGATTGGCAGGTCACTCTGCATGTTCTTTAAGGTAGCCAACTTCAAGGAGAATATATATGATTGATATAAGAGCGGAGGTGAAATATAGATCTGTTAGAAAGCAGCCTCAAAAATATTCTTCACCATGAAGGAAATTTTCGGTTGTTTAAAAACATGTGGTTGCTTATCTTTCTCACTTTGACTTCCCAATTCTCAAAACTTTTCTGCACTTCATTTGAAGTGAGATGAGCAAACTGGTTTGTATATTAGTGTAAATTTCGATTTGGTATTAAAAAACTTGAATATAAACTTTGCAATTGGAGCAATTTTACATGTGAGAAAAAGTGGGCTTTACAGGACGGGAATGTCTTGAAAGGTAGGTGAGTACTGCCAAACATGAGAGTTAAGTGGCTTTTGGGTGGCACATTACCACCTGGAAAAGGTCAGTGGTAGACTTGTAAAGGGGAGAAGTTTGTCCGTACTCGATGCAGGAAGCAAGACAGCACCCCTAAAACTATGGGGAGGGGGTGTATGGGAAGTGATGACTCCATGGGAATATGTACTTTTCCTGTGGAGAAAAAAATAAAGAAGTTTTAAAGTCTAGATGCATTTTTTAAAAGTATTTATGCACGTGTATATGTAAATCTGTTATCTACATATTGGGCAGGAGCGGCCCATGCAGGTAAGAGCGGTGAGGCGGGGTGTGGAGGATTCAACAGATAAGGGAAAATTAAATAAATAATAAATTTTCCCTCATCGTCGTCTGTCCAATCCCCCCCCCCCCCAAACCCGCCCCACCACTCTTACCTACATGGGGGTGCTCCTGATATTGGGTAAATAGTAAGGCACATGAGCGCTCCTGGGAAGCGGTGGCTGTAATCGCTTTCCAAGAAGACTTCTGGATGCTTCCAAAATAGTCAGAAATGTGCTCCAAAAGTATGGCTAAACCTACGGAATTCCGTTAATTATCTTTTGAAAAAAAGTTAGTATATATTTAAGAAAAAGGTATTTGACTGTTCGAGGCTGTAAGACCGGCCTGCTTGTACAGATGAATCTGAGTGAGTTTGCTAACAAGTAGTCACTACCCATGATCTAATACTTGAAACGAATCAGCCTGCAACTGTTGCCACAGTTGTCTCAAACACGTCTGCAATGTGGTGCCAATTGAGTGTCTTTTTCAGGGCTATATAACTCTCAGACCGTACTGATTGCTTATGGATGCAACCTGGTGGTCTGTTATACCTATTTTAGATATGGGTTTTAAATGTATACAGCTGTGCATTTTTTCATAAAGAAAGCACTGCATTTTTTTTCCATATTGTGATTTTCCTAGGCTATGGAAATAGTTCTTGATTGCTGAGTGAGACACGTTTCTACATTTGATAGGGATGTGATCATTCCCAAGGTGGCGGAAGTGGAGATTTCTGCTATAATTTCTCATTGTAATTCATCTCATCCATCAATTATCAGAAAAGTGGCCTTTTCTTGATATATAGGTATACAGTTATAGCTGTAAATTCTGCCTGCATTCGTCCATGTTTGTCTCAGGGTTAGACACAAAGGCAGAGTGTCATCTGCCTCGATCAAGATATTTTGAACGTCTCTTATTACCAGGCACCACATCTAGCTCTCAATATGGTGTTTTGTCTTTTAATTCATTAATTATTGATTGAATTAGTTTGAATTTTTGCATCTTATTTTTTTACTTCCTTTTGTCTTTGCGTTTTTCCTCTGTAATCCCCTTTTTCTTCACCAATTTTTGTTTATTATCCTGGCTCCTCTTTGCTATTTTTATTTTCACCCATTTTGTTTTGTGCGGAACCCCGTACTCCTTTTTATTCTTTCAACCCCTCTTCATTTGCACTTACTTTTGTTTTCAGTATTCCTCCTCTATTGCTTCCATCTTTTTAAAGTTTTTTTTTTTTATATTCTATTGCTGAAATATTGATGCTAAACTTCAGAAGTATATTGAGAAGTAATAATGTCGAAGCGTTGAGGTGATACACTAAATCTGATAATTGCATGCTGCAAAATATACATATGTCGGTCATCTTGATAGAATTAAGGCATAATAAGCAACATTTTATTGAGCGTGATGCCAGAGATGGGATGGCAATATAGCAGTGAATGAGAGACCTGAGTTCCAGTTCTGTAAAGCAGAATGTTGACTGCTGTGAGAGGCAAAGATAATATCTATACTAATACTAAAAAAAAATGTATTTCACTGCTCTTTTTAGGTAGCACTATATATATTATTTACAGAATTAATTTTAAAATGGAGACACCATGCAAAATGCAAGTGCATAATATTTTTTGTGAATAAGTACTTTGCATTAGATTTAGATATGATTATCCTTTCCCTTCAGACCTGATATACCTTTTTGAAAAGCTGAAACACGTCGACTTCTGTAATCTATATTAAGAGCATGTGTTATGGCATGCAATAAATATACAATGGAGATAACCAAGGAGTGCACACAGATTAGTTTATCAATTATATATTTTGAAAAGTGGATAGATGAGACCATGAAGGTAAGCACCAACATACGATGCCCATAGTGCTAGGTCAACCTCTGGTCTTACCTTCACCATCTTTCGGTAGGTGGTACTCAGCCCTATTGGCTCCATAAAACAAGAATGTACTGTAAGTCCAAGGAAAAGGGGGCCATGCTATTTCACTGTGAAGCTCATGCAATTAAGAATCATAGCCACAAAGTAAATGCTTCAGCTTTTATGGCCACCACAGAGGAAGGTTATCCATAAATGTACATGTAATGGAGACTCACAGCCGTGAGACAGAACGGGTTCTTCATGTGCAAACGGAATACCTGATAGCATTCAAAGAGCTCGACAGGGGGTCTCATGCTCAGTAATCCTGTGTTTTTAGCATGTTGGAAAAGTGTTTCGCATGTACGAATAGGACTCTGTCTCTCGCATCGCACTATGGGATTCATGGTGATAGGTCGCTGCTCCGTCACATAGACTAAGGTGAAGGCATGTCAGCAGTGATCAGTCACTACTTCAGTCCTGATATAATACTCCTTCTGCCCCCTCGTGCAACTTGTGTGAAATTAACATAGGGCTCTAGGTTTTCGTCTGCACATAATTTGCTAAATTAAATTTTAAGAATTGTGTGTGGGGGAAAAGTTGAGTTTTGCAGCCCGGACCAGGGAAAACTGGGCTATTAACATATTATCCACCCTTCCGATCTTGTAATGATTCGGTAATACAGCTTTGGGGGAATATTTACCTCCACAGGCTTGGGAATTCTCTGTGATTTTACAGTGGTCCTCGTGCTGATGGCCCACATATGTACATGGATTTGTGTAACTATGTTCTTGTCTTTCCTCTCTGTGATTGGACATCCCCAGCTGACCACTCACTCTCTCTTCAGATATTCTTTATTCGGTTAAAAATAGAACCATAAAAGAAGCAAAATGTTAATTATGATACAGCACATCTCATATACCCACCATGCATAAAAAAAGCATCATTAAAAAGACAAATATTACCAGATCCTTACTCCTGATAAGACATATTACAAACATTGGACACTATAATGACTCCTATGAAGAGACACGTGCAAACTGCTGAGTTACAAAGTGCATGATAATGTGCAAAGCAATGCAGTTACTGGTGGTCCATAGCATATCCCTTTAGATCCAATCATAACGTTTCTCTCAATTTCATTGATTACTGAATGCATGTAACCACAGCCAAACTTATTGGCATGGAAGAGAGTGATTGAATAACAATCATTGCAGGTCTACATTGCCTTAATCCAACACGTCTTAAAATAAGAAACAAAAACCTCTTCCTCGAAGAAATGTAAAACTCACAAAATAACATACAATGCATTGTTTGGAATGAACACGAGCCACACAAGCATACTGGAAGCTTGGAATAATGACTTGATAGCAGAAATGCAACCAGGTAGTGTATGGGCTTTAGCCTAAGTAGTGTGAGCAAGCATCATTGATGCATGTTTGTAACCCAATGAAACAAGGTTTCAAGCTTAGACTGGTTTGGATCAGCAGATAGTCTTTCGCTGTTTGCTTCTGGCATTCACATGGTCTAACATTATTACGATAATCCTAAAAACGGGTCTTAATGCTGTCCTTACAAAGCAAAGACAATTCATGTGGGTTTCCTGAACAAACCAGGCATATCCAGACTGCAGCATAGGCCAGTCAGGGAATCTTTAATGCTCTGTCTACTCTAAGACAGACAAAACCAGCCTATTAAGGCCAGTTTCAATTGGATAGCCACTGTAGCAAAGGGCGAATTTAATATAGTTTGTAATATAACCTAGCCTGAACTCTGCATGGCACACATAAGTCGAGGTGCTATTGGGTACAGCAAGCAGCTTCCTCAAAAACTCATTCTCTGATTTCTTCATGGTTGGATGGTCTCTTTGTATTTCAAAAGCAATGTATTCTCCACGGCGCTGCCTTCTGCTATGTATCCTATGCATGAGCAGCAATATTGAATTCATGCACTGTGCAGTGTTTGTGCAGTCAGCTTTTGTTATGTTATGGTATACAGATTTGTAAGGCGCATAATCACTCAGAAAGGTATAGCCAAATCAATGGCCTTGTGGGACTACTGGGAAAACCATGTCTTCAGCTTTTTGCAGAATTCAAGAAGTGAGGAGGAGGCTCCTACGTGTAGTGGCAGGTCGTTCTATGCTTAAGGAGTGATGGAGGAGAAGGCTCAACCGCCTGATCTGGGTTGCTGTATGTGTGCAGGAAGGAGTCCAGACAAAAGGAGCACTCTGGAAATTTTGTGAAAGCAGATGCGGTTGTTGAGGTATGTTGGGATAGTGTTTTGTACTAACTTAAACGTGCATGTGAGGAGTTTGAATTGTGCTCGTTTGTGTATAGAGAGCCAGTGGAGCTCCTTCAGGTGTGATGTGATGTGAGTGGTGCGCGTGGGTAGAATGATTCTGGCTGCAGAGTCATGAATGGTATGTAGCCTTCTGTTTTTTTTTTGTCGATCCTGGCAGGAAAGGCGTTTCTATAGTCAAGCTTGCTTGTGACAAGGGCATGCATGATTATTTTCTGGGTGCTGATTGGGAGCCATTTGAACATTTCCCTCAGCATCCTCAGGGTATGGAAGCATGAGGTGGTGACTGTTGAATTGGGTGGCCATGTCAAGTTTGCTGTCACTGATGATCCAGAGGTTCTTGGCATGCATGTTGTGGATGGATGTCGGTCCAAGTGCTGGTGGAGTCTTGTTGGTGTTCAGCTTTCATCCAGTGCGCAATTTCAGTCATGTAGGTATTGAACTTGATCCCGGTACTGGGCATCTTGCCAGCGAGGGAAAGAATTGCTTGTCTGGCATAGGAGAGGATGTTGATGTCATGAGAGAACGGTAATGCAAGCCAGAAGGACCATGTGTGCATTGAAAAAGGTCGGGCTCAAAGAGGATTGTTGCAGAACTCCACAAATTAGGTCGCCGGTATATGAGGTGTATGGTGCCAGGCTGACTGACTGACTGGGTCCTTCCAGTAAGAAAGGAGCAGCTCCATTGGAATGTGTGTGCTTACATTTTGATTTTGTGTAGGCATTGGATGAGGATGGGATGGGAGACCATGTCAAATGCTGCTGAGAGGTTCAGGAAGATGAGGGCTACTATGTCTTCTCTGTCTAAAGTCATGTGGATGTCATCTGTGGCAACGATGAGGGCAGTTTCTCTGCTGTGGTTGGTCCTGAAACCAGAGAGAGTGGTGTCAAGGAGTTGGTGGTCGTTGAGGTGATCGGTGAGGTGCCTGTTGATTATTTTCTCTAAGACCTTGGGCGGTAATGGTAGCAGGGAGATCAGTCCATAGTTGTAGAGCTTTGAAGGGTTGGTAGAGGGTTTTTTCAGCAGTGAGAGGGCAGTTACATGTTTCCAAGCATCTGGAAAGAGGTGGAGGCATTCAGAATGGTTCCCAATGGGTCTGAGCAGTTGGTTTGCTGTCCTCTGGAGTAGGCGTGGTGGGGCTGGGGTCCGATGGGGCCACTGATGGATGGGCTTTATGGTGCAGGAATTTCTTTTGGGGTGATGATGGCCATGTGGTTAGCATTGGTTCTTTGGATAACATCAGGAAGCATTTGCCGAGGTCTGTCTGGTCCGGTTGCATGTTGAAGTTGCTGTAACTGGCAGTAATTTTGTTGCTGAAGAATTTAGAGAGACCGTTGCATAAGTCCAGTGATGAGTGATCAATTTGAAGGTGGCTGCTGGTGAGGTGAAATCCTTCTCAATGGCAAAGATTTGTTTGCTTCTGTTGGATCTGGCATCAATGAGGACCAACAGAGGGGTGCATTTGGTGGTCCAGATCATTTGGTGGTAGCTATCAGGGTCGATTTGAATGTGCTCTTATCTGTATTGTCCTGGCTGATTCTCTATTGGCACTCCAGTATTTACAGAGGTATTTCATCAGTCTCAGTTCCTCTGTGTATCAACATTGCTAGGGACTAGATCTTGTTGTATTGCTGTGTTTGAGGAGGAGCATGGAATCAGTGCAGGAAGTGTTCCAATAGTTGACATTCTTGATGAATTTGGGGAGGCTGTTGCTGTGTTCTGGTTGTTGAGTGTTGAGAGGGTTGCTTCAGTGCTCGTCAGTGATGC
Organism: Calotriton arnoldi; assembly: GCA_963921515.1. NCBI lineage: Eukaryota > Metazoa > Chordata > Amphibia > Caudata > Salamandridae > Calotriton > Calotriton arnoldi. The sequence continues at coordinate 957,354 of CAWUFW010007740.1, read as the reverse complement.
TGTTCCAGTTTAAGTGGGCTGGCCTGGCAGTGGTGCATGTGCATTGGACAGGGACAGGGATTCGGAACTTGAAGATGGTGTCGTCTTTCCAGGAGACTGTTAACTCAGATGTTGTTGAAGGATGTGAAAATAGGGTCCAGGAGGTGTCCAGAGATGTGGATAGGTCTATTTGCTCAGTCAGGGCCGGCTTTAGCGCAGGTGGCGCCTGGTGCGACAATCATTTATGGTGCCCCCACACCCCATGACCGCCTCCTTGGATTCTCTTACTACCACCCAGCAAAAGTGTCCCTCATCTCTCCAATCATAAGCTATTGCTGAACACAGCGCTCGCTCCACAGGTGAGCGCCCAGTGCGGCCGCACCAGTTGCACTGCCCTAAAGCCGGCCCTGTGCTCAGTGGGTGAAGCTCAGGCTTCCAAGGTCTTCAATGAGTGCTTTTGAGTTGGGGTTGGTGTGGTCTTCCAGATGGAAGTTCAGGTCTCTGAGTAGGAAGTAATTGCTAGCGGCGAGGGCAAATAGTGAAGTGGAGTTCATGATGGTGTCAGTGAAGTTGTTGTGGGGTCCTGCTAGTATGTAGATGAGAATTCCACTATGGGTGAAGTTGGCTGTGACTTGGAGCTTGAATGACATGTGTTCCATATTGGAGGATGATGTGTCTGTGGAGATGGTGCAGCTGATGGTGTTCTTGTGGATGATGACGATTCCACATCCCATCTTGAGAAGTCAGTCTTGCCTGGCGACCTTTTGCCAAGGGGATGACTGTGGTGATGTGAGGTGCTGATGCAGGGTTCAGTATAATTTTTAAGCTATGATTAAAACCCTCAAGGTATCCTACTGTGTCTTTATATACACCGGAATACTTTAGCTCAATATAAAACTTTTACTAAATATACTCACATTTTGCTAAGCCGACTACAGCACAACAGAGAACAGTCACTTTGTACAAACACAATGATACTTGTGTGGGGCTGGACTCTCTCTACAGACAGCTTTCAACTATTCAGGAAAAATGCTGCCTTCCACATACAATCAGAATTGCAGATAACATTATCATGTTAATGTAGGCAACAGCAAATTGCCAATTTTCAATCATATTGCGCGGTTACATGTGTCTCGAAGTCTGAGACTGTTACATGTGTCTCTTAGACTGTGTGCCTGCTTTTGTCACCTGTATTTTGATATTTTCTGCGAGGCATGCCCTATCCAGAATATGTGCTTAAAGCACCTCCCATCTTTTCTATTGGCTCCTGTTAGTGCCCTTCCTAAATGCCTGCTTTTGTTTGGTGGATATGCTTCATTAGTCCCGTCTTTTGGTGTTTTAGACCCTCCCAGCCAACTGCCCCTGTCACGTGCAGTCTTATTCTTTTTTACTTACTGCGCACTCTTTTTTTTTTTGCTTTACCTCGGCTCATGTATCAGTTCGTCACCCGATTAGTGGACACCATGCTTCATGTTTTGGACAGTAACGTGAATCTGTGCTTAGCTGATGGCATTAGGTTTTCTCCTCGGCTCGTGTATCAGAACGGTGCCAGCTTCATGGACGCCGCTCTTCATGTTTTGGACAATAACGTGATTTTGTGTTTAGCTGACGGCATTAGGTTTGGTCATCAGCTCATCTTTGGTCCACTGGCAATAAATACAACCAATTGCATAGATTTAGCTGCCTCACCACGGTTTAGGGCCCCCCATCTGAATATGATGAACCCCACCCCGTCCCCCTCACCACACTGATCTCACACCACCCACCTCCCTACAATCTCCTGCTTTGCCGCTGCCCCCCTTTCCTCACTTGCTGAAAACCATGATTTCAACAAACACCTCTTACCCTCTCTTTCCTCTCCTTTCCTTTATTTGTTCCCCTGTGAAATGGATCAAAAATAGAAAGAAACACTTTGGCTGCAAATGTTTTTTTCTGACATTTTTCTTTTCTAAAGTGCAGCCTTGGGACGGCGAGAACAAAAAGGTTCAAAATGCAAAAAATAAACAAAAAACTAAATAAAGCAAGACAGAGTGGTCGTAAAGTGGCCAGATTTGTTTTATTCACAACCACACACATTAGCACCACTTTACAGAGTTTGCCAGTGAAACGCTATTTTTTTTTTCTCTCCCTTTCTTTGAACAGCATTGTTTTCCCTGGGTGGGAAGTGCACCATTCCTGGAGGTACTGCAATACCTGGTTGATGCATAAAGTGGAAAACGTTTAATGTGATCCTTATCAGCTGTTTTCCTTATTTTAGTTTATAAAATGTGTACAGTGATGTGGTCTTTTTAAACCATACTGTTTACCTTTTGTAAGGATATGAGCAAAGGACATTGAAATGGGTCCCGTTTGGGCCCTGCAGTCATGTCCTTAACTTTTCAGGCAAAAACACTCCTTGATTTCTGAATAATAAGTGTAAAAGCGTTAAGGTAACCATGTTGTTCCTGCTTACATTTCACATGCTTTACCTAATCTTGCATTCCCTATGAGTGTTTGCTTTTTCCAGGATGTTGTTACTTAATTTTTTTCAGCCTGCATTTTACTCTTGTCTCCCCTCCCTCATAACCTAGTTCCTTTTTCTGGTTCTCCAGCACTGCGAGATCATACAAATGGCAATAGTGCTATGCAAATATCATCACTCCACTGCATATAAAAAAACACAAGTAAAAAACATTGTCATTTTCAACGGCAAGAGCTCTAACTTTCACAAATGCGAGACCGATTGCATTGCAAATGCTTGTTTTTCGTTGGAGGAGGGTGTTGCTGCTGTTCCTATTTTGCCTGGCAACAGTCTTTGAGGTGTTAATATTCCAAAGAGTAGTCACTTGATACTATACTGATTTGCCGGGCCACTGACATTGCAAACGGCAGATTTACCCCATGTATCCTCCGGTTATTGCACTTTATGAACTAACTACTTTGCCTATTTTTATCATCACTTTTCGCAAGACACTCAACGTTCTTAAAATGTGCATTTTATCTTCCTCAACCATCGCCAGAACTTAATAGTGTGCGTGCTGGCTCACATCCAGGCGTTGCAAGACTCTTTAAATGTGCACATCTCACTCTGCTGCTGACAACCCCGTACACATGAGATAAGGCATATTTTATTCGAATCACCCCTCTCCCAGTCAGCAAGGTAGGAAGGCAGACTCGACCCAATAAGTACACAAAACAAAGAAGCAAACTGAACACATATTTGTGTTCTTAAGAAGCTTAATATGTAATGGTAACAGATCATTGTACCAAACTGCAACCAACAGTAACAGACTGCCTGCAGTGTTATCGACCAAAGAAGTGAAGATTGATTCATCTGATAAAAACAGAGTTGTGTTTTTTTTTATTTAATCAAATGTGTGCAGCAGTGGCTCTCCCATCTTAAGAACTCAATTACTGTTCTTCCAATATGGAGTGAACTCAGTTTTTTTCTGTCACTTGAGCTGACAGATGGTCCTGTCAGACAGCTGAGCTTGGTTCATTCTTATGAATTCTAGCCTGAAATCTTTACAGATAAAAAAAAATCATAAGGTAGTGTTTGTTGCCTTTCTGTATAACACCAAAACCATACTCACACATTCGTGCAGGCAGGAATGTGGGCAGTATAGAAATTCTATTAATTGTAGGGCGACTGAGATCATAGTCAGATAACGCAATTAAGGGAACTCTCTACAGAGAAGGAGCAGTGATTTAATCCATCTATTACAGGAAGGTCTGGGGTCAAGCTAGGCGATTTCCAACTAATAACTGTCACTTTCTCCGTTGCAGGAAGCAGAGTTTAGTTTTTTCCATCAAAGTCAGATTTGGGTCAAGCTACAAGATTGCCATCCAATCACAAGCATTTCCTCCAGTGTGGGGGTGGCGATTTTGCCTATCCTTTTAGATTTGCAGTCAGCAAAGGGGATTTTTGTCCAGTCGCAGTCACTCCTTGAAGAGTGTGGGGGGGTTACACCAGCTGCGGCCCATGCTGGTAAGAGCGGTGGGGCCGGCTGGGGGGGGGGGTGTGGGGGGATTTCGAGGGATGATGACGAGGGAAAATTAAATAAATAATGAATTTTCCCTCGTCATTGTCCATCGAAATCTCTCCTCACCTGGCCCCACCGCCCCTCTGCTCTTACCTGCACGGGCCACGGCTGGGTTACACCCTAAATATGAATGGGCTGGAGGCGCCCCGTGCAAATCCCTGTTTACACAGTCACAGTCTCTCCTCGAAGAGTGTGGGGGGGGTTACACCCAGAATATGAATAGGCTGGAGTCCTCCCCCTACACCCCCCCGCGCAAACCCCTGTTGACACAGGAAGGGAATTCAGGGTGATTGGAATATACAACATCTAGTAATTACTATGCCAGTAAAATTCACACCCTTTATTAAACATTGGTGGAACAAACCCAACAGAATTTAACAGGGGAAAGAAGTATAGTATTTACGGTGAAATATAGATTTCGGTGCATTAAGCACCAAAATGTGCATGCTTTTTCCCTAAAATTTGGAATAGCTGCAATTTATCGCAAATACCGAAACCTGGGGGGATTTCTTCTGATGTGATATATAGCATTTATACCTCTGGGGCACTCCTAATCAGGGCCTAACTGTTTCGAATGCAATACAAATTTGAGTAAAAGCTGGGGAGTGGTGCAAAATCAAAATCACTCCCTCTGAGGCAGTTGTTGTACTTTTAATATATTCAATTCAGTTATATTTGTGGCTGGAGCAGGGGACTGCAGCCAATCATTCTAAAAGAGTGGTGTGCTGTATAATCTTAGCTATTGTAAGTCTTACAAAGGTGTAGCATACAATTAAATATGCCTCATGGAGCTTATTTAAAAAATGAGTTTTAAATCTTACGCTTGGTCAAGATGTTGCAAAAATCATTCTATTTTTATATGGCAATGGAGATAACTTCACAATCTGCACTCAAATCATACATGGGGTTTGCGGGGAAAAAATTGATTAAAAGCCTATTTCAAGATAATAGTCACAACAGCCAGAAAGAGAACTTAGCACACAGAAAGTTAAGAAACCGATTGCAAAATGATGTCCAACCACCAACATTTGTCTTATGGTAAGGCGCAAATCTAAAAGTCAGATTAGTGGCTGCTACAAGGGCTGTATGAGCATGATAGAAATGAGGAAAAGTAGTGTAAAGATTATGAGGTAATGTTTAGATTGGCAAACAGAAGGCCAAACTGCTTGGGTAGTGAAGGGCAAACATCTGTCAGCCCAGTGGCAGCCTGCCTTTCCAATGAAGAGTTCCCTGGGGAAAATTAATCGAAAGTTCTCCAGCCTTCATGTTAGGATCACTTTCAGTAAAGCGCAATTCCAGGCTGGCTTCCATGTCACAGTGGCACCCTTGACAAACAAAGCAACAAAGCAGAGATTTGTTTAATCTGTTTACCAAAGCAGAATCAGCTGAGGCCCTGCCAGCAGAAACTAAGCAGTTCCCCCCTCTAAATAGGGCAAGGGAACTATGGGTTTGATAGCGGGATATCCAATAATTTATGACGGGTGCCCCGCTTCTGCCAAACAATAAATATGGTGCTTGTAACTTGCAGACATTTTATTTAGAAGTAAGGATACAGTTTTATTGCACAGGCTAGCTACTGTAGAAAATCTTGGCTGCAGACATACGCATGGCCAAAAGTAGCAGGCTGCATGTTAAAGGAACAAAACAGCAGGGGGGGCTCCTTCACTAAGGTGGAGTACATTGCCCCACTGCCTTGAAGCAGTAAAAAAAGGAAAAAAAATAAAATTATAATGTAATGTTATTATCATTTTATTTTGTCCTTCTGTTGTGGCAGTTTTGCGTGAGGGGCGGGGCTGCACAGCAGGGGAGGAGTGGTAGAATCCTCCTAAGTGCGCAATGACTGTTTGGTCGGCCCTCTCAGGATGCCCAAAACAGTCATGCGCACTTTCCCTGTTCTCTATGAATGCTGCATTACAGCATGCATGGAGAACATGCCCAGGGCCCCAGTCCCTGGCTGATTGCCGATCCACGGCACTCAGACCAATCTCAACACTGCATTGCAGCATTGTGATTGGTCAGGAGAGCCTGGGATTGGTCAGGGGAGCCTGGCTGTGTTTCCTGGATGCGAGGAGAGCAGGAGCGGAGATGCGGGACCCAGGGGCAAAGTAAGTGTATTTTTGAATTTTTATTGAACATTGCGCCCTGAGTGCCCCCGCTGCCCCTCCCCCCTCACCTGCCCCCACCACCCACGGGCCGTGTCTGCCGCCACTGCAAAACAGTTATTAGGGGGTGTGTGTGAAGTGTACTAGAGATTCCTTGCAAATTCTGATTATTGGCCTACCTGCAGTCGCAGTTTCCTGCTTTTCATACATTTTTATCCTGGTCTTGTTTTTCACTGAAAACTAGCAGGATTTCCCTATGACTGCTAGTTGGCGCTGAAAACGGGTGAGCCATTTTCTTGTGAGTTTACTCCAAAACTGTTCTGGTCACAAAGTTGAAACTGGACACATGCTGACAACCTGTTTTCTGTAATGAAAATCATAAAAGGGGCACTCGAGTCCCAATTTTAACTTGAAAGCTTCACCAACCGTGAGTAGTTATCAACGTAATTCATGTACATAGAGTATACAGATCCTAAAGTGATTTCATGCAGGCACACTACTAGTGCAATTGAATGGAGAAGAGGTTGGTTGAATATGAATATGCAAGAGCTCTCACCCACCCAACTGGGTGGCATGCTTCATCAACTTAGGCATGAGATTTATAGGAAGTTAGTGAGAGAAAGCCTTTGCAATTTCAAAAACCTGCTTCACATGACAATGTAATCAGTTTAAAGTTAAAATAGACATCATGCACACGAAAAGGTAAACTATTTAAAAGAAGCAACTCATGAGGAAGTGATCAGACAAACAGCAATATGCAATCAGCCAATAGGGTGAGGCCATAAATCAGATTGCAAGAGCCCCCTCATGCGGAATAGCAAAGATGATAAAGTCATTTGAGCCAAGAAGTTAATGCGTGATGCGGAAGCGAGAACCTAACATCGAACATTTTTTCAATCATCTGAAGAATTACATTTTTCAAAAAATGCATTAATATGTAGAAAAAAACAGACAACGCAAAGGCCCAAGTTACAGTAACATAGCACATTCTTTCCAAAAACAAATATTGCAGCCAACAATTGACGTTAGTCCACATGATTCAGACAGAGCTGTGCCTGAAGAGGTAGTGTGTGTGTAAATGTATTTATTATAAGTTCCACTGTGTAAAACATGAGTTGACTATTAGTACTCATTCTATCTAGGGTTAATCACAGTGTTTTGAGGTCTCTTTCAGAGACATGAGTTTTCAGATATATCTTGTTAGCACGTCACTGGCCACATATGTCCAATGCATGGTCTATTACAAGTTTGTGTCAGATATTTAAATTGTTGTATTGTATAGGACACAAATGTTTGAATTGCTTATATAGTTAGTAAATGTGCACATTATTCTCTGTTGCACTTGGTTTATAACGGTATATAATCTACTTATGTAAAGAACAATTTTCTTTTAGTAACCAGGCAGCCTTGCTTTTTAAGGATGTTTGCATTCATATTGATTGTTAGAACATGATGTGGTAACAGACGCAGGTCTTCATCCAACTGAATATGTGGGATTCTTCTGAGCAAGATATACACAGGAAATGTAACCCAGTTGCTTACTTGCTTTCAAAGTGAACTTGGTCAAAACTTATGTGACTGTGGCCGAATCACTTTATATTCCTCCCTTTCAAACTGTAAGAATGTAAAACAGAAACCTTTGTCTGTCACATAGTACAGTCCCCATTGCAAGCTTCCTCCACATCCCCATGATACTTAGTGTTAGACCTAGCATAATTGGTGTGGGTTTCCCCTGTATTTTTGCCTTTGCCTATTGTTATTTTGCTGTGTGTTGGACTTCGTTTTTGCTGGTCTAGATGCTTTGGGCACTTTGCCACTGCTGTTCAGTGCCAAAGTGCAAGTGCTCCCTGTAAATTGTTGTTATGGATTGGTGAGTCTATGATATATTTGATTTACTAGTCAGTCCCTAGTACAGTGCACTGTGTGTGCCCAGGGCCTGTAAATCAAATGCTGCTACTGGACCTGCAGCAATGATTGTGCCACCCACATAGGCAGCCTGTAAATGTAACTCGGACCTGCCACTGCAGTGTCTGTGCGCAGCTTGGTACTGCCATGTCGACCTGGCAAGTGCACCCAATTGCCAGGCCCTAACCTTCCCTTTTCTTACATGTGAGTCACCCCTAAGGTCGGCCCAAGTTATCCCTGTGGGCAGGGTGCAGTGTATGTGAAACATAGGACATGCCCTGATGTGTGTGGCATGTCCTGATAGTGAAATACTACCAATTTCGTTTTTCAATTCTGCAAGGCTATCTGTCCCATAGGATGGAATGGGGAGTTTACTTATAACATTTTATAAGTACAACTGCCCATGGGAACAAGATGGAAAAATAGAGTTTAGTATGCCTGAACTCAGAATGTAAAGCTGCATCTTTAAGTGAGGATGATTTTTACATTCTGTGCTTGAAAATACCACTTTTAGAAAGTAGGTATTTTCTTGCTTAGACATCCTGTGTGCCTCTGCTAGGTTTGTGTATTGACTGTCTGGCTTTGGAGTGACAGGGGCTGGGGATGTGCATTCTGTTCAGACAGACACTTGGGGGGTGAGTGTAGGAGAGTAGGATCTGCTTCTTATAGTTACCCCCACTTTTTGCTGATGTTTCACTGTTTTCGACTTAGTCTGACTGGGATCCTGCTATTCAGGACCCCAGTCTAGCTGCTTTCTACTCTAAATTGATTGCATGTACTTTAGGTACACTCCAGATTGGATTCTGTGGTACCCTTATAAGTCCCTAGTATATGGTATACTATGTACCAAGGGCATAGGTACCCCAGAGGCCTCCCAGGGGCTGCAGCATGTATTATGCCACCCCTGAGAGACCATTTAAAATGACCCCACAGGTCTGCTACTGCAGCCTGTGTAAGGTGGTGCATGCACCCCTTACTTAGATATAGGTTCACTATATCTATCCTAATCACTGCACATATAAACCTATCAGTCACCCCTATGGCAGGCCTTATCAATCCTGACGGCAGGGTGCTGGATTTTATGTGAGAGGGTGCCCATGCATGAGCAGAGCCCCTCTGCAGCCTTCAGAACCTATTCTCCGGGGTTGTTTGTGATGCAGCCAACCATATATACTTAAGTGCATTATAACCTCGCGGTAAATGCTAACTTTAAAATGGCTGCATGGAAACATGTCGTGTTTGGTGTCAAACACCTTGGAATCATACCTCCACACCAGTAACTGGTGTGGGAGGTATGATTCCACCATCCTAGAGGGAGAAATCCGACAAAACCGGTACACCCGGTACCAGCTTCACAGAACCCTGGCATCACAAAATGGATGCTGCCAGCCACAGACACGAGTCTGCCCTCCTGCTGCTGGACGAAACTCCGGCAGGGGAGGCTGGACAATAGGTTTCCTGTCACAGGGAGGTGTGACCACCTCCCAGACAGGCGTTAGTGTATTGGGGCTGGGTGGGTGCACTCTCAGAGTGCTTTGATGTCTGCACTGGGGGCACATTTGGTGTCCTCATGCATAGTCCAGCTCAAACCGGTTGCAGGGGCTATCAGCCCCTGCTCTGGTGTGAAACTGGACAAAGGACATGGGTGTAGCCACCCCTCTGTCCTGACCCTCCCATAGGTGGGTCCCAGAGTTTGTCCCACCCCTTCCTTGGGTATAAAGTAGGAACCCCTGGCTACAGGACTTTAGTTATTACCTGGACTAAACTCTGCTACAGAAACCAAGTAACCTTTGATGATCTACGATTTGCTGGACGACTGAAGAATCTCCCTTGGAGTAAAGGAGTTACTCCCTTGCTGAGCAGGCACCTAAATGCATCTGACCGGTTTGCATCTACGAAGCTCCCAAAGGACTCCGAAGAATTCTGCAATACAGGAGGTGGGTTCCCGAGGTCTCCGAGGTCGATCTGCGCTCTCAGAAATCCTGAGGCCCGTATCCCTCGTGGGGACCGTGAAACCCGTACCCCTGGGCACCGTGTACATTTGCAGCAGCATATGCTTTTCGGCAATCCCTGAAGCTGTGCTTTGGGCTACTTGTAGTCCTGACCCCAAGCAGTAATTCTACTGAAGATTTCTGGCCTACACTCCACGAGTGTTCCGTGGGCTGGCACTTTGTGATTCCTCTCAAGGTCCCTTTGTGATCCCTTGTCCGTTGGCCTGTGGGTCCCTGAGAAGGCAACTTTAACTTTCAGTGGGCTTCCCTGGTTGCTCCAGACGTGCCCTGACTTTCCTTTGCTTGGGGAGTCCCCAGGACCTTGCTGGTCCTCACAGAAGCATCTTTCCTCTGACCGCGTGGGTTGCAGTTGCCAAGGCTTGTTGGTGTTCAATCCGGACACTGACCCCCAGCACTTGACATCCTTTGTGGGACAGCTCGAATCCGGACTGTGGTTGTCGCAGACATCTCCTGGTCCCCGTGGCTGCAGAGTCAAGCTTCGCCTCTTTGCACCTGAAGCACCCGACATCGGTGGGCATTCGATTGCTCCGCTCCTGGTCACGTGAAGTGACCCAGACTTTGTCCCCTCTGCTTTCAGGTTCTTCACATCTCCGATCCAGGCTTGGATCACACCGGACACTTTTCTTCTCCACGGCAGCAGTACTTTCTCGCATCACGCCATTGAAAACGACGAGGGTTTCCGACACCACTTGACCCCTATGCACCCGGCTCCTCTGGGATAGGTAACACGGGTACCTCAGTACTCTCAAGGGTGCTGGCCTTAGAACCTTCTATGTTTAGCTGGGTTTGCTTGAAGTCCTCTCCTAAGTGTCCTTAATCTTTAAAATTCCAACCGCGACTTTCCCATAGAGTTGTACGGAGCTCGCGTCTGTGTTCCCACACTGCACCCGTCCTCCGTGGGTCCCCTGTGTCACTACCTTGGGTGGTTCCTTGGGGTCCCAGCGATTCTACGTGCTCTAGGCACTGTGTCTAGTCAAGTCGTGGTTCTTATACCACTTTCTTAGTTTATGGTTCGGTCTCCCCCTGGAGCCCGCTGTGTATTGTGCTATTTACTATCGTTCTAGTGATTTAATATTGTGTGTATTGTTCTCTAATCTCATAAAGAGGTTAGTAGAGAGTGTTTAGTAATAAATACATATATTTTATATACACCTGGTGTGGTTCTCCTTTCATTTGGTCATTCAGGAGGTTATATACTGGTAAAACAAGCTGCTTTACATTCCTTCAAGACTTAGCCTGAAGGCTGATCTCCACAGCTACCACTAGGATAGCTTTCTATAAAGGTTGTCTTTAACCTAATCATCAATAAGGGTCGTTTGGACTGGTGCAAGGTGCCCACTTTAATTAGTGGACAGCATATACCAGGCCAACTTCTCACATTGGTGTGCAGCGGTTGGGATTCAAGCTTGCTATTGTTTTGCCAGATAATCTCATTGAGTGACTAACTGAAAACCACTAAAGGTACTTAGGTACATATAAATCAAGTCTAAAATAAAGTAAGTTCTACTGAACTTAGAGTTGGGTAAGTCAAGGGCCTAGCACACCCTTTCTCCAACTCAAGAGAGTTCAGTTCCCACTAGAGTAGGTAGGTACATACACCACACCACACTAGCATGTCTTCTAAGCCTGAAGCCAGTGGCTCCTTGCCAACTAAGTGGCTCCTTGCCAACTTGCCATCTCTCATTCCAGGAATTGAGAGCCATGTGTACATCCAGGAAACTGAAGTCAGGGAAAAATGCAAACTCCCAACGTCTCATAGAGACTTTGCTGTTAGATGACCTCAGAGAGACTCCAGGGTCTGATGAGGTAGGCAAAGGGGGTGGGACAGCAGAAGAAGAAAGGACAGGAAGTGAGAACTTCAATGACCTGGACTCTGATGCTGGCCAGGAGAATCAAAATGATTCTAACCTGGACAATCCAATTCTTCCTGAAGGTGAGGAAGGATGCCTCAGTGGACCTCTCTTTACCCCACCTGGAAGGGTTAACAGTTTACCAAGAAGATCAAGATCTCCTTCTCAGGAATCTAATCATTCTGGTACATCTATAGGGAGCTCTGCTTCTCATAAAAGGGAGTCCTCTTATGAGAAGAAGTGCCAACTGCTTGAGTTTCAGAGAGCTAAGCTCAGAATCAAGAGAGAGCAATTGGCCTTAGATAGGGAATCCCTGGAGCTTCAGAGAGCTTCTCAGAAGTTGGGGCTAGAGCCCCATGGTGGCAGCTACAGTGTCCCTAGGAGTAGAGAACATACTCATGACCATAGGAACCTGAACAAGATTGTCCCTCCCTACCAGAGTGGGGATGACATCCACAAATGGATAACTGCACTGGAGAGGGCCTGTAAGGTACAGAGGGTCCCTCAGGAGCAGCGGGCAGCAATCTTGTGGCTCTCCTTTGCAGACAAAGGTAGAGACAAGCTCCTCACTGTAAGAGAAGAGGATGCTGATAATTACAAAGTCCTGAAGAGTGCTCTGATTGATGGGTTTGGCCTAACCACTGAACAATACAGGTTAAAGTTCAGAGGCACCCAAAAGGCACAGACTCAGGACTGGGTTGACTTTGTAGATTGTGCTACTAAGGCTCTGGAAGGCTGGTTACTTGGCAGTAAGGTGTGTGATTTCAAAGGATTGTATAATTTAATCATGAGAGAGCAGATCCTTAATAACTGTCAAAAACTGTTGCATCAGTACCTGGTGGACTCTGATCTGACCTCTCCCCAAGAATTGGGCCAGAAGGCAGACAAATGGGTCAGAACCAGGGTGAGGCAGAAGGTTCAGAACCAAGGTGGTGACTCCAAGAAGCAAGATTCTAAAAACTCTGATAAGGGTGGGGAGAAGGGTAAAGACCAGAAGTCTTCTCAAGGGCCCCAAAAATCTGCATCTGGTGGAGAGTCACAATCAAACAAGGGAAAAGGCAAGAAGAAGCCATGGTGTCAAATCTGTAAACAGAAGACCCATTGGACAAGTGATTGTACCAAGTCCAAGGACTCAACTCCAACCACCACTGCCCCTAAGGCAACTGTTCCCGCTAGTTCAGCACCAAGTGGTGGTGCTCCAAATAAGGGTGTAGTAGGGTTAACCCTGGGATCTGAGATGGACTCTGGCCTAGTCAGAGTTCCAACTCAGGCTATGTTGATCTGTGATGGAGGCATGGATATGGCCTCCTTATTTGTAAGCCCCAGTAATCTGGGCAAATACAGACAACAGCCTATTATAAATGGAAAAGAGGCCTTGGCATTCAGGGACACAGGAGCAAGTGTCACAATGGTGACAAAAGATCTTGTGGCTCCTGAGCAAATCATACTTGGTGAGATGTACCAAGTGACCAATGCTAGCAATGTCAGGACAGACCATTCCCTGGCAGTTGTTAATTTCACCTGGGGAGGGGTAACTGGCCCTAAGAAGGTTGTGGTAAGTGCAGACCTCCCTGTTGAATGCTTGTTGGGCAATGATTTAGAAACTTCAGCTTGGGCTGAAATGGAACTCAGGACTCATGCAGAAATGTTGGGTATCCCTGCAGATGTGTTTGCTATGACCAGGTCACAGGCAAAGATGTCTAACACTGAACAGGCTCTGGATCCTGGAAGAATGGACCAGGCGCCTTCCAAGAGAAGGAGCAGTAGGGTTAAGGCAGTATCTTCCCCCCTGCCTCAGAATCCAGATCAGTCTCTTGAGGGAGCTGATCTTAGTCCTGAAGAAGGAACTGTCCCAGATGAGCTTGAACCTGATCAGGTTGAGTTCTTGGGGACAGGGGGCCCTTCCAGGGCGGATCTGAGCCAGGAGCAACTGAGCTGTCCCTCTCTTGAACCCCTCAGACAGCAAGCTGCTGCTGAGGCTGCTGGGAGTGCTAGTGGGTCCCATAGGATCTACTGGGATGATGGACTCCTTTACTCAGAGTGTAGAGACCCCAAGCCTGGAGCCATCAGGAGGTTGGTTATACCTCTGAAGTTTAGGAGCTTCCTATTGACACTAGCACATGATATCCCATTAGCAGGTCACCTAGGCCAAAACAAGACTTGGGACAGAATTGTCCCTCACTTTCATTGGCCTCAAATGTCTGAAGACACCAAGGAGTTTTGTCGCTCCTGTGTCACCTGTCAAGCCAGTGGTAAGGCAGGTAGCACTACAAAGGCCCCCCTGATACCACTACCTGTCGTGGGGGTTCCCTTTGAGAGGGTAGGGATTTACATTGTTTGTCCCCTGGATCCTCAAACTGCATCTGGGCACAGATTTATACTGGTGGTGGTGGACCATGCCACTAGGTATCCAGAGGCAATTCCCCTTAGGACCACCAAAGCTCCTGTGGTGGCAAGGGCCCTCCTGGGGATCTTTTCCAGGGTGGGTTTTCCTAAGGAGGTAGTATCAGACAGAGGTGCAAACTTCATGTCTAGTTACTTAACTGCTATGTGGAAGGAGTGTAGTGTAAATTACAAATTTACCACCCCTTATCACCCACAATGCAATGGTTTAGTTGAAAGGTTCAACAAAACCTTAAAGGGCATGATTAAAGGTCTCCCAGAAAAGCTTAGGTGCAGATGGGACATACTTTTGCCCTGCCTTCTCTTTGCCTACAGAGAGGTTCCACAGAAAGGGGTTGGTTACAGCCCATTTGAGCTTCTGTTTGGACATCCAGTTAGGGGTCCATTGTGTCTAGTGAAGGAGGGATGGGAGTTACCTCTCAAACCCCCTAAACAGGATATTGTGGACTATGTACTTGGTCTCCGCTCCCGGATGGCTGAATACATGAAGAAGGCAACTAAAAACCTTGAGGCTAGTCAGGAATTGCAAAAGGCCTGGCATGACCAAAAGGCTGTGTTGACTGTTTATCAGCCAGGACAGAAAGTATGGGTGTTGGAGCCAGTGGCCCCAGCAGCCCTCCAGGACAAGTGGAGTGGCCCCCATACCATAATTGAGCAAAAGGGAGAGGTTACCTACCTGGTGGACCTTGGAACTCCCAGGAGCCCCCATAGGGTGCTCCATGTCAACAGGCTCAAACCATATGTTGACAGGACAGACATGGGCTTGCTCATGGCTACTGATGAGGGACAGGAGGAAGAGAGTGATCCACTCCCTGACCTGCTCTCACAGAACCCTGATGATGGTTCAGTAGATGGTGTAGCCTTGGCAGGCAGCCTCACTGACCAGCAGCAAACTGATTGCAGAAAAGTTCTCAACCAGTTTAGACATATGTTCTCACTGACTCCAAGTCAGACTACCTGGTGCACTCATGAAGTGGACACTGGGGACAGTCTGCCTGTTAAAAATAAGATTTACAGGCAACCTGACCATGTCAGGGACTGCATCAGGACTGAAGTCCAGAAGATGTTGGATTTGGGTGTGATTGAACCCTCAGATAGCCCTTGGGCTAGTCCAGTAGTCTTGGTACCTAAACCTCACACCCAGGGTGGTAAGAGAGGGATGAGGTTTTGTGTGGACTACAGAGGTCTCAATGCAGTCACTAGGACTGATGCCCATCCAATCCCTAGGACAGATGAGCTTATAGACACTTTGGCCTCAGCCAAGTTTCTGAGCACATTTGACCTGACAGCTGGCTACTGGCAGATCAGACTAGCTGAGGATGCAAAAGCCAAAACAGCATTCTCAACCCCTAGTGGGCACTACCAATTTGTGGTGATGCCCTTTGGTTTGAAGAATGTACCTGCCACTTTTCAAAGGTTGGTGAACAAAGTCCTTACAGGCCTGGAAGCCTATAGTGCAGCATATCTAGATGATAATGCTGTCTTTAGCTCCACCAGGGAGGATCACCTGGTCCACCTGCGAAATGTTTTGGAGGCCCTGCATTAAGCAGGCCTCACTATCAAGGCCACTGAGTGCCAGATAGGGCAGAGCCAAGTTGTATACCTGGGCCACCTTGTGGGTGGAGGCCAGGTTCAACCATTGCAGAGCAAAATCCAGACCATCATGGACTGGGTTGCTCCAACCACCCAGACTCAGGTCAGAGCTTTCTTGGGCCTGACTGGGTACTATAGGAGGTTTGTCAAAGGATATGGATCCATAGTGAGCCCTTTGAATGACTTAACTTCCAAGAGAATGCCAAAGAA
This sequence comes from Calotriton arnoldi, assembly GCA_963921515.1. NCBI lineage: Eukaryota > Metazoa > Chordata > Amphibia > Caudata > Salamandridae > Calotriton > Calotriton arnoldi. The sequence continues at coordinate 941,278 of CAWUFW010007740.1, read as the reverse complement.
AGTTCAGTGGACAGTCAGCTGTCAAAAGGCATTTGATGACCTGAAGCAGGCCATGTGCACTGCTCCCATTCTGCAAAGTCCTGACTACTCCAAACAATTTATTGTCCAAACAGATGCATCTGAGTTGGGGGTAGGGGCTGTATTATCACAATTGAAAGGTGAAGGTCAGGATCAGCCAGTAGCTTTTACTAGCAGAAGGCTGACCCCCAGAGAGAAACGTTGGTCAGCCATTGAGAGGGAAGCCTTTGCTGTGGTTTGAGCTCTGAAGAAGCTGAAGCCATACTTGTTTGGCACTCACTTCATTGTTCAGACAGACCATAAGCCCCTCTTATGGCTAAAACAGATGAAGGGTGAAAACCCCAAACTTTTGAGGTGGTCCATTTCCCTACAGGGGAAGGACTATATAGTGGAACATAGACCTGGGAGTAACCATGCCAATGCAGATGGACTCTCCAGATATTTCCACTTAGAACATGAAGACTCAACTGGTCAAGGTTAGTTTAATGTCCTGACGTTTTGGGGGGGTTGTGTAGGAGAGTAGGATCTGCTTCTTATAGTTACCCCCACTTTTTGCTGATGTTTCACTGTTTTCGACTTAGTCTGACTGGGATCCTGCTACTCAGGACCCCAGTCTAGCTGCTTTCTCCTCTAAATTGATTGCATGTACTTTAGGTACACACCAGATTGGATTCTGGGGTACCCTTATAAGTCCCTAGTATATGATATACTATGAACCCAGGGCATAGGTACCCCAGAGGCCTCCCAGGGGCTGCAGCATGTATTATGCCACCCCTGAGAGACCATTTAAAATGACACCACAGGTCTGCTACTGCAGCCTGTGTAAGGTGGTGCATGCACCTGTCGTGTGGTTTGTGGACACATGGCCTGCATTGCTACGTTAACTTAGGCCTGGCTGCCATGATGCCTCTTTGCGCATGTTACTTTGTGCCTTTGTTTTCTAGACTTTGCTATTTTAGAACTGCTTGCCTTTCACCTTTCTTCCTGTTAGCTTTGGGTTGCGTCTGCACATCATGTACAAGGTCGAAAAACAATGTCCCTTGTTCTTGCTGATCTGGTCAGCCCCTCGCACTTAGACATAACACTGATTGCAGCTGCACTGGAGAAATTTGTGTGCTTTTAATATTGTGATTTCAGTGTCAGGGGCACTTGGAGAAAAACCTTTCCAGAGAGAAGAGCTGTGCTTGTCTGATGATGTAAACCTAGCATCTAGATATTGAGGTATGAGGGTCTGCCTGACAATGCCCAGAGGTCTTCTGTTTTTATAATAAACTAGTTATTAGCATGGGGAGGGTGGACAGGTCATTTAGCCCTATATCCACTGGATTTATAAAATGCTATCCCCGTTTGTACTATATGGAATTGTAACAATGTTTACTATGTTATCATTATTCATTATGCTGATAGTACTAGCACGTGTACTGTATCTTAGAGCACGATAGTTGAAATAAACATTTTAAACTATACAGTGACTCTTATTACGCACGTTGTGGACAAGTATGAGTGAGTTATGAAAGAGTGTTCTTACTCCTGCGAGTCCTGAGAGAGAGAGAGACTGTGTTCTGGGTTGTCTAATCATTGGTAGCTGCGCTGCTAATGAGACGCTAATGCTAGCCGGGTTGGGATTGTGGGTACTAAGGTGTATGGTTGGCTCACCACTATACTCTGAGGTCCTATTATCCTGTGCATAGCTCTGTGTATGTGCAGAATCCCTACAACATGGTGCCACCAACGAGTGGGCTGCTTATCTGCGAGACGCTTGAGTAGTACTTGTGCTTGTCCACAACACCCTTCACATACGTTTCCGGAAACGGGTGTGAAGGTGATACCTCCTATATTGATGTTTTTATAGGTTCTTTCAAGCTTGAAGTTATTAAAAGGTGCTAATATTGACCCAAGATTGTGCTGCCTTGTATTAGGTTGTCGGTTATTCTTAGCCCTAATGGCTGTTGAAATTGCGGCACATAGCCGCGCGGCGCTCAAAGCTCATTTGACAGCGTATGGAGTGCCAGACGCGGGTGTCGATCTGATCTTCGTGGTACAAGCAGATCCTGCTTACCATTTTGAAGTATTTTACTCGTGGATCACCTTTGAGGCGGTCGATGGGACTGACCATACGTTCCATAATTATACAGTCACCGCACCTCCAAACAATTACAATCCTTATCGGAATCTTGAAGTACCGCTCACGGCATGGCAACACCGTGTTTGGTTTGATGGCGCCCTCCCCCAACCGGTAACCACGGTTAGATTAGGCCCCTTATCGATTGACGGGGCCACTTGGCCTGTTTTGACCGGGTATAGCCCACATCCGCGTTATATGACGCTTCCGGTCGCTGACCTGCGTCTCTTGCATTCGTCTTTGATACGAGTGCATAGAGCTTTAGTACAGTATGTTACGGGCAACATCCAGCAAGCCCCTCCTGGAGTTGCGGCACATCCAGCTGGGCCTGGCGGCGTAACCATAAGTCCCGTCATGGTTAATTCGGTGATGGGCAAGCGCCCACAAAATAAGGACGATTTACCTTATTGGCTTGCAGAGAAATTTGACCAGCTGGAGGCTGTTTTTCCGAATACTTCTCCTGTGGATAAATACAGGATTTTGACGATTAGTTTGCCAAAAGATTTAATTCCCGAGTTGACAGATTGTAACAACTGGGGTAAGGTATTCGCTGCGGTATATGCAAAATGTTTCGGCACTCCTTCCATGACAGTTCTCCCCTCTGTAATCAAACGAGTACAGGATGAACATGGCCCTGAAGCGGCTGTGGAATTAGGGATGAGACTGGTGGGAGTGTTCGATGTAGTGGCTGAACTAATCCTTGGTAATGTCAAGGGTGATGCAGTTAACTTTCAAGTAGCTAATGCTTTGGCTTTGGTCCCAGAACCGGACAAGCCACGCGAATTACCAAAAATTATTGCACAAGCTTATAAAACCATAGGCCGCAATAGCCTGGGAGTTAAACCTTTTGCTAAAACACAAACTCCATCGCAACCACCACCAAAAACTCAATCTGAGAAAGATGAGAAACCGTTCTTTACTAAAAAGAACTGGCGATTGAAAAAACAGGGTAAGCAACAGAAGAAGCCAGGATCGCGAGGCGCATCCCCGGTTTCAGAATCTTCTGAACGCACATATGACTTGCGCGATAGAGCGAGAATAAAATCTCCAGAGAGATTTCAGGTTCCTGACTCGCGGTCTCCTCGTTCTTTACAGGCACCAATGTCGTTACAGACTGGTGGAGGAGATCGCCCGGATAGAGGTAGGGGTCGTGAGGCCCCGCCAGGACGAGACCAACCTCGGCAACAAGTCAGAGGGACACCAGAAGAATTTCAACGTTCTCGCCCACAGTTTCAGAAGAAAAAAGTTGCTGCTGTAACAGCGAAGTATGCCACAGACGGTGAGAACGAGACTCCTGAATTGGACGTGGGCAGTGACGCTCCTAGACAGCGCCGCGGAAGTTACCATAGTGCGAGAGGCACTACGTCCTCATGTGGAGGCGACAGCAACTGAAACATTCATTACTGTCGAGACAGCAGACACCAGAGTGGCACCCCCTGACAGACTACATAATATTGTCATCCAAATTGAGGGTGACATACAGCGTGTAATTAAAGGGATTTTTTGGGAAAATCTAACCTCTTCATATGACATTTTGTTAGCGGAGGCGGATTGGCCGCCCCCATTCGTACTTGCTGCTCGTAAAGGGGAGGAGGTAATCCTTCCAAGCTTTTCTCGCCATGTCCCCAAGGACAAAGCGGAGGCACTTGCAGTTGAATGGGCTGTAGCCTTGGCTCCGGCGTTATACCGTAATCACGTGGGTTGGGATGAGGATTCACCCTCCCATGAAATACCTTTGCGGTCACTGCCACAGCCTCAACCCCAATATCCCATCAAGCGGGAAGCTAAAGGTCCCGTTTCCGAAATTCTGACGCAGTTAGAATATCAAGGAGTAATAGAAACATGCGTATCACCCATGAATAATCCCCTTTTCGCGGTTTCTAAACCCGATGGATCGTACCGCCTAGTTTTGGATTACCGGCATTTGAACTCTCATTGTCGGACCTTTGCGGTGCAAAATACCCATAGTTCTGTGCTTGTAGACAGTCTTGTTCGTAAAAAATATAAAACGACACTTGACTTATCCAATGGATTTTACACGCACAACTTAGCCACGGAGTGTAGCCAATGGAGCGCTTTTACCTCCGGTGGTAAACAATTCAAATTCTGGCGACTCCCTATGGGCTATAAAAACAGTCCAGGTGTATTCGCAGCCTGTGTTGTCTCTTTGTTAGACGGCATAGACCCAGATGCATGTTCATACGTTGATGATATTTACCTGACAGACGACGAGTTATACCCGCATCTTTCCAGAGTGGACCGCATTATTCTCGAGTTTGCGGTCTTAGGTTACAAGTTTAACTTTGCCAAATCTCACATTGCTGAATTAACAGTTTTGTTTTTGGGCTATGAGCTCAACAATGAAGGTAAGGGCTTAGCCCTCATTTCTTGCAGAAATTTGCACTTTTGTGCCCTCCAACCACACTGAAGAAACTTCAGTCTTTACTGGGTTTTCTGAACTTCGGGCGTACTTATATTCCCGAATATGCCCAGCGTATCAAGCCTCTTTATGCCTTGATACAACCTAACTTTTCGAGGTCATGCTGGCTTCCCGAGCATTCCTCTATACTGAAGTCTTTGCAGTCTGATCTACTTGAATCTAAATTTCTATTGACGCGTGACAACCACACCAACCTGGTGATTAGAATAATAACAGGGACAGTGGGCTTCACGTACTTAACCTTTAACGAAGGTGACACAGTACCGATTGCATACAAGTCACATCTGTACACTTCGGCAGAGTTGCGATTTTCCTCTGTGGAGAAAGTTTTGACAGCAGTGCAAATGGCGATTCTAAAAGAACGTGCACTGGCACAGGGAAAACGTATTTTAGTGGTAACACCATATCCTGCCCTAGAGGCAGTGACAAAGGCTAGTGTACCAAACTCAAAAGCTTTGCACCCCCGTTGGATACAATGGGCTACATCTTTGACATCTCCGGATGTCACGTTTATCTTTGATTCTTCACTTCAGACACAGGAGTTTTTACAGTATGAATTTGTTCATCCACCTCCTCTGTCCTTGCTACCGCTTGAGGAGTACGAATGTATTATCTATACCGACGGTTCGGCACAACCGGCCACGGGTTCCAAGCATGCTTATTCAGCAGCCTGTGCTATTGTTGCAGGTACTATGGTGAACGGTGAGTTCAAACAGACTGTAGTGCATACTCAGGCACTAGGAGATAGTACAGCACAATTAGCCGAGCTGCGCGCTTTGGTGCTAGCACTTGAGTTTGCAAATCCAGATATGACTACTCTTGTAGTATGTGATTCATTCTACTGTGTTCAGTCTTTCAATGACAACCTCTTCTTTAGGGCGCAAAACGACTATAGAGATGCAAAAGGCAGCACTATTAAGCATAAGACGCTTTGGGTTCGAGTTGCAGATCTGAAACAACGTCTGCCTCTCACACAGGTGGTTCACACACTTGGCCACCAGCGTGTGGGCGCACACGCTGTCGGTAACGGTTTGGCAGATGAGGCTGCCAAATCAGCAGTAGCAACGTGCACAGTAGCAGCAGTTACAAGATCCATGACTAAAATAGATAAAGATATTTTGGCAGCAATAGCTGCAACAAAGGAAGGTGCTAATTACCCAAGGGGTTTCCCTTCCAAGTACTCTTATCTCTTAAGTCCCGATCAGACTCCTTATGTAAGTATTCCGGACGTTGGGGATCGGCTGATTCCCAACGCGGACCGCAGACTTTCCTTGATAACTGCCGCACACGAAGGGATGGCATCGGCTCATGCTGGCGTGTCTGCGACGGTTTCCATCTTGCAGCAGCGTTACTGGTGGCGGGGTTTATATAAACAAACCCGTACTTATGTGCTTTCTTGTGACGTTTGTCAACAAATTAAGCCTTCTACGGTTACACGACCACCGCAAACACCGCTCTGCATTTCAAACAGACCTTTTGGGTGTGTTTACCTGGATCACTGCGGTCCATTTTCGTCTGACACTGCATATAAATACATCTTAGTTGCAGTAGACTCGTGCACACGTTTCATCTGGGTCTGGCCGCAACGGAGTGCTGACGCTCGAACTGTCATCAGGGATTTGCGTGTCTTTGCGGGAATTTTCGTCTGCGGCACCTTCTATTCTGACCAAGGTCCAGCGTTCGCCTCTAAGGCTTACAAGGACGCAATGGGTTCATTGTGGGTGTAGGTGAAATTTTCGTCTCCGTATCGGCCTGAGGGCAATTCGATTGTTGAACGAATGAACCGTGACTTAAAGCAATCCTTGACAGCTAGAGTCTTAGGTACTGGCAGGAACTGGCTGGCCCACTTGTATACCGTACAACGTGCACTTAATAATCTCCCTAGAAGACCTCTGGGTGGGCGGACCCCATACGAAATGCTCTTTGGCATAAGAATGTTTGTGCCTGACCTTGATGGTCTAGACATGGCGGCGCAATCCGCAATCTTTGACGTAGATAATCATTCTACTATGTTACAGGACTTACAAGAAGCCCGAGACAAACTTGCAATTGAACATTTACCTTCAGCCACAGACGCTGCTCTGCAGATTCCGGTTGCCGGCTGGCTTCCGAAAGTTGGAGACCTGGTCCGAGAGAAGGTGGAGAACAAAAAAGAATTTGGCCCCTCTTATCGTGCACCGGTTCCAGTCCTTGGCTTGAAGGGTACTCGTACAGTCATCTTACCACCGCTTCCTGGTCGCAAGGAAAACAGATACATCTCAGTGGAAAATGTCAAGTTACAACATCTGGCCGATCCTGAATAGTGTAACACCAGCGGTCTCTTGTCCAGTCATTTCAAGGACAAATGTTTGTGGTCTTCCAGCCCGAACGGTCACTGATGTTGCCATTGAGATGGTTGATTTGCCTGAACATTTGCTCGACTACCCGGATTCCCCCTGCAACGAGGAGACCGAGTATACCTATCCCGCCACCGAGTCCGTGGCTCATCTACCAACAACACCATTGAGCCCAACACGTTATTCTTTTGACTCAGATTCCACCTCAGCACTTATCCCGTCCAGATTCAGTATTTTTGTATCCTGGTTCAGAGACAATTTTTTAATTCCCCCATGGACATACATCTGGTTGGTACTGTTCCTGATTTTTCTGTTCATGTCTATTGGCTTTGTGATAGTGTTTTTCTTACTCAACAATGGTCACTATTTACCAGAACGCTCTGCTGTGAACAGTGTTGCTGGAACTTTGGCTCCACATTCTTCCTTTCACATCATGAAGCGTGACCACACATTTGTGAACATTACAGCGTTTCCAGTTGCTGATGGCATCGTATGGGATGCAGTAAATTTCCAAATTCATGGCCCAACCGAGATTATTAATGTACCAAATGTCCTCCGTGTTTCAATGGGTGATGTTGTAAAAAGTAATATTCATTCTGACGATTGGGATGTACATGCCGTTGAATCGTTATTTTCTGATTTGAAATATTATGCTGCTTTTAATGCTGAGGATTTGTATTTAAATTCTGCAAGTTATGCCGACTTATATTGTTACCAGCATTGGGGCAACCATTTTCTCCATAAACCAAGTGCCCTTCGTGATCCTTTTAATTACACACAATGGGAACATTGTCCGACCCCTTTACCAGGTAGCTCCCAGATTCTTAGAAATAAGTTTACTTATTTTTCAGACTTTGATAGATCGAACCCTGGGTCCTATTATTTTAAATTAAACACTTCATCTACTCAGAAAATCATGTTGACCCATACCAAATTGCTTTATTCGGGTTCCTTTTTAAATGCCTTAGCTGTGGGTGGGTATGAACATTGGCGGGATACCATTGACTTAAAATCTATCTGGTGCTCCAAAGCATGGCAGGTACAAGGCACAGAAGCCTTGCACCGTGCTTACCTTATCCCAGCCCAGATTCTATTTTTGAATCAAACCATCTATCAAACAATGTGTTGGGGTTTGGCTACTTCCAAACAATTAAATGCACCTTCCATTCCTGTATTGTCTTCCACTCCCAACAAAAGCTTGCTTTTCAATATTTCCATTGCAAATCTGCAGGCTTTGTTCCAGAACAATTCGGTTAACATGTCTACGGTTGTTCAGTCACCCTGGTTGGCTTGGCCCATAGCATCCAATGCCTGCCAACTGCGTTTTCATGACACAGATCCTGGTTATAAACAGGATAGGCCGGACCCCAGGTTTTCTGACTCTCGTACTGTTACAACATATTCTGTTGGTAAATTATGTAAACAGTGGTTGCAGCACTCTTCCTTAGATTCTGTTAAGCAACATTTATCCCTCTTATCAGGCAACATTGATCTGTCCGACTTTGTTCTGGGACCTCGTGGTCCTCGACCAAAAAGATTCATTTATGAAACTTATAATGAACTCTGGAAGCTTTCGCAAATTGAAGCTGCTTCCCGTCTTCGGGAAATAGATCAAGCAAATTTAGAAAAGGTGCTTGCTGTTGTTGACAATAGTATTAATACCCTGTCTTCCCGCATTTACACGTTAGAGAATATTATTTCCTCTGTTGTTGATATTGTACAAGATGATGTTTCTGTGTTATATCATGGTAAAAATCAATTGCGTTCAGTAATGCAGTTTGCATGGACTATGCAAACCCTTAAAATGGGGAAAGTTCCTTGGCACTTTTTAAACACCTCTGCCTTATTCTTACCTTTTAATTTGACTGAAAAACAGCGGTTCATGTCCATGAAAGATGCAGCATACACTCTATTACATATCGAAAGAATAGAGCCCTTACCATTCTCTATTGCGGAACTAGATTCTGCTGTGTGGCTAGTACACGGGGTTATAGCTTTGCCTTTTTCTTTATTTGAGTTCAGTTCCTGCATGAAACATTATCCTGTCGGTCGTTTTCAGCCTTTAGGAAGTGCTTTCCTGCATGAACTTTGGTCCCTGCCTTTCATGTATAAATGTCTTAGGGACGGGAAGGAAGTTTTTCTCACGGGGGAGTCATGCGATTCTACTGTGGGTCATTCCCTTGTTTGTAAACACATTAAATTGCACGGAGCTTGTAATGTTTCGGCTCCGAATCTTGCTTGTGTTCTAAAGGGCATTCCTGCTCCTTCTATCTCTCCTACTTTCACTGTGCTTGCAAATGGTAGCTATCTCCTTCTAAATAATCAGGACTGCTGTGGCATGCTTGCCGGTATACCCTATATTGTAACAGTTTCCCACAGAGTTGTCTGCTGCAAAAATGTGCTTTTTCCACCCCCGCATGGCATCGTAGATAGTTCCATTTGGCCTTCCATTCCGACTTTGAAGGCGGATTTCAATAAATTGAGCACTATTATTGAATCAGGAGGTTATGCTCACGTCCGCCCAGGAGACATTCATTCTCCAGGTGGCGAGTACTCACAGTGAAATACAGGCCCTGTTAAACACCAACCTCCCACAACATTTCGGTGAACTGATTCACCGTGTTTTCAATACTTCACGCACCGAAGGTCTTGTGCACTTTTTTAAATGTGTGGGTTCTGGCCTTGTTACCTCCTTTCAATCTATTTTTGGTGTAATACCGGCTTTTATTTATTCCATTTTTTCCAGCGTCTTTGGCGGCTTTCCGTTGATCCTCGCTTTGGCGGCTGGTATTTTGCTTTTGGTCTGTTTACTACGCAATGGCTGCACCTCATGGAGCCCACCTCGACCACAGACGCCTTCGGGTGCTCCGTGAACGTCTCCTCGCCGGCTTCGGCGTCCTGCCATTGGCGACCCTTGGTGAATCTTACAGACTTTCTTTTCGCTTTGCGTATTTCACTTGCGTGCAACCTGTGATGTCTTGCATCCGATGTCCTTTCTCATGGTCCTTGGATTATTGCCTCTCCAATACGTCTCTGTCTCGCCCAGATTTTGTCCAGTTGGTGGGTCCCTTAGAGGCCCATGAACGAGACTGTTCCGGTCCTGGCTACATGGCGCGTGCGGCTGCACTTGGAATTTTGGCACAATGGGATATCTGGGCGGCTGCTCAGGATCTCCTACAACAAAGTTATATTGAGTATCATGCAAGTTGTCCCGCAATGCTGTTCGCTACTACCTCTTGTGAGGAACATGAATGCAGTTTTGATTTATTGAACTGGATGGCATCTCTTTTTTCTGACGATTCCAACGATGTCCTCTTGGAAGGTGTGGCGTTTTTCTGCACTTACACTCTTTTTGATTAAGGAGTCTCAACGTTCAGCGTCCTGCCCCACTGGATTTTTCTGTTCTATGCTTTTGCTTTTTTGGTCCCTGTTATTGTCCTTCATTGGGGGTTATTCCGACACAGACTTTGCCATTCTGCTCCATCTATTTGAACTCTGTCTTCGTCCTATGTCTTAGCCAATGGACTGACCAGGGGAGGGTGTCGTGTGATTTGTGGACACATGGCCTGCATTGCTACGTTAACTTAGGCCTGGCTGCCATGATGCCTCTTTGCGCACGTTACTTTGTGCCTTTGTTTTCCAGCCTTTGCTATTTTAGAACTGCTTGCCTTTCACCTTTCTTCCTGTTAGCTTTGGGTTGCGTCTGCACATCATGTACAAGGTCGAAAAACAATGTCCCTTGTTCTTGCTGATCTGGTCAGCCCCTCGCACTTAGACATAACACTGATTGTAGCTGCACTGGAGAAATTCGTGTGCTTTTAATATTGTGATTTCAGTGTCAGGGGCACTTGGAGAAAAACCTTTCCAGAGAGAAGAGCTGTGCTTGTCTGATGATGTAAACCTAGCATCTAGATATTGAGGTATGAGGGTCTGCCTGACAATGCCCAGAGGTCTTCTGTTTTTATAATAAACTAGTTATTAGCACGGGGAGGGTGGACAGGTCATTTAGCCCTATATCCACTGGATTTATAAAATGCTATCCCCGTTTGTACTATATGGAATTGTAACAATGTTTACTATGTTATCATTATTCATTATGCTGATAGTACTAGCACGTGTACTGTATCTTAGAGCACGATAGTTGAAATAAACATTTTAAACTACACAGTGACTCTTATTACGCACGTTGTGGACAAGTATGAGTGAGTTATGAAAGAGTGTTCTTACTCCTGCGAGTCCTGAGAGAGAGAGAGACCGTGTTCTGGGTGGTCTAATCATTGGTAGCTGCGCTGCTAATGAGACGCTAATGCTAGCCGGGTTGGGATTGTGGGTACTAAGGTGTATGGTTGGCTCACCACTATACTCTGAGGTCCTATTATCCTGTGCATAGCTCTGTGTATGTGCAGAATCCCTACAACACACCCCTTACTTAGATATAGGTTCACTATATCTATCCTAATCACTGCACATATAAACCTATCAGTCACCCCTATGGCAGGCCTTATCAATCCTGAAGGCAGGGTGCTGGGTTTTATGTGAGAGGGTGCCCATGCATGAGCAGAGCCCCTCTGCAGCCTTCGGAACCTATTCTCCGGGGTTGTTTGTGATGCAGCCAACCATATATACTTAAGTGCATTATAACCTCGTGGTAAATGCTAACTTTAAAATGGCTTCATGGAAACATGTCGTGTTTGGTGTCAAACACCTTGGAATCATACCTCCACACCAGTACCTGGTGTGGGAGGTATGATTCCACCCTCCTAGAGGGAGAAATATGACAACACCGGTACACCCGGTACCAGCTTCACAGAATCCTGGCATCACAAAATGGATGCTGCCAGCCACAGACACGAGTCTGCCCTCCTGCCGCTGGACGAAACTCCGGCAGGGGAGACTGGACAATAGGTTTCCTGTCACAGGGAGGTGTGACCACCTCCCAGACAGGCTTTAGTGTATTGGGGCTGGGTGGGTGCACTCTCAGAGTGCTTTGATGTCTGCACTGGGGGCACATTTGGTGTCCTCGTGCATAGTCCAGCTCAAACCCCCTGCTCTGGCGTGAAACTGGACAAAGGACATGGGTGTAGCCACCCCTCTGTCCTGACCCTCCCATAGGTGGGTCCCCAGAGTTTGTCCCACCCCTTCCTTGGTTATAATGTAGGAACCCCTGGCTACAGGACTTTAGATATTACCTGGACTAAACTCTGCTACAGAAACCAAGTAACCTTCGACGATCTACGCTTTGCTGGACGACTGAAAAATCTCCCTTGGAGTAAAGGAGTTACTCCCCTGCTGAGCAGGCACCTAAACGCATCTGACCGGTTTGCATCTACGAAGCTCCCGAAGGACTCTGAAGAATTCTGCAATACAGGAGGTGGGTTCCCAAGGTCTCTGAGGTCGATCTGCGCTCTCAGCAATCCTGAGGCCCGTATCCCTTGTGGGGACCGTGAAACCCGTACCCCTGGGCACCGTGTACATTTGCAGCAGCACATGATTTTTGGCGATCCCTGAAGCCGTGCTTTGGGCTTCTTGTAGTCCTGACCTCGAGCAGTAATTCCACTGAAGATTTCCGGCCTACACTCCACGAGTGTTCCGTGGGCTGGCACTTTGTGATTCCTCTTGAGGTCCCTTCGCGATCCCTGGTCGGCCTGTGGGTCCCTGAGAAGGCAACTTTAACTTTCAGTGGGCTTCCCTGGTTGCTCTGGACGTGCCCTGACTCTCCCTCGCTTGGGGAGTCCCCAGAACCTTGCTGGTCCTCACAGAAGCATCTTTCCTCTGACCGCATGGGTTGCAGTTGCCAAGGCTTGTTGGTGTTCAATCCGGACACTGAGCCCCCAGCACTCAACATCCTTCGTGGGACAGCTCGAATCCGGACTGTGGTTGTCGCAGACGTCTCCTGGTCTCCGTGGCTGCAGAGTCAAGCTTCGCCTCTTCGCACCTGAAGCACCCAACATCGGTGGGCATTCGATTGCTCCGCTCCTGGTCACGTGAAGTGACCCAGACTTTGTCCCCTCTGCTTTCAGGTTCTTCACATCTCCGATCCAGGCTTGGATCACACCGGACACTTTTCTCCTCCACGGCAGCAGTACTTTCTCTCATCACGCCATTGAAAACGATGAGGGTTTCCGACACCACTTGACCCCTATGCACCCGGCTGCTCACGGATAGGTAACACGGGTACCTCGGTACTCTCAAGGGTGCTGGCCTTAGAACTTTCTATGTTTAAAGAAATACGGAGGGAGCACCAGGAATGAGGTCACACTCTGTTCAGTATAGTCTTTTCAGTATCTTTTATTCTTCTTTTATATAACAGATGACAGGACAACAGCCAACGTGTTTCGTTCCTTTTAAAGGAACTTCCTCAGGGCTGAAACCAACACGAAACAACACATAAATAACCACAAAAAACATTACATAAACACAATTGTATACACAATCATGAACATATTACATAAATATAAAACATACTATTCTTTTGGGGCACAAAGACAAAACATCAAATCAGAAAGAACTGTACTCAAGGACATTTTATACATAAACGTTATTGACAAATACAATGTTTAAGACCAAACCATCACAAATTAAATAACATAAAAATCACAACAAATATAAATACTAGCCCACAAAAACCATAAAAAATTGGAATAAAACCAGTCACCTTCTTTTGACGTTTTTAAGGGAATTTTTATAAAGAATTCACCAATCCGAAAGCACAGGGAAAGAGAAAAAAAGAAAGAAAAAAGGAAGGCAGACTAAAGTTTTCAAAAAACAAAGAGGTCAGAAAACAAGGTACAGGCAAGATATTTCATTAAAACCAAAAAAGGAATCTCAACAAAATATTATCAGCAAGAAGGATCCAACTGTATAAGAAAAGTCGACGATCCCACATCAAGGGTTAAACAGCCGTAGAATCCGGCCAAGAATAATCTAAAGAGATGTACCGCAAAGTTGTAATCATATTTGTACATAGTTAATGCTAATTCCAAGATTGCTAGGAAAAGGCACTAGTTTGGTAAAAATTCTCACCAGAGAGTAATGCGAAGGGGTCCAACTGTATAAAATACTGGTAGACGATCCCACAATGCGGATGAAGTAGTAATAACCTTCAGCCAAGTTGGTCTGAAAGAATATATCACAGCCTTAGAGTTTGCAATTAAAAGTGTATTAGTAATGTACAGAAGTTTTAGGTGAGAAAAGTCCAATTCGAGAGACATCAGTCTCAATCAATCAACAACTGTGGTCATGATAGCAATGATTCCTAACCACATGCAAATACATAGGCTCCATGTGTGTGCTATACTGTCCAATAAGGGTACCGAAAATCGCTATGTATACGTGATTAGAAGAGCATCATCCACTGAAGAATTTGTAAGGTCCCTAACCTCGCCGGTTTGAAGAGCCCATGCGTTTTTATACAGCCCAAATCAGGGTGCCGAAAAACGATGTACCTGTGTGATCTAAGGCACACGACTCCATTATTGAAATTATAAAGTACCCATCTAAGCCAGTTTACAAAGGTCAAAAATGGGCTCAGCAGTTAACTGCGACATAAGCCCCCACGACTTCCGCCTATGTATAAAACTATAAAACGAAGGTTCCAAGATTCAGAACTCGGAGACCGAGACTTCAAGCAGCTTTATTAAATCCAAAAAACAGTAACAAACGGCAGAAAGACCGTACCCCAGCCTCCTAAGTCCACTTACCCCATAAATTTTCTTAGTGTCGACGGCGAGTGTGTCCGGCCCGGTGACTGGCAATAGCAAAGGTCCGACATATTCCGGCATTTTTAAAAGTCTGCATAGAACGTCCCGACGTGCGTATGATGTCACAAAAAGTCAGAGGTTACAGGACAACCGATAACCTCGATTTTCAAAGGCACCATCTTGAAATGAGCATAATAAACCAAAAAACGAGGTCAGACACACCTCACTAAGGGCCAGGAGTCCCTAAATACAACCGGAAACATACAAAGCCTATTAAAAATCGAATACGAAGCTAGAGGTGTATTAATCAAAATTTGTAGGTGTCTATACCAAAATGGTTCCGAGGGACTAACATATCCCAAAAAAATTCCTAATGATGGCGACTAAATAAACTTAAAGACAAAATGACGCAATGCGGGATCAATAGAGTTCTCGACCTAGTGTAAAATGCCTCTTGGAGATGTGCCGAAATATATGGGATCACGCGGAGGAACCATCAGTCTAGAAGGCAAGAGAATCTTAGTTATCAAAGGGCGCCATCTTGGAATAGATATTGAAATCATCAGAAAACATTAATTAATCACTACATCAGTGTCAGGTACTCCGTAATAGAATCGGCGATCCCTAGACAAACCAAAAAAATATAGAAGGACCAAGAATGTAATATATAGTCCAATCCATATGGAACTACTAGTACCAAATGAACAGTCTGCTTGACTACACCTCCAAAAAAGCGCTGACTCAATGGGTGCCTACATACAGTATACCCACGAACAGTATATGAACACTGTAGCACTCAATGGGTCTCCCATGTTTAAAAAGTATCTCAGTTATATACTCAAGAGAAGCTATGCAGAGATATCAAAAAATGTACCACAACAAACAAAAGAAAGTAAAAAAGGGGGAGGGGGTGAAGGGAAGAGAGGAAAGGGCACAGAGTACTATACAAGGAAAGTTACATCAAATTATCATCGGGGTTGCCATATCCAAATTCCTGCATTGCATTTGTAAAACGCCCTTTCATGTTTCAAGGGGCTATTCTCAAACAATCCATATAGACCTCTGTATTTACAGAAAATAATGCATTTCCCCATCAGTGTTATGTCCAAACAGCGTAGATTGAAGACGACAAATCCACCTGGACTCAGCCTGTCTTAGCAATACCTCCCTATTGCCACCCCTTTTGTTTAGGGGAACATGTTCAATAGCATGGAACCAGAATGTGTGGTCACCCGTGTGTGCAATGTTATAATGCTCTGTAATGGGGTATCTGGCATCCCTGCCAATGATTGCCCTCCGATGTTCTTGGATGCGAAGTTTCAAAGGACGTATGGTACTGCCCACGTAGATCTTTCCACATTTGCACCCAAGAACATAAACCACATGTGTGGTATTACAGTTGATGAACTGACCTATTGCATGTGTTTTGGAATTGTTATATGAAAAGGACAAGGTTTTGTTCATACCCATGGGGCAAACATTACAAGTTCCACAGGTAAAGAAACCTTTTGGTTTAGATGAGAGCCAGGTCCCGCTTTTAGGGGGTGTCGTCACATAGCTTGGACATAAGTGGTTTCGCAGGGAAAGACCCCTCCTATATGTAATCGAAGGGGTATCGCTAATGTGTTCTTTTAAACCAGGAATTACAGTGAGCAGATGCCAGTTTTTCCGAAAGATATTAAAAATGTTATCACTATGCACAGTATACTGTGTGATAAATCTTGCCTTGGCCATGTTATGTTGTGGTTCCTTTTGGGTTGGCTTGTCACGGAGGGTACTGTCCCTATCAATTGTACGTATTCTCGCTTCTGCTTTGTCCAGGTTCATACCATTATAGCCCCTCTTCAAAAATCTCTTTTTCGTTTCGATTACATTTGCATTGAAACTTGCCTGATCACTACAATTTCTCCTAACGCGAGTCAGCTCACCAAAAGGGATATTGTCGATCACCGAGCCGGCATGTGCACTGGATGCATGTAACACAGAATTGCATGAGGTCTCCTTCCTGTATAAGGTACTCTGGATCATACCATGCTCAACATAGAATCTTATATCCTCTCCTAAGTACCTTAATCTTTAAAATTCCAACCGCGACTTTCCCATAGAGTTGTACGGAGCTCGCGTCTGTGTTCCCACACTGCACCCGTCCTCCATGGGTCCCCTGTGTCACTACCTTGGGTGGTTCCTTGGTGTCCCAGCAATTCTACGTGCTCTAGGCACTGTGTCTAGTCAAGTCGTGGTTCTTATAGCACTTTCTTAGTATATGGTTCGGTCTCGCCCTGGAGCCCGCTGTGTATTGTGCTATTTACTATCGTTCTAGTGATTTAATATTGTGTGTATTGTTCTCTAATCTCATAAAGAGGTTAGTAGAGAGTGTTTAGTAATAAATACATATATTTTATATACACCTGGTGTTGTTCTCCTTTCATTTGGTCATTCAGGAGGTTATATACTGGTAAAACAAGCTGCTTTACATTCCTTCAAGACTTAGCCTGAAGGCTGTTATCCACAGCTACCACTAGGATAGCTTTCTATAAAGGTTGTCTTTAACCTAATCAACAATAAGGGTCGTTTGGACTGGTGCAAGGTGCCCACTTTAATTAGTGAACAGCATATACCAGGCCAACTTCTCACAGTGAGGTGTGTCCTGTCTTTCCAGGGTGAGTCAGGGCTGGGCTGAACAGACCTGGGCTGCATTTAGAGTAGGGGAGGAGATTTCTTTCACACCTGAATGGGCCTGGTCTACCTTGGACAATGCTGTCTCCACCTCCTGCCACGAAGGTGCACCAGAGAGGACAGAACTGGTTTTGGCTGGGCAAAGAGCTTCTCTGTCACTAGAGAACAAAGGATTTTATGTTATAAAGAGTGGGGCACAGACCCCTGAACTTTAGATCATTTCTGGAATTCAAGAGGAAACTTTGCAAAGGAGAAGAGCTGGAGAAACTGAGGAGAAGTACTGCCCCTTTGCTGTGTGCTGTCTGGGGTTGGCCTGCAGTGGCTGTTTCTGCCAAGAAAAGGACAAAGACTTTGCTGTGTGCTGTGTCCCCTGCTTGAGGAAGATCTCCAAGGGTTTGAAGTAGAGCTTGCCTCCTGTTTTGAAGACTCAGGGATACAAAGACTTCACCCCCAGCTCCCCTGAACTCCCTTGCTGAGAGTTCTGACCTGCCAAGAGGTGCCTGCTGCTGTTCTCGGATTCTGGAGGTTGTTCATGCTGTTGGGAGCTGGAAAAGTAACTGCAACGAGGAGAAGCGCAACGCATCCTTACCTGTTTCCGATGCATCACTGAAGAAACCGACGCAGCGCCTGCCCACGGCTCGAGAAATTGCTGCACGCCGCATCGAGTGCACCAATCTACGAAGGCCGAAATCACCGCACCGAATCCGACTCAGACCCTGCTGTGCAGCTGCAAGAACCAACACAACTTGGGACCGCGGCTGAAGGAGTCTACGCAAGCGCCGTATCGAGAACCGACGCATCCCCGATCCTCATGCATCGCACCGGGGCGCCGAGTCTACCAGGACGCTGGGGCCGCAGTAAGAAACCAACACATCACCTCCCCGCACAGTAAGACACTGATGCATCATTTCCCCTTCAGCAAGGAACCGGCGCATCACCTCTCCTGCGTGGTAGTAAGGAACCGACGCATCACCTCCCCTGGAGTAAAGAACCAACGTATCAACTTCCCTGCTCATAAGGGACCAACGCATCACCTTCCCTGCAGCTGTTCCTGCTTTTGTTTTTTACGCATCCAAGGTACTTTGTGTTGAAAGTGTCGCATCTGTAATTTGCTTTGAACGGAACTGTTTCTACCTCTTTGAAAGTCATATTTTTATTACTGTATTGTGGATTTTTGTCGTTTTGGTCTTGTTTGGTTTAGATAAAGATTACCTATTTTTCTAAACTGGTGTGGTGTCCATTTGTAGTGTTTTCACTGTATTACTGTATGTGTGCACAAATGCATTACACAGTGCCTCTGAGATAAGCCTGTCTGCTCGTTCCAAGGGGGTGAGCAGGGGTAATTTTAGAAGTGTATCCTCCTTACCCTGGCTAGGAAGAAGGGTCCCTACTTGGACAATGGTGCAAGCTATTGCCAACTAGAGACCCCCATTTCTAACACTTTGTTTGAGAAAAATCTCACACACAATACTGATATGTGTGCAGCACCTGGAGCAGTTTCACATAAAGATTTTTGTGAGGGTGGTATTGGAATGTGTCGGTGGTATTGCCATTAGCACATCAACAGATTTATGTATGAGATATTTTAATTTGCTAGTGCTAAAAGTATGTTGTCTTTTACAATGTTACTCATTGAAATGCCACTGAAACACCAAGAAAGTCATTATGTGGTATGAGATGACGGTAACTACAAATGCAATGTATTTTACTGCAGACAAAATACCACAGACAGCTTTCACCGCCAACACATTTAAATACTGCTGACACCAGGGTCGGCTGGGACGAAAATATGATTGGGCACAAAATAAAAAATGGCCCTATTAGTGAATCGGATAGCGAAAAAAGTGGTCCACATTTGCAAATCTAGGCAGTTATGAAATTGTAAAGACACGCTATATAGGTGTTTTGCATGTTATGGAAGAATTCGTGAATTTGTGCTTTTTGCAGGCAATGTTAGTAGTACTATCAGAGAAGTCAACAGTTAAAACCAGCCAAACAGACCATAAAACAGGCCCACAAACAGCCAAAAAACAGCCCATAACTGGTCTGTGAGACCAGCCCTTCAGGCACTGCCATATTACCCTGCAGGTCAGGCCGACCTTGGCTGACACAACTCTATGCGATTTAAGGCCATATGTACACAATCTAGGGATTGCAAGTCCCGAATTGCTATTCTTACCAAATCTCGTCCGCCCAACTCTAAATAAGGCCCTAGGTTTCTGGATCACATACTAAGTTCTATGTAAGTGGCAGGTGTGTGACACCAAACACTCAGTTACCGCAGATACAGAGTATGGATATAGTAAAATAAGAGAAATAGAAAGAAAAACAATTTTCAAAATATGTTATTTTCCATTAGATAGTCAAACGTTTGACGTATATAAAGAACAGTGGTTCCGAATTCAGGTTGTATTTTTCTTATCCCAGTGTTTTATTTTTGTGAAACAAGCATCTAGCTGAGAGCTCATTTCAGAACCTTTCTGGCAATCGCAGCAAGACCTTTATATTTTTTTAGAAACAAAATGAGCGCTATTTACCTTCCTGACCTCTCCAAAATGCACATGCAAGAGTAGAGAAACATTAGGCTGCACCTTAGATGTGATCAGGGTAAAGACCAGCCTGAATTGGTCTTGGAGTCCAAGTCCTTTGCTCTGGGTCCAGTTACAGGGCATACCCTCGGGTGGGATCCCCTTCGCCTCATCACAACTGCCACAGTGTTCCCAGATCTGGGAACACCGGCTGGTAAAATTAACTGCATGGTGGGCAGGGGATGCGGGTACCCTGTACCCTGATTGACCCCTTACTACATGATGGCTGCAACACAGACTGCCCTGCCCCTAGCGCATACATCCCTCAATTTGCATAGACCTTCTCGCTCCCATTGCCAGCTGTTTAGAGAAAGAAGTAAATGGGTGTAAAACCGCCCCCAGAGCTGGGAATCTGTGTAAGGAAAATGACCCAGCAATTCCAGGTCTGTCTGGTTAGCCCCCTTTCCTGGGATAATAACTCATAATTGCACGGTGCAGGGGTGCAATTATGAGGGCAAATTAATGATTCCAGACCTGGTCATTTCAATACCCTTGCACCTTCGAACTCATAATCATCCCCTCCCGTCTGTGATTCCACTAGATTGTACCACTGGTTCATATTTGACTTGAATAAACAACCCTGCATATACTGGGCTTGTTAAACATGATAGGCCAGAATTTGTGACCCCTGCAGCATCTTTGCTGAATCCTGTGTTATTGCGCAGGTAGGGCTCCATTTTGGCTGGAAAGCGGAAGTCAGAGCTGCCCAGTATTCACTCACTTGACCAGGAAGATGAAAGCATTTGGGGGCATATTTACGTTCCCTGGCGCATCCCTGCATATCAGCAGGGATGCGCCAGGGAAAATGCATCACGCAAGTTTACCCTTGCGCCACGTCCGATGAGCCGCATTTACAATGCGGCGCATCGTGGCGCAGGGATAAGCTAGATGCGTGACGCATCTGCCGGGCGGAAGGTTGGCGCAGTGCTGAAGTTGTGTCGCAAGTGCGACGCAACTCCAGCACTGTTCCAACCTTCCTATCCCTAACATGGTGCGTCAATCCATACGCCTGCTTGAAGCAGGTGTAAGGATTTGACGCACCAGCGCTCGGAAAAGTGACTGCGTGAAATCTTGTAGATTTCACTACGTCATTTTCCGAGGCGTTCCTGCGCCGGAACGCCCCCCCCCCTGCGCCGGTACGCCCACATGAAACCTGACGCAGGTTTCATGTGGCGCAGGGGTTTACTACGTGACGCATCTCCCTAGATGCTTCACGTTGTAAATATAGCGCAACGCGGCGCATGGTTTGCGTGACGCAACGGCGGCGCAAAAGTGGCGCAAGGGGCTTGTAAATATGCCCCTAAGGGTTTAGACTCTCCCCTGCCTTCCCAGGGATGATCGATAATCTATAGGGGCTGCCAGGTGTTCAAAGATCAAATCTGGACACACTCAAGGAATAATCGATTGCTTTGGTTACAGCTTTTCCCTTGCTTGTGGACAGTCAGCTGTAGGACAGGAGAATGACCTCCCACCCTTGCAGAGAGCAGAGGTCACTATGGTGAGCAATATTCCCAATGCCATCTGGACTTCATAGTAAGCCTGAGCAAAGTTTCATCTATCGTGCATCATTTTATGATTTTCATATTGCGCTTGTTACACGAAATTCCTGAAATTACACCCATTATGCCATGTGGCATAATAACTACTCAGAATCTTAGGGTGGCAGGACGGAAACAATGCAAATGATGAGAAAACAAGGGGCAGTTTTTACCAGTGCTTGTTTGCACTACATTTTAAGTTCAAATCCAAATTTGACATGAGAATACATTTCACGCTAAAATAAAGGGGCATATTAGCAAGGGCGGTATCGCCGCTTTAGAGGCACTTTTTGCCGCTAAAGCGGCGATATTTCTATCGCCCTATTAGCAAGCTGTCGCTAACAGCTGTTAGCGACAGCTTTATGAACAGCGACCGTTTGGTGCCACTTTGCATGTCAGCGATAATTATCGCTAATGACATGCAAAGTAGGCGTTCCCAACTAAAAGCGACTGCAAACAGTCGCAAACACAACTTCCCCTATTAGCAATGCCCGCGAAGCGATAAAAAAAGTCGCATTAACCGCGATTATCGCTGGAATTTAACACCTGCTAAAAACTTGACTTAACCATTCTTGTCAATGGGAGTTGGATTGTAAGGTTAAGTCCTCACCTGCCTATTAGCAAGCTTTTCATTAGCGCAGTGAATTTCTCGCTGGATTTCTCGCGCTATTGCTGGGTTTCGCCGCTATCGCTGGATTTTTTATCGCCTTGGAGATAAGCGTTGATAATAACGCGTTATCTCCGCGATGAAATCCAGCGATAGCCAGCGATAACAAAAACAGCGCTAAGCGCGCTTTGCGATAATTATCGCAATTCCTTGGTAATATGCCCCATAGTGCTAAATGTCAGTTATACACTTTGGATCATTTTGCGGAATTTTTGCGGAATTTCGAGAAATTACTCAAAAGCAAATTATGCACATTTTGTACACGCCTACATAACAGTCATTACCTGCTCATACACTTTTTTTTATATAGCAAGCTCCCTCATCCCCCCACTCTCCTTATAGGATTTCCTGCTCTACTGTTATGGATGGTCAGGTATAATTAGGATTGACATCAACAGTATTTACCAGAGCTCATAGCTGACAATTGAACTCGGCAATCCAATCCAGGCAGGGAGCACACAGGAGTGAGGATTAGAATTTCACATGAATCCAAACTAGATTGCAGTTTTTCAGTAAGGCTAGTGACAATGGTATGTGGGGGCCACGGTATTCAGGGGTTGAACTGGACTGCCCCACCTTTTGGCCAAACCAGCATGGGAGCTGCACATTTGCATGCAGAAGCCTGTACGATCCAAGGATCAGTAAATGGCAGGGGCATAGCTACCATTAGTTAGCAGGTGCAGTGGCACCAGTTCGCTGCAGCCTGAAGGGACCATTGAACCCTGATAATTGCTGTATTTTACTACCCAAACAGCAATCAAAGGGAGTAATTTTATTGCTTGCACCAGGGCCCATGGCATCCTTGTTGCTCTTCTGCTGGATGGGCGATGTCTTATTTTAACTGTGTTGGTTCCCTTGAATAAATAGCACATCAAAAAGCTTAAATCAAAGAGCAGCTCATTTTCTAACTCCAGTACTGATATGGACTCTGTGGATATTATCAGTTACGATAATTGGTGAGCAGATTCAGTAAGGGTCTTCTCTTTGCTCTTTATTTGTCCCTCACCCGTCTCCACACGAGGATTCATACCTCCTGGAACAATTATATCTTTATATCCAACATAAGTGTGCAAATAAGTTTGATCTCATATTTTTGTTTATTTTCTTCCTTTTACTTTCTTTTGTTAGGACCACCTAGGGAGCTGTTATCTTAACCACAATACAACATGCAATATTTTTTCAGTTTCCCAGTTCCAGGCATGAGTACCTTATTGTAAAAAATTATGTTATTGGTTGAGGGAGGTAAAAGCCCAACTCAGACAAGAACAACAATCCTTGCCTGGGTGAACCACAAATATCCATAAATTAACCTATGCTTAACCCTCTGGTAGCTTGGCACAAAAGCAATCAGGCTTAATTTAGACGCAATGTGTTATGTTATGATATGTTATGTTATATTGATTTGTATAGCGCACTAATCATCCGAGAGGGTATCCAGGCGCTTGGGCAGGTGTTTAGGTGTGTGATCATCAAGGTGTCTATATGAAGAGCCAGGTCTTCAACTTCTTCTGGAACTCAAGAAGTGAGGAGGAGGTTCCGATGTGTTGAGGGAGGTTGTTCCATATCGTGGGTGTGATGTTGGGGAATGAACGACCTCCAGTTCTGCTTTTGCAGGCGCGGGAATGTATGCGAGCGAGTGTGAGGCACAGCTTAGGTGTCTGGTGGGTTGGTGAAAGTGTATGCAGCTGTTCAGATATTCTAGTCCTGTGTTGTGTTGGGCTTTGTACCTGTGTGTGAGAAGTTTGAATTGACTGCGCTTGTGAATGGGGAGCCCGTGAAGGTTGAATGACAGAAGTACGCATTGCTGAACCATGAGTGCCTCTACCATGCAGCGCCAACAATGAATGCGTCTAAACAACACATTCCTTTACTACGCATGCCCTTACCACACAATTTCGTGGTAAAGGCATGTTTGGTAAAGGGATGTGTGGTAAAGTTCACACCCCAGCCCCTCCGTCCTGAGTCCCAAAATCCTGGCCCCTGCCCTATAACCCAACCCCGAGCACTAAAATTGACCCCACCCCAAAAACCTTGAGTTATCAAGACTCCCCCTGCCCTGAGCCCTAAAAACTTCCCCCTGCCCTGAAAACTTCTCCTTGCCCTGTGCCCTGAGCCCTAAAACTCTGCCCATACCTTAAAACCTACCCTGACGCCTGAGCCCTAAAAACTTCCCCCACCCTGAAAACCACCCCATCTCTCCAGCTCTGAGCTCTACAACTCTGCCCCTACCTTAAAAGGTAAACCCGATCCCACCCACCTGCCCTGAGCCCTAAAACCGCCTCCCTTTCATAAAACCTACCCCCTTAGGCCTCCCTGCTCTGAGCCCTAAAACCGCCTCCTCCCATAAAACATACACCCCCCCCCAAACCCAGGCCAACTTACCTCGCCACGTCCCTGTCCTTTATGCAGGTCCTCCCTTCCGGTTCCTCTCCCCTACTGCTTAGTAAGCTAGAATGCCGACTGCCTTAACCACGCATATGTGTGGTTCAGGCATATGCGTGGTTAAGGCAAGCGTTGTTTAGCTTGCGGTGAAAGGGAACGCATGCTTGAAGCTGCATTGTAAAGGCTGTTTCCCACCCGTGAAGCTTCTGGAGGTTGCGGTGTGATGTGGGTGTGGAATGGGAGGTCGAGTACAATGAATCTGCAGTGCTGTCCTGGATGGTATGGAGTCTGTGTAGGAGTTATTTGGAGATTCCAGCGTAGAGAGTGCTGCTGTAGTCAAGCCTGTTGGTGATGAGTCCTTGCGTGACAGTCCGTCTGATGTTCTGATGCATTCATTTGAAGATCTTTCATAACATGCATAGAATGTGGAAGCAGGAGTTGCTCACTGCGTTGACTTGAGCTGTCATTTTGAGCTTGTCATCTAGGATGATCCCTAGATTTCTTGAATGGTCTGTGGGTGTGGGTGTTGGTCCTAGCTCCAATGGCAACCAGGT
The DNA here is from genome assembly GCA_963921515.1 of Calotriton arnoldi. Taxonomy (NCBI): domain Eukaryota; kingdom Metazoa; phylum Chordata; class Amphibia; order Caudata; family Salamandridae; genus Calotriton; species Calotriton arnoldi. The sequence continues at coordinate 916,257 of CAWUFW010007740.1, read as the reverse complement.
GGAGATCCAAAGCAAAGTCTTGTTGCTGAAGACCAGTACTTCCGTCTTCTCGAAGTTGAGCTGCAGGCAGTCGGTTCGCATCCAGTCCGCTGCCATGGTCATGCAGTTGGTGAAGTTGATTCAGGTGATGGTTGTCTTGTCCATCAGGCAGAAGATGAGTTGTGTGTCACCAGTGTAGGAGATGACGGTGATGTGTTGTGATCAGATGATGTTGGCGAGCAGTGTCCTGTATATGTTGAAAAGGGTACGGCTGCGGGATGATCCCTGTGGGCCTCCGCAATATCTTGCTCTCTATGTGAAGGGTGGCAACCTGACCCTTTGGGTTCTTTTTGTGAGGAAGGAACAGATCTGTTTGAGAGTGGATCCTTGTACGCCAATCTTATGTAGTCTTCTAATGAAGGTGTTATGGGAGGCAGTGTCGAAGGGCGCAGAGAAGTCGAGCAGGATGAGAACCACTGTTTCTCCTTGGTCCAGGGTGATTTGAATGTCACCGGTAGCAATGATGAGTTCTGTTTCAGTGCTGTGGTTATTCTGAGTTGCTTGTTGACATCCTTCTCAATTACTTTGGTGAATAGGGGAGTAGGGGGATGAGTCTGAAGTTGCTTAGTTGATTCTGGTCGGCTGTTGGATTTGTAAAGTATGTATGCAGCACAATAGCAGTAAAAAAGTGAAAACACAACACAAGAACAATCCCAAAACAATGCAGAAAAAGTAAATTGTGATAAATAAAATGATATCAGAACAACAAAAATCCAATCAGCCGATCTGGAGATATTCAAGTTTAAAATTTTAAATGAAAATAATGCCTAAAAGCACAAAGCTCCATTCACGGTCATGTGGTAGTGCTAGACCAGGGGAAGTCACAAGTTCAGGCTGACGCAATGGAGCGTGTGTTGAATACAGGCACCAGGTTAGACGCAGTAAAGAGTTACCTTCTCAAGTCTGGCGTTAAGAGCTCTGTTTACATTGGAGGAGGCAAGCAAGGAGCAGGTTGAGTGTCGTGGATGGTCATCGCTGAAGCACAAAGAGCGGTTTAGGTGTCGCAGAAGTTCGTTGCTGTAAAGGGACAAGCCAATTGGACACCATAGACTGTTGTTGTGGTAGCTTTGCACTGGTGATCACTGCGGGCTGTCACTGCTGTAGTGCCTAGTGCAGCTTTTGCATTGCAGATCGTTGCCGGTGGTCACTCGTGGCGCTAGCTATCTTTGCGGTTGCTGATGGTGCTAAGAGAGGGCCTCACCAGAGCTTTGCATTGGTGGTCGTCACCGGCAGCAGGGTCATGGGGCGAATGGGCCAGTTTAGGGTTGTGAAGAGTCCAAACTTCAGGATTTTTACCTTTTCTTTAGGAAGAGTTCTCACTGATGCCAGCCAAGGGTCCAGGACCTGGGAGGCACCTCTTGGGGATCAGGACTCACTCCAGCAGAGTCCAGCAGCAGTGCTCTGGCAGGTTCAGTTGCAGGTCCTATTACAGAAGTTCAGGTGGCAGTTGCAGGAAGGCCTCTGTAACTTGTGCTCCTGTAGTTCACACAGGAGGTCATCCAACTGACCTTTGGAGTCACTCAAGGTAGCCTGGGATCACAGGTCCAGTCTTCCTTCTTCAGACAGTAAGGCCATCCTTCAAGCAGCAAGGCAGTCATCTCACAGCAGGGGAGTCCTTCTGAATCCTCCACAGGTCCAGGAGTGTTCAGATGAGTAATACCTGGTGCAATCCTTTGTGTAGGGGATTCCCTGACCTGCCCCAAATCTGATATTCGAAAGTTGGCCTAACGGCTAGGGCGGTCGACCTCGAATCTGGGGAACTGGGTTCGAGTCTTGGCAATGACACTGATCATCCTGTGATTCTGGGCAAATCACTTAATCCCCCGTGCCTAACAAAAATGAATGTAACACAACTGGTGCTATGTAAAGCGCTCTGATACCCGATACCTTCAGGTCAAGTTTGCGCTATATAAAACTCCGTAAAATAAAATAAAATAATAAATAAAGGCTCCAAACTGTTTGGAGTGACCAAAGGTAGAGCAGGCCTGGTGTCAGATGCCTTTGTGTGTGCTGGAGGCAAAGCCCTTTGAAGTGTAAGTGGGGCAGGATACAGCTCCGTCCCAGTCATCCTGTCTGGAAGGCCCTCTCTCAGCTACACCCAGGTCCCATTGTTCACTGCCTGGGCCCAACAAGCATTTTTAACGGGGGAGCCATTAACATTCCCAGGCAGCTGGAAACTCCTAGAAGGCCTCCGAAAATTTTCTAAAAGTGCCATTTCCCAAATATAATCTAATTCCTGACTTTACCGTTAAAGAGGATGTTTGTTAAATTACAATTCATTTGAGTGTTAACAGCATATATCTGTTCCCAACCTGAAGTTAGCTCTTATTATTTGAAATAAGGTAACCCAGTGTTAGTCTATGGGAGAATAGGCCTTACAGTAATGAAAGACGACTTTAGACGTTTTCCACTACCAGGGCCTGTAAACATTAACCCCACATCTCCTGCTTCATAAATATCATGCACCCTGCCCTATGACCCTTTATAGCCTACCTTAGGAGTGACTTACAACTATTAAAAAGAAAGGTTTGGGGCTGGCAAAAGATATATTTTGCTAGGTCGAAATGGCAGTTTAAATCTGCGCTACAGGCTGTAGTGACAGACCTGAGATATGTTTTAAAAGGCTTATTTAGTTGGTGGCACAATGAGTGCGGCTACCCATCATCACTTTTAATTTACAGGCTCTGAGTACATGTAGTATTATATAGTAGGGACTCTCAAGTAAATTAACTATATCAGTCAGATGTAGGCCGATTTTACCATGTTTTAAGGAGAGAGTCAAGCACTTTACCACTCGCTCACAGGAAAAAAGTGCAGAGTCCTAAAAACCAACAAAAAGGAGTTCAACAAAGGGAGGAAGAGGCAGGCAAAACCTGGGGTGACCCTGCAGAAAGGGCCAGGTCCAGTACTCGTCCAGTCCAGCATTTTTGCTTTGCAGTGTGACATTTGTAGTCTTTTTTCATTCCATTATTAAATAAGGACTACGAGTTCCAGAAGTCAAAGAAAAAAGAACTGAATGAATTACTTGTGCATGGAACTGGGAAACTGGAGACCTCAGCATTCCTCATTGAATCTTCCAAGTCGGACTCATTCTTAAAGTGTTAAATGTTGCATGAACTGCATCATACATATTTCCAGATTCATTAAAATCGTTTAATTTCAGAAGGAAACCTGAGTATTTGTTTCGAAACATAATGCATGGTCTTGCTGAAGTTACTGCCAGTAGCAGCTGATACCGGACCCGGGTGGTGTGGGGGGACGAAAAAAGAAATTAAAAAAAAACACTTATCTGAAAACGGCCGGCCGCTGACTATCCTCCGTTCTCTTTTTCCTGTCTCCGGTCCGGCAGCAGGAAGCAGCAGGAAGCACCCGGGCTCCCATGAGCAAATCGCAATGCTGCAATGCAGCATTGTGATTGGTCTGAGCGCCGTGGTTCGGCGCTCAGACTGGGACAGGGAGCCTGTGCATGTTCCTCACCAGTAATGCAGCCTGGTGGGGAAGATGCAAAGTGCGCTGGACTGTTTGGCCCACCCAAGAGGGCCGGCCAAGCAGTTGTGCGCACTTAGGGAGTGCAGACCACTCCTCCCCCTGCTCTGGCCAGCCCGGCCCGCCACTGACTGCAATAGGGAAAATAAAATGGTAATAACATTAACATTTTATTTTTTCCTTTTGCTCAGTGGGGCGACGCTCCTCCGCCTTAGTGGAGGAGCCGCCACTGGTTACTGCTTGTGCCTCGCAAAAGGCATGATTTGAGGAATTTGTGTGGTTCACTGTATCTTTATTAAATATCCCAAAGTTTGTGATAATATATAATGCAGGCTCAATAAAAAAATGAATTGTTTAACGAGCATACAGTGAGTGTTAAGAAACTGAGGGGCATATTAGCAAGACCCACGTTAAAATTATCGCCGTTTTAGCGGCAGGAAACTGCCGCTAAAACGGCGATAATGGGCTTGCTAATATGCGTTATAGAATTCCAATAGAAGCCCAGGTTAGAGGTCCTGTACATCTAACCTGGGCTTCTATTGGAATTCCATAACGCATATTAGCAAGCCCATTATCGCCGTTTTAGCGGCAGTTTCCTGCCGCTAAAACGGCGATAATTTTAACGTGGGTCTTGCTAATATGCCCCTGAGTTGATTAGGTCATATAGCAGAAGGCCCTACATTTCAGCTGGTTCCTTTGTTTTCTCTCAGGACCTGATTTCCGAGGGTGGGGGCAGGATTTTCTGAAGGTGCTAGTGAGAGATGTTGAAGGGAGAGTCACATCTTCTGGTGACCTGCAATGAGTCATGCGCCATTGAAGTGACACCAGTGACATTGATTTTCTCATTTTTTATAATAGAAGCGCAATTAACACAAATTGGATTAGTTAAGCCGGCACGCTATTAGCGTGGCCTCTGATTTCTGAAATCCACAGTCCGTGTCTTAATTACCTCTTAAAGATAAAAAAAGGAGTGTGTGCAGCTAAGCTTACTTCTCTGTTTATCACATTGCTAGGAAAAGTAAAAGAAATGAATAACAATAAAGCACACAGAGGTTTAATTGCAATGGTGGTGGAAGATGCCATTTTCCTCACTGTGAGTTTAGTTTTCCCTACAATGCACTATGCATTTATGCAGACACTGAATAGATTAGAACAGCGTCTCCTTATGTTGACTGGGAATCGTGCAAAATATTTGCACCATTAAAAAATATTTCAGCGTACGATCTTAACTTTTTCTCATAAAATAAATATGCAGCAGTGTTTGAAGTGCATCTGGGTTATGAACATATGTTTGTCATTATGTTGGGCGGAGCTACATCTGATTTGAGTTAGGTAAATATGTTAACAGGGAAAACGTGATAACGCGTCTGCAGCATTTTCGGAATAATAATGAATTTGGCCTTAGCAGATAGTTTATCACCGTCTGCATAATTCGATTATTTTAATATAAAAAAGTTCCTAGCTCAAGCGGTTCAAAAATTACGAAATGGATGCACACGAGTTGTAATCCAAAATGAAACACTTTGCAAAATTTGACAGGTCAACTTCAAGATATTGATCACTGTAATCAGGGTGACACATTTAGCTCGGATAGCGTTTTTTTTTTTTTTTTTTAAATAAAACACAACAGAATGTACTGCATTACTTATCTTTTCATGCGGCATAATTTGGTCTTTCCCCCGCATAATTGGCCCTCTACTACCACTTAATTTATATGGCTCTGTAGATAAAGCATAGCTGTCAATTGTCCCTATGTCATGATGGTGACTTTCAGACAATCTTGTTTTTTTCACTACCAGCACTAAGCATTCTGGGAAAAGGAAGTCAATAATTATAATGGGAATAAATATAATACAATTCCAAGCCCACTCAGTGCCACTTACTGAATAGATTGGCTAAGAGACACGCTCTTGATGCGGGGCTCGATGGCAGCCATTTATAAAGATGTAGATAGACATCACAGAGTCATTTAGAAAAGGAGTTGCATTCGCCCAAACATCAGAGTCTCTGTAGCTAAGAAAGGTCTCGGTGTGTTTAATATTTGGACCTGTAGAAGGTAGCTTAACCTGCAGAGATGAGGGCCATGTGCTTGGCATGAGGCCCTGGTGTTTGTCTTGGAAGGTCACTGCAGTCCGCAGACGTAGCCACAGGCACACACACGCATGCAGCCTCCACAAGTCGCCAGTACATTACGGACTGTGCTTCTGGGCTCTGTGCTGGGCCAGGGGAGTCAGTCGGTTTAGCAATGGGGACTCAGGGCCAGACTGGGATCGCAAACCAGCCCTGGCAATTATGTCCGACCGGCCTCAGGAGGGTAGGAGGGGGGCCTGATGGGAACTCTACTGCGCTTTTGTTACAAGGGGCCGATTTTGCAGCAGTGCTGCAAAACCAGCCCCCAGCAACAAAAACCGGCCCCACCCTTCCGGCCCACCGGAGAAACGCCTGGTGTCCCGCTACAGCCAGTCCGGCCCTGATGGTCCTCCGTTGAAACCCATGGCACACAGAGTGGAGGACTACCAGCAATGGCGGCTCACATAGGGCATGCTGCGGGGCGGTGAGGCGGGGCGGGGGAGGGGCAGGGTGGGGGATAGTAAACTCAAACATACGACGAAACGGAGGAAAGTAATTATTACGTTCCTCCGTTCCATCGTATGTCCGAGTTTACTACCCCCCCACCCTGCCCCTCCCCCGCCCCACCGCCCCGCAGCACGCCCTATGCGAGCCGCCACTGACTACCAGGATGGCTATGGTGATTATGACTGCACTTCAGCAGTTCAGAGTTCCTGCTGAGAGACTGTCAATCACCTGGAAGCCTGGAGGTGGTGAGTTGTTTTCATTCTTTTAGAACAGTCTAGGGGCTAGAGGCAACATTAATAGACAAACACTTTACTACCCTGTTGCCGTTTTTGGTTTTCAAGTACAGCTATCCAGCATGGGTAAGAACATGATCGTTGGCACTGGGACCACTCAGAGAAGGCAACAAAAATGTAGAGAAGAGGACAAAAAGTAGGAAGCCCTCTAAGGCTATTAACCCCAAATCCGTCAAATCTGTTAAAGCTTACCAGAGATATATCAAGCTTACTTATTTCTGTCCGGTGAGAAAGTTGACCTTTTTGCCCTGATCACTCCCATTTTTTGACTGATACTCGTGCTAACTGGCTCTGATTGTGCCCTGGGCTCTGTTAACCACACCCAGGTCCAGTGCTCTGTGTAAAAGGTATATGGTAATTAGGTATTATTACAATTGGTATGACAACCTACTGGTAAGGCCCAAGTTTTTCGTAGAGCATGTAGGTTTAGAGGCCCAGCAAATTTAATGCACTTAAGGGTGCACTGCTGTGTTGCCTGCTGTCATTTTAAAGGCAGCCCTGCTTTGCAGGCGGTTTTTAAAAGTAAATTTTATGCACATCTGACTTTGGAAATAAAGGTACTTCCAAAGTCTTAAACTACTTTATGTTTACCTATATGTCACCCTAAGGTCTTCCCTAGGTGCCCCAGGGATAGGGTGCCTTGTAACTATAAGCAGGGACATTATAAAAGATGTTTTATATCCCCTGGTGAGGGAAAAACTGCCAATTTCGTTTTCCCCCCCATTATAGCACCTTGACTCCATAGGCTAACGTGGGCATACTTTAATAAAGTATAACTATTGATAGGAGCGAGCTAAAAATAAACGTCAAAGTTTTAAGATGATAGAATAAATCCAACAACTTGCCATGGTTGGAATTATTATAACTATCACAGAAAATGAATTATAGAAATTGCTTTTCTGGTGTGCTAAAATCCAGCCTTGCAGCAGCCTCTCCTGATTGGCTAGCCTTTGGTAGGCTGAGCCAAACTGCTCTGATGAGGGGTGAAGTGGCCTGCATAGAGACAAAGCACATCTGGTGGGAGGAGATCTGCAAACAGCAAAGCAAAAGGCATGAATCCAAAATATTTTTGAATGTAGCAAACCAAGTTCACCAAGCCAATGAAGCCAGAGGTAGCATTTTGTTACCCAAAAGGAAGAGAGAAGTTCCATCCAGCCACAACCTCACAGGGTAGCTAGGTCCCAGAGAGCAGCAGCATAGTACGGATGACCACTAGCCACATACACACCAACACAACGGAATGAATGCATGCAAATTGAGTAACAATAAAAAACCAGTAAGTTACACCACAACATTTTGTACTCCAGTCCGGCTACTGTCACAGCTTTAGCACTCTGCATTACTTGCACATTGCTTTAACTCTGCTGCACTAAAATTGTTTTAAAATCTGTTCTTTGCACTATAATTGTTTTACTTGCCACTTCTTGCTCCTTTCCGTAGACATGCTAAACCAATCAGATGTTTGAGGGAAAGAGTCTGTGAGAGCTCCGACCCCTTTTAATGGCAGCAATGGCGTGGACGCGCTGGCTATTGTCACCTCGCTAATACTCTGCACTATTTCTGCATTGTTTTAACTCAGTTGCACTAATACTTTTTTTAAATCCGTTTTTTGCACTATAACTGTTTTAATTGCCACTTCCGGCTCCATAACTGTTTTAATTGCCACTTCTGACTCTTTTCTGTAGATGTGCTAAACTCTGGGCACATTGATTGGGGGAACCAATCAGATGTTTGAGGAGAGGAGTATGTGAGAGCTCAACAGAACAGAATCAAGCAAAGCACAGTTTTCCAGCTTGTCTGACGAGACACCTTTGCTGCATCAGCTAGTCAAAAGATGATGGAAGGTATCCTTTCAAAATTCCTAACGAGTGGGCATTGCTCGGGGAAGAATTCCAACCCATCACCCACTGTACCACTCTAGACAAAGGCTCACCATATGCAAATCAGTACTGACACTGGCCTTCAAGGGACTACTACATTCCGAACTGCCTGGCCAGCACCAAGCTACACCTGACTGAAGAGGCGCAATCAGGCTGAGACCAATCTCGGCTTTCTTGTATTAAGGAGCCTAGACGACCTAGCTTGGCAGCTCGGACTGGGCTGTTCCTATTGGAGCAGGACCAAGACTGATTTGCATCTGGCCGGGTCTAATCTGAGGTGTCACAATTGGCAAAAGATCGATGGATTGCTAGCCCAAGAGATCACCAGACGTTAGACTTATTACACCTGTTCCTACCATCACCATTTATATATTTCATGTTTGTGAGCATTCACAAGTTTAGAAGGCAAACTATGCCTTGAAACACCCTCTTCACATCCCCTCAGTGAAATTTACTACCAAGGGTTTCTACGTACTCATGGTGGAGTAATTTGCAGGGGTAAATGCATTTATGCCTGCTAGAACTCCTTTTGTTGAATACTTGCCAGATGTAAATGAAGTATTTTGTCTGTAAACATATGGTTATGGCAGAAAACAGGACTCACAGTTTTCCAAAATAAGACTGTAAAAGAAGGTTATTCTATGCCACATCATTTTAAGAATTAAATATTGATACAAGGATCATAATTTGTGGAAAATGTCACAATTGTCTTGTGGATATAGAAAAGTGAAAAACGTTTCAAGTTTGAACATGTTACATAGATCTTATTTATTTATTTTAAATATGTGTAGAGAGTGTGATTACGCCAAGGGATGTCCTGACACTTGGCTGCCAGAAAAACTAAGGGGCCGATTACGATGGCGGAAAGACTGGAGTCCGTTCGCCATGGTGGTGGCGACCGGGACCATCCGCAATACCTGCGGACACCGAATTAGGATGCGACCGCCACCATGGCGGTCGCACCTTGCACTCTTAGCATTGCGGCTGGTGCTGCTGACAGCAGCACCCGCCGCTATGTCAAAAATGCATGTCGTGCATTTCAATGCACTACGTGGCAGGCACCACACGGTGCCTGCCACTTGGTGCAGTGAAATGTCGGGGGGTACCATGGGTACCCCCCAGTGCACAAACACCCCCCCCAACACATTGGGGGCCCGCAACGGGCAACCGAAACTAATCTCCACCAGCATTTCAATGGCGGTTTACCCGCCACGGAAAGGCTGGCGGAAGACCGCATCGTAATTTGGAGGACGGTGCCTGCTAGGCACCCCCACCATTTTACGGATGCAGACCACTCCTCCAGGCAATCGGAATGATTCCCTGTGGCGATTCCGTGGCGGACGGTCTTTGCGTCCACCGCGGTCGCTGTCTGGATCCCACCGCCATCGTAATCTGGTGGTGGGAAAATCGCGGTCCGATGTGGGAAAGACCGCCACCGCCGGGCTGGCAGTGACGGTCCTTCCGCCATCGTAATCGGCCCCTTAGAAAGGTGGAGGAATTATTTGGCAGCAAAAAAACTGGTTTTTAACTGCTGGTGAATGAGAAGATGGAAATCAGGTCATGAAGAGAGAGATTGATAGAGTTCACAGTCAAATGTGAGATGGTGTGACTACATTATAGGATTTTCTGCATTTTTGGAATGGACAGAAGCATATCAGCGAATGATTTGCCAGAAGTCTAATGAGTAAACTGGGTCTGCAGAAGGGTTTGGCCATTCCCATTGACAGCCTTTGGTCAGACACAGAGGCTCTTCAAAAGTGAACACTTGGCTACACTTAGGTCCATGAACAGAAATGGAGTCATGGCATGGAAGGGCGAGCAAGAGACGGGCAGCTGCAGTTTGCACTTCTTGGAGTCAACTTATGTGGAAGATAGGAAGACGAGGTACAAGAGGTTGCAGTAATCCAGGTAGGATAAACTGACCACCTGGATTATGGCAAATGGCAAGATGAAGGCAACAACAGCACAATTGTCATTCCGAAACAGAAGAAGCACACAGCTGTAATGGTGTGGATTTGTGGAACATGGGATAAGGTTTGGTTGAAGAGAAAGCCTAGATTGTGGAGAGCCTCCAATGAGTTGGGAGAAGTTCCCATATTCATAGGCCGCCAACTGTGGGACATTGCCATGAAGAAAACCACCCACAGTCAAGGCTTCCATCTTGTCTAAATTTAACTTCAGTGACTTGTTACTCGTCCATCCTGTTTCTGCCCTCATGCAAATTAAAAAAATTGGATAATGCTGTGAAAAAATGTTACACCTTGAATACCCCAACAAACTCCCGCTAAATGCACCTCACACAACGTGTAGGACAAGTTTTTAACAAGAAAGATTAAGAAAATGAAGACATAATGCTGTTTAAAATAGTGTAACAACTAGCGGACTTTGGGCCAAAAACTGTTTTATATTAATTGACCAACACCATTTTATCCTTATGGAAAACATTTAGAAAACTGTCTTCATTAAAACAATGGGGAAGATTTACAAGAAAGTGACTCAGTGCGTTCCGCAAGCCATTTGGCTGCGCCGCACTGAGTCACTTTCAAAGCAGAGGGATGCGACATATTTACAACAATATGTCGCATCTCTGTGCTTCCCCCTGCGCTGGTGCACAAACTGCTTCCATGCGTTGGCGCAGGCACCCTTGCACCATGGTGCAAGGATGCCTGCGTTGTGGGGAGATTGTTTTTGTTCAGGAAGGGTTCCCTTCCTGCACAAAAACAATCTGAAATGCCGTTTTTCAACTTCTACGTGTGCTGAATTAGCACACATAGAAGTTGAAAAACGTCATTGTTTCAATGATTGTTAATGTGCAGGAAGGGAACCCTTCCTGAATAAAAACAATTATTAGAGGTGATTTCCTCTTTCTATGTGTGCTGCAGAATGCAGCACGCATAGAAAGAGGAAAAGAAAATGAGGAGAAATTAATACATATCTCCTCCTTGCGCCTCCCTACGCCTCCCCTGGGGAGGCGTATCATTCACACGCATTTTCAGATTTACGATTACTTGTAAATTTGGAAATGTGCCTGGTTCCATGGGTGTTGTGTGGGAACACCCACAGCAACACCCATGGAACACCCCTTTCACGCAAAGTGCTGTGTGCAAAGGGGCCATATTTACAAGGACAGGAAAAGTCACGCAGGTTGACTTTTCCTGTCCTTGTAAATATGGAGCAGTAAAATGCGCCACCGGTACGACACAAAAAGTGACGCACCGGTGGCGCAAGGGGCTTGTAAATCTGCCCCAATATCTTTTTTTTTATCTATCTCTCTTTATGCTTTATCGTAATGAATAAAGGGAAACCCTGATAATAAAAGTGGCTGATTACAATACATCTGTAAAGCGACAATTTATGGATATTTTTCCTTCCATGCAATTTTACTGTAAGATTTTGTGTGTGTTCATAATCTTTCGATCCAAAGCACGTGTACAGTGTGCTTAGCTCAGTGCATCCGTACAGGCGCATGCTATTTTCAAACCCCCTCCCTTGCTTCAAAAACGGAGTCCATATTAACCCTCAAATCACACCACTTACAACGTGCTTTGGTGACTTAAAAGGTCGCAGTTTATTCAACATAACATGCTTATACATTTGCAAAATCATGGTTATCCAATTGCTCTCTTAATATCCATGCTAACATAATTCATTGTCTTTGCAATTATTTTTGGTTGCTGTGTGGACCCAGCCTCCTCAATTTCCAGGGAAGGGAGGGGCCCCCTCTCTGGGCCTCCGAATCACGGCTCTAGGCTTCAACTAGCTACCGACTTGGAGGGTGTCCGTCAGGACCTGCCCGGGCTGCAATTGCCGTCCCACTTGCCCTGGACCCTTTCGTGGGCCCTCCCTGCTCCCAGGGGTCCCTGCCATGTGGCATCCCAAGGACCTTGCTTGAGCATCTACTCTATCCATCCTGAGGCTGAGTCCTTCCATTTCGCTCCCTCGGTACCCCTGCCATGAGGCATCCCAAGGGTCCTGCGGGAGCATCACATCTACTCTTTCTATGGCGGTACGCCGCCCTTGGCTCCCTCAGTGCCCCTGCCGTGAGGCATCCCAAGGACACCTGTGTGAGCCTTCCATCTACCTTTTAGTAATTCTCTCTTTTTTCTACCTTTCTTGTGTTCCTTCCGCCTCACCTCTACCCTCACAGCTGCGACACCCGCTCCTTCTGGTGTGGGTGGGTGGGATTCCTTCTCTCTACTGTGAGGGGGGGTCTGTGCTTACTCGGGTCTGTTGCCCCCTATTTATCCCCCCCCTCGCTTTGTTCAGCTTGCCCCCGGATTGGGGGGTCCAAGCTTGCCCTGGGGCGACCAATCCTGGTCGCCCCCTCAAGGGGCTATGCAGATGGGTGGGGAGGGGCTTCCTGCCTCCGGACGGCGTTTGCCCCGGGCCCCCACTGGGTCCGGCTTCGCCTTCCCGGGTTACTACTTTGCTTCCGGATGGCTGGCCGCCAAACCATACTTGAATGTGCGCATGCACAGTGTACGGTGCAAATGCCTAGGAAAATGTTAAAAGTGAACGGATGTTTACATTGCTTACTCCGCTTGTTTCCTGTCTATACTCCCTTCTACTTTTTGCAATTAACCTAATAATTCTAGACTATTTGGGCCACTCCCTCACACTGTTTGCATCACCACCTGGACAATTCATGTTTATATGATATGTGCAGTTAAGTGTGGCAAATGCCTTGCAAAGTGTTTGCAAATAAACACATGACAGAGTGGGTATGCATACGGGTTTCAGTGCATTTCCATGCGAATGTAGACAAGTAGTAGTTTGCGTCATGTGTAGTTCATGTATGAGCAACATTCAGTATGCACTTGTAGAAAAGAATTAATCACAGGTGTATTTGCAAGGCACGAGCAGTGTGCATGAGTTCCTGGGCTGAGACCACGCCTACGTCACACGGTATCCTACACTGCTAAGCACAGTGCATGCACAAAAAAGTAAAGCGTTCTGCACTATAATCTTTGATTAAAGATGCCATCGAATGCCTCTTCCTGGACCCTTAATACAGTGAAATGTTTTTCTTAATCTCTTGCACCTGCTGCCTCGCTTGCCTTCGCATATTACTGTCCTTTCTGAGCCACCGTTCTCCTGTTGGTTGCTAGACAACATCACCTGCTAGGTTGTCATAGTCTTGTACTTGGAAGCAGTGTCAAGAGAGGTGTCAGCGCGCGCAGTGAGGCTGCCTCCTCAGCATTCCTTGATTCAGTCCATTCAGGCGCGAAAAAATGAAACTATTACTTGTTAAATACTGCTCCCATACAGTGGAACCCCTGCGGATTGGAAACGCCTGCTTTCAGATAGTAATTCCCAAAATTTGTTTCCACCACCGCCACCCTAATCTATCACGCAACGCACCAAATTTCACCTTTAAATTGTAGAGTAGGTTTACACATTTCAGAAGTTTCCCCCACTTTCACAGGTTATTTACTCCTGCCAAAGGCATTAGTAAATCTGTAACAATGGTGCAAATGGGTTTGAAGCACTTCTATAACTGGTAATGGTGGAGGAGAAGGGGTTTCTATATGGGGAAAACCTGTTTTAAAGTATATTTTAAACTAGAATTGGACTTTTTCTTTACATTTACTGGCACTGACATGTAAACTATGTACATTTACAAAGGCATGTATCCTAACACTTGTAAATAACATAGAATTAAAAAAAAAATTGGACAGCTACTTATGGGAAGATTTAACTGTTGGAGGTTCCTTGGAGGAGCCGTGGAATTCTTAGTGACTTGTACCATGAAGTTGGGATCATTTTCATTGTCTGCTGGGCTTTCTCTCTTCCAACAGATTAAAGTACTTTGTTCAACGGTCCATATGTAAGGCACTGAAGGGCTCCCTGTAAAACTGAAGTCCATATTTTTCCTATAGAGCTCACCTCCCTCTTTTAGCCTATATGACTCCTCAAAACTGCTAACATTACTGTGGTTTGTTTATAAGGGTGGCGAATGCTAGGTCCATTCCACACTCTAACTCTGATCCAATATAAAATCACTCTGCCTTTAATCAGCTGGAACTTTGCTCTCTCCAACTCTCCTCTAAAGTGGTGCTTCTGACTTCTAGAATTCTGTTGTTGTTGGGGATGACTGTGCCAGAAATATTGCACAGAGTTTTGTGAATAGTGCAATCTCTTTGAAGAAATGAAATTTGGGCCAATTACATCTGGAGACTAAGATCCAGCTTTCATTGATGATTCTGAGCTACAAACAGTTCTGTCGGGTGAATGAAATCTCCTCAAGGGGAATTGCAAAATAATGTTTTTCATTAAACATTAAATACTAGAAGGGCTTATAAATGATCCCTGAAACGTGTTAAACTTCTCCTGACTCAAATAACACAAATCTTTCAATAAAATGATATCTAAAAACCACTGACACAACACAACCATTAACTTGTTTTAAATATATTATTTTTCATATATCAAAACTTGTATATCTATCTCTTTTCATAATGAAAAACGTTATTTTACAATTTTCCTTGAGGAGATTTTGTTCACCCGACAGAACTGTTTGTAGCTCATAATTGTAAACCCAGGTTCTGAGGGACACAGGGTAACCCCATTATATTTAATGGTTCATTGATGATTCTTGCTCAGTACAAGATGGAAAACTTAATGTCTGGTGAACATTCAGGATACATCCTTCTTTACCAACTGGTGATGTCACACTCCAAAGATTACTTAAAAGCATGATTTAGCAATGGGCTTTCATACCATTGTTTCTCCCTCCATGGAATTGTGGTCTGTTTCAAGGCTCCTCTTCTTCTATCCATGATCACCTATATATTATTCACCTGCATGTCTGCTCTTGAATTGCCTGATCCTATATTCCATCTTTTGCCAGTTTCTCTTTAATGTAACCCTCTTGAGTAAACACAATTGACTTTTGATATACGCCACAGAATGGATATAAATGTGCATTGGATGAATGTCCCATGGTGCCTGGAAATGTATGGTCTTTGCCCATAAGAAGATTCCTGGCATGGGCTCTTGTCAAGGGGCCTGTAAATGCTGAATGTTCAATCATCTGTGATATAGCTGTTTTTTATAGAATTTTGTCGTGAAGCTCTCTCCACCACTACACTCATTATTGTTCCTACCGATGTTACTATCAAAGTTCTTTGTTGCTGAAATAATGAGTATCTGTGACTCAGGTAAATGGCACGAGCACAGATATCTGAAAATCTAGACTCCCACATTGGAAGCATAAATGGGACCAGAGCTGCACAGATCAAGGTACATAAAGCCATTAACCAGAGGTTAGGCAGCGCTTGGTCTTGAAGGATTTTGTTGCTGAAACAACACCTTCAATCTATTTTAGTCACTGGAAGAAGAACATCCAAGTGTATTAACCATTGAGGTAGCATTCTCAAGGGCCTCAAGTTAAACACCCTTATGCTAACTTCTCAAGGGCCTCTTTAGCTGTGTGACTGCTGCTCTCTCTTTTATCCAGCATTCTCTCCAATCTCCCAGCACATTCAGCAGAAGGCCAGGCAGAATTGTAGGGTTGTATATGGGATGATCACTAGAAATCTCTGTCATTTTCTTAGGTCGCTTCCTGACCAATGTCAGTGTAAATAGGAGACCTAAACGAGGAACTACTGGCAGCAGCAGTGCTGGCAGCATCCGCTACATGTGTGCAAACATGTGTAGGCTGAGTAAAGAAGACTGTTATCTTACTCAGCTGGGATCTTCATGTTTGTTGCCCTGTCACAGATGGGATGCAGAACAAACTGTGCAGGCCTTGTAATGGAATTGGGCATTCAGAAATAGTAAACCATTCGTTGTTTGACTAAAGTGTAAGTCTGTAGTGCTTAACTCGATTGACACAGGTGAAAACCATTTAAAATCCAAATGTAGATTGGCAGAATATAAAAAGGCATGGTTTTTCCTAAATGTATCTGTGTCTGAGCACATATAAGGCAATTAGTTTTACTTGTATGCATTTGTTTATGTACTTTGAAATTTTGTGGTAATTCCCTGAAACGACTCTAATGAGATTATCCCGATGGGCCAAGGTAATAACTCTGTCTGTCAGCTGGCAGCTGAAAGCCTCTCCCTGGACAATGGGCCCATTTGGGGATATTAGACTTCTCCTGAGATAAGGAAGGGGCAGGGGAAGAATTTGCTTAAGGTGATTAGCTGACACTCATTGACAAGCCTGGTCATGTCTTTCTCACAGGGAGAAAGGGAGGACAGATGCACCTCTGGCAACAGTCACACCTGGGGGTTCCCCTTGAAGTCTTGGATGAAAGACACCAGTTTTGAATTGTCAGTTAGAGACAGAGTCAGGTCCTGAGAAGATGTCTTGCAGGCCATAGCTTGATTCTGCCATCTTGAAAAGTTCCAAAATGCAGTGTGGGCCAGACTGAAATGTCAGTCGGGGTGGAGGAGTGATGTTGTATCTCTGGATTGGGTAGTATACAGTATTATCTCTGGACTGGGTAGGATGTCCACATTTTAGAACTCTTCACCTCCACCTTTAAACCACTGCACTGGGTATAGACTTTGAGAGAGGAGTGATCCTCAGAAGAGAAAGGGCAGGCCAACTCGCCAAGGAACACCTGCCTGCAGTTGAAAGACTCTGGGCCTGTACTTCTTGCACTCTGTTGGACATTTTCCCAGGGCCACTGGAATTTGCTTCCCCACCCTTTCTTTAGGATTGGACTACCCTGGTACACTCAAGCAGAGGGTTTCCTTGTACTTCTATAGACTAGTCCTGTGGTCGCTACTCTTGGAGGCGGTCCCACTGGCTTCTGCTGGATACACATGCTAGTGGTCCGGAGGCCTTGGGACCAGAGTAGTGCCTATCACATGGTGCTGCTGTATGACGATTCCAGGGCCAAGAGACTACCAGGAGCTAGGATTGGAGAAGAGGGCCTGGTCTCTTTTCCAAGGAAAAGCCGCAGCAGCAAGAACTGTGAAAGTACCTTAATATTATCAGCAGATTAACCTATCAAGCATTTAGCAGTAAAGAGCACCCTAAATTAACACTCGGGTGGCTGGAGCTTGTCACCCAGAGTACAGCAAACCAAAACTCATTGAAAATGACCCATAAGGGCAAGAGATTTTCACCTGTCACGTTTGTGCAACACATCCTGAGAAACCCTGCAGGAGCCTTGCATCATCAGGAAATTCCTAGCCGGATTTAATTGTTTCCCCTGTGGAACCGATGAATTCTGTGTTCCTGTCAGTAAATGGGGCTGGAGTTACCACTGCTTAGTATCACTCATGTACCCAGGAGGGGGCTTCATATTTGCTCGCGCTTTTTTTTTAACAAGGAAAAGGCTGGATTTTCCTGGTAAAGACCCATTGCTTCCTAAAGATTTGTATAGATGTACATTAGGAATACAGAGAATTAATAGGTAATGTTGTATTATTGAAAACAAACTTGAACCATTTCTTGAACATTTCTATTCCAATTCTGGGGTTGTTACATTATACTAAGTGTCACCCTGTGTTGTAACTGGAATCCTTCCTAGACTGTACTGTATTGCATATGTATGTATAAATGTATATATAAATGGTGTGCACAAGGTATACAAGTTCCAGTGTGCGCACACGAATTGCTAAGAATAAGGAAAAACAGAATATAAAAATTGTTAGTTAACTTGCAATTTTGCAGATATCAAGTAGAAACTATAACTCATCTTCAACAAAAGAGTAAATAGAGGTGAAGTTTGAGGTAGGTATTTAAATCATAGACAGAAGGGATAGAGTAGCTTTATATCTGAGGTACTCTTTCTTTGTGTGGTCACTATTCACAAATTACCTGTTTCACACCAAAGCACAAATAGTTGGTTAGACAGAGATATCTCTACGGTATATCCGTTCACTTTTACAGTTGAGCATAGAGTCCTTTATGGCAGGTTAGTTAAGATATCTCATTGTCCTGTAAATATCTACTACATCCTGCAGACATTTTTGACCAACAAAAGTGATGACTTAGAGTGCCGGAGCCCTGTGTTCTCTCTTATCCCATTCGTCTTTCCCCACTTTTCCCAGTGGTCTTCATATTCCTGTGTACGTGGTCACATGGAGGGGTGGTGAGAGATGGAAAAGTGTAGTGTAATTGTAGGGGCAGAGACAACATCAGGACTGTTGCACACCCTTGCTGAAGCAAGATTGTCAATTAGTGGAGGGGGACCACCAGAAATAAAGCCATACCTATGTAAGTGCCCCAGGCCTGTGAGTAGCAGCCATACAAAGAGGGAGCCCCACAGGCCACACATGGTGCCAACTCAAAGTCCAACCTCGCTTCTACACTGAGGATGTACCAGCGTGAGAAGCTGTGAAAGCCTGGAGGCACAAAAGGAGCCGCTCCACCACCGGCACAGGAGAGCATGGACCAAAAGTCAGGGGAGCAGGCCTAGACTACATGGACTCAGAGGCACAGTGGGCCAGATGTACGACCCTATTTTGCATGCGCAAACGGGTTAGCGACCCGTTTGCGCATGCAAAATACTATTGGGCCATGTACAAACCCTATTTAGCGAGTCACAATTTATTATTTGCGACTCAATAAATAGGATTTGCGACTCGCTATTAGGAAGGGGCGTTCCAAGGGTGTCCCTTCCTAATAGCGACTCGCTACCCTAAGTAAGAATGTTTTGCGACCGCAAATGCGGTCGCAAAACACTCGCAATTTACCGCCCTCTTCAAGAGGGTGGTAAAGCACTCGCAAAAGGGAAGGGGTCCCCAGGGGACCCCTTCCCCTTTGTGAATGCAGGGGAAAATATTTTTTAGGGGCAGGCAGTGGTCCCAGAGATCACTACCTGCTCCTTAAAAATGAAACGAAAACGTTTCATTTTTTCTTTTTTAATGCAGCCCGTTTTCCTTTAAGGAAAACGGGCTGCATTTAAAAAAACTGCTTTATTTAAAAGCAGACCCAGACATGGAGGTCTGCTGAGCCCAGCAGGCCACCATCCCTGGGAGGGCCAGCCATTTCCCAATGGGGTCGCAAATATGCGAGTGCCTCATGAATATTCATGAGGCATGCAATTTGGGACCCCATTGGGAATCGCAAACAGTGTCTCAGACACTGTTGTACATGGCATTTTGCGACTCGCAAATTGCGACTCGCAATCAAGCGCAATTTGCGAGTCGCAAATTGTCATGGTCGTACATCTGGCCCAGTATCTGTTAAGCCATGCACAGATGACCCACATGAGCATAGGCACCCGCTTTTCTGAAAACTAGAACACCCGCAGGAGGTACTGTAAAATATGAGAAAGAAATGAGTCTCCATCTGCAGCAAAGAGAGTGCTCATGGCCAAAGAAAGTCTCTCTGTAATCATTTGTGGGGCAGGAAAAAAAGTTGCATAAGTCATGTTGTGAGGCCCAGAAAAGAAGTTGTACCACAAACAGTGCTTTGTGTGCCCTGGGAGCTTCAGTGAGAGCAGCAGGCCCCCATATGTGCTACACACAGACATTTGCATATGTGGCATCCTAAGTTGCCTAGAGTCACAAACTAATGACCCCAGGATAGATTTCTCCATTTGGAAATCATCCCTGGAGTATTGTTTCCCCAGTTGCATTGGATTGCACGGACCTTGGTTGTTAGGTCTTCTGTGATTTCTATGTAATCTTAATAAAAGTGGAAATGAGTTTCTTGAAATGAATGTTGCTCTTTTAATGTTATTTGTTGCAGTAGGGTTATGGCGATTAATAAAAGTCAAATTCAGTGCATGTTTCTTGGACCTTCTGAAACATTTGTCGCTGCTGAAGGGCCTATTTTCCACTATGGTTTTGTATGGTGATACCCTGACAAAGGCAGTAGGCCATACATTTTATTAATGCACCCATCATGTTTGATTTAGGCACATAGAGGCATTGTTGTGTTTCTAGGTGTTAAGGCCTAGAAGTGAGCACACCATAAGCGTGCCTCCAGCATACAAGGTCTAGGCTACATACAGATAGTTATTGACTGTGACTTTTCTTTGGTGTGCGCCCACTGTAGCTTGTGAGGCCCTTTAGAGGATTCCTTCATAGGCATTTCCACCTGCCAGGTTGTTTACAGTAGCTACTTTTTGCCTAGTATTTAGTTTTGTGTGTAACAAAGTAGCTTGTCTTTTTGTAAGTAAAAGCACTGATTGGACAGTGATTTATTCAATGTTGCATGTTGCATTGGTGAGATCTGAATATCTAGCCCACAGCACCACCCCTGAGTAAGTCTTCAACTGCTCTGTATTGCTAACGTGGTTCCCAGTTTGGGGGTCACAGTGTGCGGGCAGAGGACACCGGAGGCAAAAGACCAAAGATGATACAATTGGGACTCCATGCCTTTTAACTGCCTTGGGACCTTCTGGCCTGGATTTCTCGCAGGACACAAAATATACAATCAAATATTAAAATGACAAAAAGAAACATGAGGATAAAATAGTAATTACATCACAACACTGCTGACAAATATGTTGAAATTAGAGTATAGACTTGAAAATGGACAACACCTAAATATTCAGGAGAAAACAGATGGCTTAAAAATCAAATTGGGAAACTGTCCTTATAAAGAATTGTCTGCTAAGAAACACTATAAATTACCAAGAGGCTTGTGCATTGGACCAATTTTTTATGACAAGGGTTTAGAGAACAATGGGCCCCATGCATCAAACCAAAAACCGGTCGCAAACGGGCAGATTCGCAGAATCTGCTCCTTTGCAACCGGTATTTTTGCATTTGGGATGCATCATCCCAAATGCAAAAATCGCAACTTAAGGAATCGCTAAAATTGCGATTACTTAAATTGCGATTGCATTTAAGGAATCGCAAATTGCGATTCCTTAAATGCAATGCATTAAGCAAAAAATGATTGCGATTTCGCTATTAGGAATCGCAATTACCATCAAACTAAAGTTGATGGTAATTTGCGATTGCTTTGAAAAATGCACTAAAGTGCATTTTTCAAAGTCACATTTTACACACACACATGCCCTTGGGGCATGTGTGTGCGCAACATGTGGAAAAAGGGGAATTTCAGGGGTGCAACAGGGTATCCTTCTGGAACCCTTGCACACTTGAAATTGCATGCGCAATTTGCGAGTACCTATGGAGTACTCGCAATTTGCGCATGCAATTCCCATTGATTCCTATAGGCCTCTGGGCCCATAGGAATGAATGGGAATCTATTCCTTAATTGCGACTCGCAATTTGCGAGTTGCAATTAAGGAATTTTAAGGAATCGCATTTTTTTTTGCGATTCCTACATGAATTGCATTTTGCGATTTCTAAATAGCGAATCGGTAAAATTCGCAATTTAGAAATCGCAAAATGCGGGCTTGATGCATGTGCCCCTAAATGTATAAATGGAATGACTGCACGTCAGGTGCATGGAATGAATAGGAATAGAGTATTGGCACATATCTTCACTTTGGACTATTGTTGGACTTGGCCCTTTTTGGCAGGTTCACCCCTAAACTTTTTGCCTTGTCTGTAACCTGGTGTTGGTGATTTTAGGCCTCTGGGCAATTTGCACTGTGGTCCAGTGGAAAGTGTGTGCGCTCTCTGTGTTACATTAGTGAGCTTGGCCTGCCCTCCCATAGGAATGCATGGGGGATTCCCTGATCAGTGTGTGTCAGTGATAATTCCTGTTATGAGAGGAGCAGTGTGGTCAAGTCTGGTATGTATGAAATTGTGTGAATAAATGCTGCGCAATGGTGTGCGCAGATTTATTGTAGTTATTTTAGAAATGCCACTTTTAGAAGTTGGCATTTCTGTGTGCTATGTGTCTGCATGCCTGATGTGAATTGCATGTCTGGCTTTGTGAGTGACAGGGGCTGGGAGGTGTGTGTGGCTCCAGGAGGGGCAGGGTGAGTCAGCGCTAGGCTGAATGGGACACCTGAGCTGAGAGTGGTGGGAGGAGAAATCCCCTGACTCTGAATAGGATGGTGCTTCCCTAGTACAATGCTGGCTCCGCCTCCTGTGGTGTGTCTGATCACTGAGCCCCCACCTGACAAAGGGGAGAGGAGCTGGGCAAAACAAAGTGCTCCAAATCCCCCCTAAACCAGTCCTGACTGGTATCCCCAAGCCCTGGGCTGTGACACAAAGGAAAAGGGTGTATAAAAGAAGGGGCTGTGACCCCATGAAGTTGTTCAGTTAAATCTTGGTGTGCTGTTCCTGCTGGGGCGTGCTGCTGCTGGGGCCCAGTGGGGGCTGCCATGAGGGCTTGCCTCCCTGGGCCCTGCCTTGCCCCTGGACCTGGAAGACCTTTTTGGGACCCTTTTTCTTTCCTTGTCATCTCCAGGACCTTCATGGGACTTTGACTGCACTTTTGCGCCCTGGGAGCGCTGTGCCTTATTTCTTTTGTTTGCCCCAAGAGAGGAGAACGTGGGGCTGCGCAGCGTTGAGCTGCAGCCCTTGGTGAGGGAATCCCCATCATAGGGATTCCCCCGTTATGCCTACTGCGGCGGGTGCCCACTCCGCATTTTTCTGTATTTCGCGGGTGCCCACCCCGCTTTTATGCCGCATTCACTTTTATTTAAATGGCGGGAGCCCACCCCGCTTTATATTCTAAATTAGGAGGGAGCCTACCCCTCATTGTCCGCTCTATTTTTTGCCTAAAATCGCGGGTGCCCACCCCGCGGTTTTTGATGTAATCGCGGGTGCCCACCCCGCTTATTGGATGTTTACTTTGCGGGTGCCCACCCCGCACTGCAGCACCGAGATGAAGTCACCGCTGAAGCCCGGTTCGAACCGGAAGACAGGCGCCCGACGCCTGACTGTGGGCGGGGCGTCAGAGTCGTCCGGCAGGGCAGGGAGAGGAAGTCCCGCCCGCCGGAGAAGCGGCCCGGAGCCTCGCAGGCTCCACATGGAAGTCCCGGTCCCAGGAAGGGGGACCGGGCGAAGAGCAGAGTGCCAGCGAGGAGAGGAGAACCGCCCTGGAGGCCGGTGAGTGGGGCTCAACCTGGTAGGGTGGCAGTCCTGAGTGCTGAGCGGTCCCGCCAGAGAGCGGGCCGCTCCTACGGTCAAGGTCGCATTTGCTTCGTAGGGAGCCCTAGTGGGGGCTCCCGGTGCACCATGGCCATATCTGTTTTCAGGGCCCCCGAGGGGGGTCCAGAGGGCCCCGAGCGGCCCATGTCCTGCGTTTGTTCCCAGCTGCCCCACCAGTCAGTGGGCAGCTTGCAACGATGACGGCAGTTGTTGGTTAAGAGCTCCAGAGAGGAGCTTCATGGGGGCACATTGTTGATAAGGGCCCGGAGGGGCCCGTGCCCTCCAGATCTGGCCATTCTCACAGCTGCCCCGCCTGGCAGAGGGCAGCTGCAATGTTTTGCATATTTCATCAAAGGGCACAGTGAGAGCCCAGGCCTGCAGTTGATCTTCCCAGCTGCCCAGCAAGTAGTGGGCAGCTGCATCGTTTAGGCCACAGTGCTTTGGGGGCATGTCTTTTTAAGTTAGGAGTGAGATGCACTCCTTTGCCCCATACTTTCACAGCTGCGTAGCACTTAGTGCCAGCTGCTACGTTTAGGCCTGCGCAAAGTGCGCACAATTGGATTTCGCTGCATAGGCAGCAGCCCTGACTCTGGGACATAGGGCATTTGAGCCCCGTTGAGATGGCCAGTTGGCCAGGGGGACTGTTAGGTTAATAGGGCGCCAGGCCCTAATGTGATTTATGTAGGTGCGCAGGAAATGTAATTCATGTACTGTTTTATGCACCCTGATTTATGCCTCTAAATGTGTTTTTATGATTATGAGGTGATATGCATACTGTGGTTTATGCATGTGAGATTATTCTCTACTGTGGTTTAGTATGAGTTATTCCCTACTGCGGTTTATGTTAGTACGAGTTTATTTCCTAAGGTGAGTTATACTTAGGAGGTTATGGTCTAATATGTTTAGGCTTATGAGGTTGGCGCAGAATATTTCTCGCCTGATAGGATACTGTGCATGATATGATTTATGTTACAGGATGATGCTGAGTATAGTGTTTGCCAGTAATTACTGGTTGTGTTCTACGTTTATGATATGTCTTACATTTACTATTTTTACTAAGTGATGATTCTGACAGTGGTCCATGTGGCCTTGTCATGTGTATATAATCCCCTGTAAATAGTGTCCAGTGCCAGTTGGCACAGTTTATATTGTGTGATTACCATCTAATGTGTTTTATGATAATACAAAGGCTATTTTTTATATAACCTTGTGTGGAGTTCCTTTTTGTGGTGTGCCTAGTATGTGGTTGCTGTGTGTGTGCTGCGCAAATGCTTTACACTTTGCCACCGGGATAAGCCTGACTGCTCGTGCCAAGCTACCAAGGGGGTGAGCAGGGGTTATCTTTGGCGTGTAATTCCCTTGCCCTGACTAGAGTGGTGGTCTCTGCCTGGCTTTGGCGCAAGCCTTAGCCAACCAGAGATCCCATTTCTAACATTGGTGGCAGCGGTGGGATAGGACTTGCGTTTGCTCAATACCGCAGCGACAACTGGTAGCACTACAGGCTCTGCATTTTAGATAGTCACATGTTGGGGATTATTGTCTCTGAATTTGTTTTAAGTGTCATTTCTTTTTGAAATGTGTTTTATTGTTGCACTATGAGTTGGGTGTCCTGCCAAGGACAGAAACCAGAGAATCTGGAGGAGTGTGACTGCCCTTGTGCAGACTGCTATTTTTTGGGTTGGCCTGAAGCTGAAGGAGTGTGACTGCCCTTGTGCCATCATGCTATTTCTTGGGTTGGCCTGAAGCTGAAGGAGTTGACTGCCCCTGTGCTGTCTGCTATTTCTAGGGTTGGCCTACAGTGGTAACTTAATTGGCATGGAGTAACTAGCTCGGGAGGGTAGATTATCCCCTAAGTGCAGTGTGAGTTTTCTGGAATCCCCAGTAAGGGTGGGATCCAGTGGTGGCAGCAATATGTAGTCCAGTGCAGGAAGTCCCATTCCCAGTTCCCGTAGTATGGTACCTGGTTCCCGGTTAAGAGGGGGACAGGTTGTGTTTCAGGGGCAGTAAGATGCTGTCTCACCAGTCTTGTGGGGGGAGTGTGGATGAATGTTTTGATGCACTGGACGTTTGGGTGATTGGTTAGCACGGTAAATGGTGTTAAAGGGCTCTTCAATCTGTGCTGTCAGAGAGAACCTGCCCCGTAATTGTTTTCCGGAGTCGCGCCAGCATCCGTTGGAGTGTGTGAGTTCTTTGATTCTAGGGAGCTTGCATTGGGAGTGACCCTAGAAGAATGGTGCAGGTATCTCCACAACCCTTGCGGCGGAGATGGTTCAGAGTAGCCCAAATAGGTACCCTTATTGTGAGGAGGTTGTGTGGCCTCACGCCCAAACTCGCTGAAGCGGGCGTGAGACTGGGTCGTATTCCGAACCCCAACCTCGGTCTCCAGGACTGGTTGGTTCCATGAGGGAACACCAGGTAGGGAGCCTAGTCTGTCCTGTTGGACCGTTCTTCGAGGTGGTTCTTCCCGTGTTAGGTGAGCTGGGAGTGTCTGTAATCAGGCCTCCATCAGTTCTAGTGTCTGGCAGTGCCACTCCTAAGTGGAGGGTGCAGAAGTCCAGATTGAGGGGTGAGAGGGGGAAAGAGTCCTCAGTGGAAGAACCAGTGGGTCAGGGGCCAGCCAGAAGGGCTGAGTTCCCATTGATTGGCCATGGTGATGCCACTTCTGTCCTGGGGCATCTTCACGCACTGTCAGAGGGACAGGAGGTCGTGAGCTCTGCGCCAGGTTGCTGGGGCATCTTCACGCACTGTCAGAGGGACAAGAGGTCGTGAGCTCTGCGCCAGGCAGACTGTCACACGACACATTAGGTATGTGTCACCCTCAGGAAGTCCTGGTTTGCCAGGCATCTGACCAAAGGGTGGCGTCCCTGGGTTGGGGAGCCAGGAGCAGGTTTTTCCTGACCTGGATGGCAGGGCGACTGTAATCAGTGTCCTGGCCGGTTTGCCTTCTAGGGGTACCCCTGTGAACACAGGTGAGGCCCATCTTAAGTGAAGGGACCCTGCTCTACAGTGGGAGGGTGCAGAACTCTGGAAGGGGGTGCAGAGGGAGGGAGTCCTCGCCTCTGACCTCGGTGCAGCCGGTGAATGTAGATCCCAGGTGGTAGACCAGTTGATGGAGAGAGGTCCTGAACTGGTGGAAGAGTTGTGTTCTGGTGGGTGCTTCCCCTGGGAGGGTGCGTAACCCCAGAAGAGAGGTAGGGTGATGAGATGCTTCGCCCGTGACCTCTGGTCAACCTGAGGGTGCGGACCCTAGGTTGAAGGATCAGTGGTAGTTTGGAACTACACTGAGAGGGAGAGTGGAGAATGGCTATTAGGTGCCAGGGGTTACTGCCCCCCACTCTGTGGATTGGCAAGGACCAGTGATGTCTGGATGGCCTAGGGCCTGGTCCTGGCCTTGGACAACTAGGGAGTACCAGTGGGGTAGCCTAGTTGGTCCTGAGAGTTTTTTTCAGAGGGAACCACATGGGTTCAGGGTGGCGTAGAACCGGAGGGTGTCCCTGCAGTGCGGGCCCGCATCCGTGTTCTATCGCCCCAAGCAGGGAAGCCCATCACAGTGGTGATTGGTCTGCCCTGCATTTTGGCTGGAAGGGGTTGTGTTGGACTTGGCCCTTTTGGCAGGTTCACCCCTAAACTTTTGCCTTGTCTGTAACCTGGTGTTGGTGATTTTAGGCCTCTGGGCACTTTCGCACTGTGGTCCAGTGGAAAGTGCGTGCGCTCTCTGTGTTACATTAGTGAGCTTGGCCTGCCCTCCCATAGGAATGCATGGGGGATTCCCTGATCAGTGTGTGTCAGTGATAATTCCTGTTATGAGAGGAGCAGTGTGGTCAAGTCTGGTATGTATGAAATTGTGTGAATAAATGCTGCGCAATGGTGTGCGCAGATTTATTGTAGTTATTTTAGAAATGCCACTTTTAGAAGTTGGCATTTCTGTGTGCTATGTATCTGCCTGCCTGATGTGAATTGCATGTCTGGCTTTGTGAGTGACAGGGGCTGGGAGGTGTGTGTGGCTCCAGGAGGGGCAGGGTGAGTCAGCGCTAGGCTGAATGGGACACCTGAGCTGAGAGTGGTGGGAGGAGAAATCCCTGACTCTGAATAGGATGGTGCTTCCCTAGTACAATGCTGGCTCCGCCCCTGTGGTGTGTCTGATCACTGAGCCCCCACCTGACAAAGGGGAGAGGAGCTGGGCAAAACAAAGTGCTCCAAATCCCCCCTAAACCAGTCCTGACTGGTATCCCCAAGCCCTGTGCTGTGACACAAAGGAAAAGGGTGTTTAAAAGAAGGGGCTGTGACCCCATGAAGTTGTTCAGTTGAATCTTGGTGTGCTGTTCCTGCTGGGGCGTGCTGCTGCTGGGGCCCAGGGGGGGGGCTGCCATGAGGGCTTGCCTCCCTGGGCCCTGCCTTGCCCCTGGACCTGGAAGACCTTTTTGGGACCCTTTTTCTTTCCTTGTCATCTCCAGGACCTTCATGGGACTTTGACTGCACTTTTGCGCCCTGGGAGCGCTGTGCCTTATTTCTTTTGTTTGCCCCAAGCGAGGAGAGCGTGGGGCTGCGCAGCGTTGAGCTGCAGCCCTTGGTGAGGGAATCCCCATCATAGGGATTCCCCCGTTATGCCTACTGCGGCGGGTGCCCACCCCGCATTTTTCTGTATTTCGCGGGTGCCCACCCCGCTTTTATGCCGCATTCACTTTTATTTAAATGGCGGGAGCCCACCCTGCTTTATATTCTAAATTAGGAGGGAGCCTACCCCTCATTGTCCGCTCTATTTTTTGCCTAAAATCGCGGGTGCCCACCTCGCGAATTTTGATGTATTCGCGGGTGCCCACCCCGCTTATTGGATGTTTACTTTGCGGGTGCCCATCCCGCACTGCAGCACCGAGATGAAGTCACCGCTGCAGCCCGGTTCAAACCGGAAGCCAGGCGCCCGACGCCTGACTGTGGGCGGGGCGTCAGAGTCGTCCGGCGGGGCAGGGAGAGGAAGTCCCGCCCGCCGGAGAAGCGGCCCGGAGCCTCGCAGGCTCCACGTGGAAGTCCCGGTCCCAGGAAGGGGGACCGGGCGAAGAGCAGAGTGCCAGCGAGGAGAGGAGAACCGCCCTGGAGCCCGGTGAGTGGGACTCAACCTGGTAGGGTGGCAGTCCTGAGTGCTGAGCGGTCCCGCCAGAGAGCGGGCCGCTCCTACGATCGAGGCCGCATTTGCTTCGTAGGGAGCACTAGTGGGGGCTCCCGGTGCACCATGGCCATATCAGTTTTCAGGGCCCCCGAGGGGGTTCCAGAGGGCCCCGAGCGGCCCATGTCCTGCGTTTGTTCCCAGCTGCCCCACCAGTCAGTGGGCAGCTTGCAACGATGAGGGCAGTTGTTGGTTGAGAGCTCCAGAGAGGAGCTTCATGGGGGCACATTGTTGTTAAGGGCCCGGAGGGGCCCGTGCCCTCCAGATCTGGCCACTCTCACAGCTGCCCTGCCTGGCAGAGGGCAGCTGCAACGTTTTGCATATTTCATCAAAGGGCACAGTGAGAGCCCAGGCCTGCAGTTGATCTTCCCAGCTGCCCAGCAAGTAGTGGGCAGCTGCATCGTTTAGGCCACAGTGCTTTGGGGGCATGTCTTTTTAAGTTAGGAGTGAGATGCACTCCTTTGCCCCATACTTTCACAGCTGCGCAGCACTTAGTGCCAGCTGCTACGTTTAGGCCTGCGCAAAGTGCGCACAATTGGATTTCGCTGCATAGGCAGCAGCCCTGACTCTGGGACATAGGGCATTTGAGCCCCGTTGAGATGGCCAGTTGGCCAGGGGGACTGTTAGGTTAATAGGGCACCAGGCCCTAATGTGATTTATGTAGGTGCGCAGGAAATGTAATTCATGTACTGTTTTATGCACCCTGATTTATGCCTCTAAATGTGTTTTTATGATTATGAGGTTATATGCATACTGTGGTTTATGCATGTGAGATTATTCTCTACTGTGGTTTAGGTATGAGTTATTCCCTACTGCGGTTTATGTTAGTACGAGTTTATTTCCTAAGGTGAGTTATACTTAGGAGGTTATGGTCTAATATGTTTAGGCTTATGAGGTTGGCGCAGAATATTTCTCGCCTGATAGGATACTGTGCATGATATGATTTATGTTACAGAATGATGCTGAGTATAGTGTTTGCCAGTAATTACTGGTTGTGTTCTACGTTTATGATATGTCTTACATTTACTATTTTTAATAAGTGATGATTCTGACAGTGGTCCATGTGGCCCTGTCATGTGTATATAATCCCCTGTAAATATTGCCCAGTGCCAGTTGGCACAGTGTATATTGTGTGATTACCATCTAATGTGTTTTATGATAATACAAAGGCTATTTTTTGTATAACCTTGTGTGGAGTTCCTTTTTGTGGTGTGCCTAGTATGTTGTTGCTGTGTGTGTGTTGCGCAAATGCTTTACACATTGCCACCGGGATAAGCCTGACTGCTCGTGCCAAGCTACCAAGGGGCTGAGCAGGGGTTATCTTTGGCATGTAACTCCCTTGCCCTGACTAGAGTGGTGGTCTCTGCCTGGCTTTGGCGCAAGCCTTAGCCAACCAGAGATACCATTTCTAACAACTATGTTACAGTTGGTTATATGTTTTCATGGTACAACTGGATAGATTTGTACTATGGATGCCAATTAGTTATATCATGGGCGACTTTCAGACTGTATCACTCATGCGCCACTAAAATTCAGGGCGATTGCTGGAACCACAATCAGATGATCCAGTCCTTGTCAAATCATCTGGGAATTGGAGCTACTGGTCCTGACTCCTGGCCAGAAATTGCCCCTGAAAAATGCTAGGACCTTATCCACAGTGCCTGCCATGTTTTATTTACATGTGATGTTTGGGATTTTGGTGAGAAAGAAGTTACATTCATCTTGGATCAGAGCCTCTGAAACTGGATCAAAGATTTGTGGCATGTTCTTTTTGGAATCTAGCAAACACAAGGAGATGATGGACGGAGCGCTGAAACTTTTCAGACACTCACCCCCAGTCACAGATCTGGGTTGAATCCATCATCATTCTTTAGCTCACTTTGCCACCTGAGTTCAGACCCAGCTATATGCAAATCAGTCTTGACCCTGTGCCTCATGGGAACAGTCCAGCCCGAACTGCCAAGCCAGGTCTTCCCTGAACCGGAAACAAGCATCCTGGGACCGGTTTCTGGGTAACACCCTTCATCAGCCAGGCTAGCTTGAATCCAGTGGCAAAGTGAGCAAGGGACCCACGTCTGGGCATACCCTGTCAACTTAGGGCGAACAAAGCAAACACAAGGAGATGATGGACGGAGCGCTGAAACTTTTCAGACACTCACCCCCAGTCACAGATCTGGGTTGAATCCATCATCATTCTTTACCTCACTTCGCACCTCAGTTCAGACCCAGCTATATGCAAATCAGTCTTGACCCTGTGCCTCATGGGAACAGTCCAGCCCGAACTGCCAAGCCAGGTCTTCCCTGAACCGGAAACAAGCATCCTGGGACCGGTTTCTGGGTAACACCCTTCATCAGCCAGGCTAGCTTGAATCCAGTGGCAAAGTGAGCACGGGACCCACGTCTGGGCATACCCTGCCAACTTAGGGCAAGCAAAGCAAACACAAGGAGATGATGGACGGATCGCTGAAATCTTTCAGACACTCACCCTCAGTCACAGATCTGGGTTGAATCCATCATCATTCTTTAGCTCACTTCGCCACCTCAGTTCAGACCCAGCTATATGCAAATCAGTCTTGACCCTGTGCCTCATGGGAACAGTCCAGCCCGAACTGCCAAGCCAGGTCTTCCCTGAACCGGAAAAAAGCATCCTGGGACCAGTTTCTGGGTAACACCTTTCATCAGCCAGGCTAGCTTGAATCCAGTGGCAAAGTGAGCAAGGGACCCACGTCTGGGCATACCTTGCCAACTTAGGGCAAACAAAGCAAACACAAGGAGATGATGGACGGAGCGCTGAAACTTTTCAGACACTCACCCCCAGTCACAGATCTAGGTTGAATCCATCATCATTCTTTAGCTCACTTCGCCACCTCAGTTCAGACCCAGCTATATGCAAATCAGTCTTGACC
The DNA here is from genome assembly GCA_963921515.1 of Calotriton arnoldi. Taxonomy (NCBI): domain Eukaryota; kingdom Metazoa; phylum Chordata; class Amphibia; order Caudata; family Salamandridae; genus Calotriton; species Calotriton arnoldi. The sequence goes on along the minus strand of CAWUFW010007740.1, from coordinate 884,984 downwards.
CTGTGCCTCATGGGAACAGTCCAGCCCGAACTGCCAAACCAGGTCTTCCCTGAACCGGAAACAAGCATCCTGGGACCGGTTTATGGGTAACACCCTTCATCAGCCAGGCTAGCTTGAATCCAGTGGCAAAGTGAGCAAGGGACCCACGTCTGGGCATACCCTGCCAACTTAGAGCGAACAAAGCAAACACAAGGAGATGATGGACGGAGTGCTGAAACTTTTCAGACACTCACCCCCAGTTACAGATCTGGGTTGAATCCATCATCATACTTTAGCTCACTTCGCCACCTCAGTTCAGACCCAGCTATATGCAAATCAGTCTTGACCCTGTGCCTCATGGGAACAGTCCAGCCCGAACTGCCAAGCCAGGTCTTCCCTGAACCGGAAACAAGCATCCTGGGACTGGTTTCTGGGTAACACCCTTCATCAGCCAGGCTAGCTTGAATCCAGTGGCAAAGTGAGCAAGGGACCCACGTCTGGGCATACCCTGCCAACTTAGGGCGAACAAAGCAAACACAAGGAGATGATGGACGGAGCGCTGAAACTTTTCAGACACTCACCCCCAGTCACAGATCTGGGTTGAATCCATCATCATTCTTTAACTCACTTTGCCACCTCAGTTCAGACCCAGCTATATGCAAATCAGTCTTGACCCTGTGCCTCATGGGAACAGTCCAGCCTGAACTTCCCTGAACCGGAAACAAGCATCCTGGAACCGGTTTCTGGGTAACACCCTTCATCAGCCAGGCTAGCTTGAATCCAGTGGCAAAGTAAGCAAGGGACCCACGTCTGGGCATACCCTACCATCTTAGGGCGAACAAAGCAAACACAAGGAGATGATGGACGGAGCGCTGAAACTTTTCAGACACTCACCCCCAGTTACAGATCTGGGTTGAATCCATCATCATACTTTAGCTCACTTCGCCACCTCAGTTCAGACCCAGCTATATGCAAATCAGTCTTGACCCTGTGCCTAATGGGAACAGGCCAGCCCTAATTGCCAAACCAGGTCTTCCCTGAACCGGAAACAAGCATCCTGGGATCGGTTTCTGGGTAACACCCTTCATCAGCCAGGCTAGCTTGAATCCAGTGGCAAAGTGAGCAAGGGATCCACGTCTGGGCATACCCTGCCAACTTAGGGCAAACAAAGCAAACACAAGGAGATGATGGACGGAGCGCTGAAACTTTTCAGACACTCACCCCCAGTCACAGATCTGGGTTGAATCCATCATCATTCTTTAGCTCACTTCGCACCTCAGTTCAGACCCAGCTATATGCAAATCAGTCTTGACCCTGTGCCTCATGGGAACAGTCCAGCCCGAACTGCCAAGCCAGGTCTTCCCTGAACCGGAAACAAGCATCCTGGGACCGGTTTCTGGGTAACACCCTTCATCAGCCAGGCTAGCTTGATTCCAGTGGCAAAGTGAGCAAGAGACCCACGTCTGGGCATACCCTGCCAACTTAGGACAAAGCGTCAAGACTGATTTGCATATAGCTGTGTCTGAACTGGGATGGCGAAGTGAGCTAAAGAACGATGATGGATTCAACCCAGATCTGTGACTGGGGGTGAGTGTCTGAAAGGTTTCAGCGCTCTGTCCATCATCTCCTTGTGTTTGCTTTGTTCGCCCTAAGTTGGCAGGGTATGCCCAGACGTGGGTCCCTTGCTCACTTTGCCACTGGATTCAAGCTAGCCTGGCTGATGAGGGCTGTTAGCCGGAAACCAGTCCCAGGATGCTTGTTTCCGGTCCAGGGAAGACATGGCTAGGCAGTTCGGGCTGGACTGTTCCCATGAGGCACGGGGTCAAGACTGATTTGCATATAGCTGTGTCTGGACTGGGGTGGCGAAGTGAGCTAAAGAACGATTATGGATTCAACACAGATCTGTGACTGGGGGTGGGTGTCTGAAAAGTTTCAGCGCTCCGTCCATCATCTCCTTGTGTTTGCTTTTTGGATTCTAGCCACACCTAAAAATATTTTCTTCCATTTGGATGGAATGCTATAAATGTCACATTAAGTGGATTTTTCCATGTATCTTTTGTTTCAAGGTTAGTCTCTGCTCCCTTTTGGTCTTGAAAACATCTGATAATAGATTTTGTGATTTCTTGGAGTGTTTTGCAACACAGGCAGCAGCGACTCGGAAAGTCAATTTAGTCTGTATAACAGGAGTTGTGCAGAAATGTTATTGCTTCTTCTGAGTTGGTAGCACAGTGTCTCTCACTTGTATAGTTAATTTTCATTTCTCCGGGTTTCTGACTAAGTTAATATTGTTTGGGTTTTATGTTTAACTTCTCCTTTCCTGACACTAGATGAGATGGGCATTACCTCAGGCTGAAGCACAGTTACTGAACTTGTTTTCTACCTGGATCTTCTTTTGATATTCAGTCAGTTTAACTATCTCATCATATGATGGTGAACACCAATGTGTGGAACATAAGGGACTGGGACATCTGTGATGGCATCTTGAGTGGATATTAAAATCAGGACCATTCGAAAAGGGCACCTGCAAAGGGTTACCACCACGTTCTCCATCTGTATCCTGGAAAGAACATTTGCTGATAAGAGATCAACTGGTCCCTCCATGTGATGTGACTCCAAATGCTGTGATGCTTCATATACTCCATCTCTTGGGTTCTGGGAAATTCTTAATTGCAATCTGTTGGAAATCACCATCTTTTGAGTGGTATTTCCCAGATTTTTGCCTCTTTTAACTGAACCCAATTTTATTGGCCCTAGGACTTTGCTCACTTTATTCCTGCTAACCAGGGGTAAAGTGTTTGTACTCTCCCTCTTAAACATGGTAAAACTGGCATACATCTAACTAACACATTTAATTTACCTGTAAGTCTCTAGCATATGGACTCAGCATTTACCCATTGCCTGTAAATTAAATGCTACCAGTGGACTGCATCACTCATTGATTGTGCCACCCACTAAAGTAGCTCTGTGAAACAGGTTCCCAGGCCTCCCTTGCAGCGTGATTGTGTAGAAATAAACTGCCATTTCGACCTAACAAAATAAACTTTTTGCCAGACCTAAACGTTTTTAGTACTCATACATCACCCCTAATGTAGGCTCTTAATGCTCATAGGGCAGAGTTCATGGTATGTAAAAGGTAGGACAAGTATATATAACATTTTACATGTCCTGGCAGTGAAAAACCTACAAAGTTTTCATTCGCAGTGGCATGGTTGGCACTGCCTTAGAGAAACACTGGGTTACACCATAACAACATTTAGTGCTTAATTTCAGCTTGGGAGCAGCCAGGAAGATGATTCAAGGACTCATTTTAATAGCGATTTAAAATCCAATGTAATGGCAAAGTCAGATTTTATATTACTTTTTTGAAACAACACTTTCCTGTCTAAGTCAAATGTGCTTGAATGAGACTTGACCCCCAAGTGCTGTCCCCAAGGTCCTAGACCCTAATCTGGTATTAGAGTGTGTGCTTCCTAAATGTTCCTGCTACCTGGACTTAGAAACATTTTTCCAACTTTTGCTCTGAGAACCAACAGGGGACCGGGGCCAACCTGCCAAGCCAGTCCGACAAAGGTGCATTGCCTCTGGGCCAAAGATTCAGGTTACTCCCACTATGTTCTTCTACACAGCAGCAAAAGCGATCCAGTGGGCCTTAATGGAAAAGGTGTCCTCTTCAGCTACAGCCTGCAGCCTTGCCCCACTGGAAGAATCCGAGCTCCAAAAAAGGTGACTAAGTCCGAATGCAGAAATCGTCCCTGGCCCATCGAGGGACCTTCTCTGGATGTAAAATTCAAATTTCACCCACTCTGAGTTTGCCTGTCAAAATTCAACAGCTTCACTGAGACCTCATCTAGCAGCTATCTCACAACATGGAGCCCTCTTCAGCTACAGCCTGCTGACTTGCCCTCTGAGGATTTTTGACTTCCATCCCAGAGAGTGAGATAGAAGGTAAAACTTATTCCCAGGACTAACCTGGTCCCTATATCCAACCCGTGCTCCATCTCGTTGGCCCCTGTTTTTGACTTTGTCTCGATCAGCCGCAACTAGATGACCGTGGTTGTCGCTTAATGCTTTTTATCGCTATTTTAAACCTTAAACTTTAAAAGCTCATATCAGTTTTTGTTGTTTAGGTGTCATTTTGTTTATTAAAATGTATGCCTGTCTTGGGATTTTTCTTATGTTGTGTTTTTACTTTATTACTGTTTGAACACTGCATAAATACTTTACGCATTGCCTCTAAGTTAAGCATGACTGCTCTTGTGCCAAGCCATCAGATGGTTACACAATTATACAAAAAGAGCACATTAGTCCTGACTTTCAGAAGCAGTGTTTGTTGTTTGATAATCATTTGCGGCTGTGGGTTAATGACTGCTAAATTAACCAATTAAATTACAGATGTACATTATGACTCATCAAATAGTCTACAGTTACTGGTTTAAGTCTAGACATGCAGGGTGTGACCCAGTTCTATCTGACCGAATACTTCATCATTAAAAAGCTAATACACAATAAAAAAATAGTACCTTCTAAAGAGAGACAATTGGGCTTCATCTCTCAGGCTGTTCCGAAGAGCATTCGCACTGCTTTGTGGTGCAACTGAAGCATTTCAATTTACAAACAGGGCTACAAAAACTTCAAAGAAAATTGGGAAGATAACTTGAAATGTTGCTGATAGGCTTTCCTTTGTGAGTTTTGCTTTCCCAAGAATCCATGGAAACCACCCATGCTATGGCGGGCTGCCAGGGCAACCGGTGCTCATTGACTCCCTATCCTGCCATACTGTATATCTGCCCCAGTATTCCTGAATATCTGCACCGTTTTGGCGGTTAGCTAGGGAGGGCCATGGCTATTGGTGCCCTATTCTGCTCTACTTGGTCCCCCCAATCCCCTCCCCATGATTGTGCACCAGCTCAGTTGCACTTAGGCATAATTTTGCAAGTAACATAGGGCCGTGTTAAATTTATATCACTGTATAGTTATGGCAGGCTGCTAGGGTGAACCAGGACTAATCGGCTCATGAACCTCCTATCCCGCCATATTGGGTCCTGATGTTACCACACTGGGATGTTTGCACTGTCGCACTTAGGGCCAGATGTACGACCCTATTTTGCATGCACAAACGGGTTTGCGGCACCTTTGCGCATGTAAAATCTAATAGGGCCATGTACAATCCCTATTTAGCGAGTCGCAATTTTTTTGTGACTCGCTAAATAGGAATTGCGAGTCGCTATTAGGAAGGGGCGTTCCAAGGGTGTCCCTTCCTAATAGCGAGTAGGAGGCCTATGTAAAAATGTTTTGCGGTCGCAAAACACTCGCAATTTACCGCCCTCTTCAAGAAGGTGGTAAAGCACTCGCAAAAGGGAAGGGGTCCCCTGGGGACCCCTTCCCCTGTGCGAATGCAAGGTAAAATATTTTTTAGGGGCAGGCAGTGGTCCCAGGGACCACTACCTGCCCTTAAAAAATTTAACGAAAACGTTTCATTTTTCTCTTTTTTAAATGCATCCCGTTTTCCTTTAAGGAAAATGGGCTGCATTTTTAAAAAAAACTGCTATATTTAAAAGCAGTATCAGACATGGAGGTCTGCTGAGCCCAGCAGGCCACCATACCTGGGAGGGCCAGCCATTCCCAGTGGGGTTGCAAATTGCTAGTGCCTCATTAATATTCATGAGGCATGCAATTTGTGACCCCATTGGGAATCGGAAACAGTGTCTGAGACACTGTTGTACATTGTGATTTGCGACTCGCAATTTGTCGCAAGTTGTGAGTTGCAAATCACAATGGTCGTACATCTGGCCCTTTATGCGTTATTTTGCACGTACCTGTAACATGAAATTATAATTTGTTAGCTGCCATAGCTTTATGTGCATCTCATATGAATGTAAACATGGATCTTCTTTTAGATGTTGTCTTGAGGTGTCTGATGGTAGATGGTTTTAACTTTTCTTCTCTTCTCTTTTTATTGCTAATTTATAAGTGATGCCAATAGTACATGTTTATGGTTTTTAATGACTAATAAACAAATCTTAAACCACTTTGTGAGTTTCCGATTAAATGAGAGCCAATATAAGGTTCACAACTGCAGAGCCAAAGCTATTGTTTTAGCTAGCATGCATTTTTATTTGATAAATAATTCATGTTTTACAATATAATTCTTATTCAACAAAAACTAGACCAGAGGGAAACGATTTTCGGCCTTTATGGAATTATTGCTTGACTCTCATCTTTGCATAATAATTCATGGTTAGACATATGATTTGCTGTGTTTGTATTCACAAGATTTGTATAACCTTTAAGCGCACACGCATTACATGCTGTGAACTCGTGACCAAGAGAAAATGGAGATTGTTGCTTTTTGCTATAGAATCGGAGTGACTAATCAAAAACAGGGGAGATATGTCCCTATATGGGAGAAGCATTGGAAGATGATTGTAGAATCCTGTTGCAAAAGGTAAAACGCACTATATCCTAAAACATATATGTTAATCTTTGGTCCAGGAGGAGCGAGTAAATGCCATACGTTCAGGATATCCACACCAGATAGGTTTACAAAGTGAGTGATGACCTGAAAATCTGTCACCAATTAGCTTTTCCTGGAGTAGAATAGATTATTGTGTTATAAAGTGGCCTTTTAAGTAATTCAAGAGATATGCGCAATTTTATATCTGAAAAGGTGGGGATGCAAGAAAGGGCATGATATATGTTAATGGTCTCAAGCTGTTGGTGATAAAATGCTTTATAATGTTCCCCAAATTACTGTGTAGCATAAACTCTTTTAGGTCAGACATTTCAAATATTTAATTCTAAAACAGTTTAAGAAATATTTTTATTGAGTATTGAAATTGTTCAAATTTCTACAATGCAATGATATATGTATATAATCCCCCTGTATTACGTTTAGGAAGGCTCGCTCTATGCGCAATTCCTTAGTAAAAAGCAGTCCTGAGGTAGTGATATCTCAAACATGGCTTGGTCCCAGGAATGGTTTTACTCGTTGCACCAATTGCAAGGCATGTAAACATGGGGTCAATAAAACCAGCTATACAACACCCTTTAAACCCAATCCCGTACCTATCACAAAAAGTGTTAACTGCAAAACTGAATACGCTGTTTACGTGTTGGAGTGCTCATGTAACCTGCAATATGTAGGAAGCACTAAGTTGCAGGTGCACAAACGGGTGCTCCAACATTTGAGGGCCATTACTAACAATGATGTTACCTACCCGGTTGCCCGCCACTTTAAGGAGTATCACAACAGTAAAATAGACAATTTGAAATACTTTGTCATAGATACTATCCTTCCCCAAAAACGAGGTGGGAACCGGGAGGCCATGCTCAGAAGGCTAGAGACCAGGTACATTTTAGAATTGGATAGCAAAATACCTCAGGGATTGAATTCGAGTGAGGATTTTTATACGTGCCTGTGATTGATTATAACTGCTTTTTAATGAGGATTTAAGTATGTTCTTATACCCATTAAGCTGCTGCCTACATTACATTTGTTTTTAGCTTTCATTTTATCAAAAAAATTTCTTGCACATTGCACTTTAGTAAGTCACGGCTGTGACTTCCTATAGGTGAATTATGGTATTGTTTGCACTTGCACTTTAGGCAATTTGTGACATGGGAATGTTTGTAACCAAGGCCCACTTGGGCAGGACAAGGCTTAATTCACTGCATTATAACCGGCTTGGACACATTGGTACTGCACAGACCAGATTTAACATTCACACATGGTCTGGAGATGATTTGGTAACATCCAATGATTGTTTTATATGTTTTAGATATTTCGATATATTTTGGATATTTTAAAACATTTTACCATATTGTGTCTTTTTCAAATGCGTATATTTATGATGATAATATATTTATGATGATAATATGTTTGTCTGTATTTATATAAATGCATTTAGGTACCTTGCAGTGTTATTTTAAGCTTTATACACACATATATATATATATTTATTTATTTATATATATTTATTTACATATAAGTATTTTGTCCATGTCCATTATGCCACAGCACACTTTTTTCAAACCATCACGTGCTATGCACTGTCACTTTAAATATGAGAGAGCACTCCACATGCGCGTCATGTGATCAAGGGCACTGTGTTGCTCGAAACGCGTTATGGCGGTGGTGCAGGGCGTCCACCAATAAAGAAACATTTGCACCAGTATTGGGTCTGCATCGTCATCTTTTCTGGCAGAAAGTACTTCATGGCGAAGCAAGCTTCATATATATATATATATATATTACATATTTTACTTTATACTTAGTAATAGATTCAACTTGTGTTTATTTTTTTATATTATAGGTAGACGTGATTTTTTTTCACGTTGGGAGGGGGCAGGCATATAAACATATATCTCGTATAAAAAATATTTCCCTTTGGTAGATTACTTTAAATATATGACAATAAAATGCGTGGCAATTCTCCATTACAACTTTTTTGTACTTGATTTATCATATGTATGTTCTTGCTCTAGGAATGAGCTCTTACGCTGTGTATTACTATCTTGTGTCTCCCCCCTTAAACAATGATGCTGGGGGAGCTCTCATTTGATAATCAGTGGTAGGTTGAATAAACGCGCAGAGCACTTTATGCTATAGCCCTCTGGGGCCTCTGTTAGTTTGTCTCAACTGCCACGTCATATTCTACTCGCAGTATTACCCTCACCCTTCTTCCTCAAGCTAAGAATTTGAGCAAATGGCTTAAAAGCAAAAACAGTATGTTGTTCACTGCTGATCTTCACAGAGGAACATAGAGAAACATATTTAAGCCAATTTGGAGGAATGTTACAACCCCCTTCATAAACAAAAAGCGTGTCAGATCCACTTATCAGGTCCTCAGTGAGAGTTCAAACAATGTTTACTAAACAAGGCACGTAGATTAATGTGATTGTCAGAAGAAAGATCACTCGGTGGCAGTGTCCAACACATGACAGGAGATATTGATGAGTAATAACTAATTACTTTTCAGATAAAGTGTTTACCTAACTGAACGTATTGAGTGAAGTGCCAAGGTCTCCACCAAACAGAATACCAATACTATTTGTACCGCCAAATATTCTGCCTGACAGGGTGTAAGCGAATTTACTTATAAAACATCCAATTGTATATCTTTCCCTAACAAGAGTTCTTGTCAGTGTTTAATATATATTTGTCTCCTCTTTATTACTGCACACATGACGCCATGTTGTAGACCAAAATGTATGTGACGCAGAACCGCTAAATAAATGGGTGGAGGTTGTGCTTTAAATGTGCAGGTGCTGTCTTAGTACTGAGTCCCTGCACTTCTTTATTTTGAGAGAGTGAGTACCTGCACTTCTCAATGCTGCTGCCGTACATTTAATAGGAGAGTATCAACACTTCTCAGGAGCGAACAGGTACTCTGGATATTAAGTGCCTGCTTTTCTATTTTTCCATTTAAAAGACTGGGTGGAGAGGATTATACTTGGTTGCCATTTGTTTAAACCAATAAAAAGACTTTATCACATAATGGGCCCCACCATATGCAATACTCCATGAATTTTTTTATAGCTGTTGACATTATGTCATGCACAGTGCACAAGCAGAAGCTCATCACCATAGTCACTACAGCACGAAGAACGCTGCACACTGTCTGTGGCACATATTCAGCCCAGGAGCGGCCGGCATGGCTCACGGGTGGCGGGGCAGGCGGGTCGCGCAGGGGGGATCACAGGGGGGGTCAGGTGAATTTTATGTTTCCTCTTCTCACACTGCTTGAAAGCAGAGGAGCCGCCACTGACCCAGCCCTCTTCTGGAAACAGTACTCCAGTATCTCCAGCCTTAGTGGTCATTCTGCACATATTGTGACTCAATGTATTACTTCTTTAAAATGTTACAAAGTCGATTTTTCTCAATATACTATATTATTCTATCACAGCAGCACACATTTAACGAGTTATAAAGCTGTAGATTGTCAAAGGCAGAGTCTGCTCTTTAATATCTCTTATCGAGCATGCCTGCTCTTATCAGAAGAGTCAGCCTCCAACAGCAGTGCGGCTGAGCTAAGATCCAATGAAATGTGCTGGCCACATGGGCCTTTGTCTGTTAGTGGGAGACACAGACTTATTAAAGAAAACAAGAAATTCTGAATTTACTGTTTAACTGTTGCAGTATTACATGCCAAAAACTGGGCACTGCTTGTTAATCAATTTAATTGATCATTTCTATTTGAAAAGGTCAATAACTACCAGGCGTGTTAACACTGGGGTGAAATCTGATTGTTCAACTTCTAACATTTTTGACGAAAGGTATTTAAAGTTTCTGTAGTTTGACTTGGTAATTTACCAAAGTTTGGCCTGTTTATCTGCTCTTTATCGCTGGTAGTGTTTTTTGCTCTCTGATATAATCTTGATGGCACGTTGCTGCAGAAAACTCATGCATCCACTTAGCACTATTTGTTCACACACATTATCATAGTCACTCACTCACTTACTCATGCACAAATTCACCTGCTCACTCAGTATCTCACTGACTCCCAACTATTTACTCTTTCACTCGCTGACAACTCACATGCATTCAGTCATGCAACTGAAACACAATCATTCACACACTCACTTAATATCTCACCAACTCACTCACTCACTCACACAATCATTCAATATCACCCTCCCTCGCTCACTCACATAAATGTGCAGTCAGGCGCGCAACGTCCATAGGGCTGAAAGGGCTTCAGCCCCCCCCCCCCCATCGTGTGTCTCAGCCCGGGCTGCTGCAGCTCGAGCTGCTGTGGGCTCGGCTGGGCAGTATCTAGAGTCTTATCTCCGGCACGCCCAAGTTTTTCACAGATCTTTAAAGACCATTTGCATATTCACATACCTTTGTAAACTGGTTACCGAAGGCTTAGTTTTTTTTCTGGTTCTAGTACCCCCTGGGCCCCCACTTTGCCTATTCCTTACATTTGGATTTTACTTTAACTGCGGTAGTGTGAGAATGCATTTCATGAAGAGAAATATAAAGTAGGGTTGACAAAAGAAAAATACCAGCCATTTGTTGTTTAAAGAGCCTGCAAAGGCCTCGTCTTGACACTAAATAGGGTTATAAATAAAATCATATATATTAATTTGTACTGTGACTTTTCTGTCTTTGTTCCCTTTTATTATCAGTCATGGATCATTCAGGTGGCCCCTGAACACAATTAAAAATGCTTTCTATTTATATTTGCTGTTCCAAGTATGCACAGATAAGTGCTGAAAATAGGCTTTAGGTGACTGCTTATTCTTGTAATGTCTGGGACATCAATATAATGAGCTGGCAACCCTAATCATAAGACTGAAAGGTTGTTACAGGATGAGCACATATTTATTTCCTCCACCCTCGATCCCTAAACAGGGCTGTACTGGGAACGCAAACCGTCCTTGGCAATTGAGTCGGTCCGGCTGCTGGGGAGGGAGGGGTGTGCGTGGAAAACACTGCAGCTGCTTTTGATACAGGGGGCCGATATTGCAGCACTGCTGCAAAACCGGCCCCCTGTGCCAAAAATGGCACCAACCGGTCCAAAAACGGCCCCACCCTTCTGGCCCACCAAGAAAACGCCCGGTGCCCCCTACGCCAGTTTGGCCCTTTCCCTGAATAATGCCATAATAGCAATAGTTTACCTTACATCTGAAACCCTACACCAGCCCTCAATAACATGCTGAGTTACTTCAAGTGTCTGGGAATGCACCCTGCATTCAGACAACTCACTCTTCATTCTCGCCCTTCACTTTCAAACTCACCCTGCACTCACAGCGATCACAATGCACTCACACTGATCACCATGCACTCACACATTCACCCTGCACTCACAATGACCACACAGCACTTATGCTACTCGCCATAAACTCACACAGTTCTCCCTCTACTTATCCTGCTGTTACAAGAGCCCTCCACTCACTCTGCACTCACAGTGATCACTCTGCACTCACAATGCACTTGCGCTGTTCACCCTGTATCTCACCCTGCAGTCACACGAGCACACTACTCACCCTGCACTCATGTGATACTTCACTCACCTGTCCCCCTCACTGCTCACTCTGCAATCTCACTCAAACAAGCCCATCACTAACCATACATTTATTCATCCCACTCTGCACTTACATCCGCACCCAAATTCATATGGTCACCTCACTCACCCTGCAGTCACTCCTCTCACCCTCCTCTCACACTGTTGCATCGCTCACCGTGCACTCACATGGGCACTCCTGTCACCCACACAGTGCAGAGGGTTAATGTGCCTGCTACAAAGAACGTGTACCATGCAGACCACAGAACTGAGTGTGAGTAAACTACGAGTAGCCCTATAAAAAAAATGAAATGTTTGTCAGAAAGGTGCTATAGAGAGATGAGGTGCATTGTTGGCAAGTGGTAGTGAGGGAATTCATGGAGGAGGAGGAAATGGGGGAGGGGCTCCCATAAAGACTGTTGCACCATGCGCGACCAGTGCTAAGGGCCAGCCCAGGCTGGGAGTCTTAGCCCTCCCCCCCCGAAGTTCGGGTCTAGTTGCACCCCTGTATGCAGTTGTGTAATTATTTAATACCTCACTGTTTTACTCCAGTCAACATTAAACCTAGACCCTCATTCAGATACACATTCAGTCGCTACTTAAATTGACTCACTAGCCCCCTCACTCATTCGCTTGATTTCTCATTGCTTCTCATTGGCCCTCGTTGCTCATTCACTCACTAACCCTCACTTATTTAGTAGAACTTTTTGCCGATATTACTTACTGATTGGTGAATCAAAGAACAATATAACCGAAGCTTTATCGCTCTTTGGGTCATGCACTTTTACAAGTAATACATAAATAAAATCTCAGTTTTTTATATGCAACTTGTTTTAGTTGTCAACAGAGCTGGGCGTTGAGTTATTATTACCCTAGTTGAAAATGATGTCTCCTCCCACCTCCCCATCCCAGCACGTGCGCACCTGCTCACGCGCACATAACACACAAGCAAATTCAGAGCCATTGTTAGCCACTGAGAATAATACATATCTCTTTCACGCTTATGTCCTTTCTGTATTCGCCATGGTACCACTGAACCCAAGTTGGGAGTATGGCCGGTCCTAAAATGAGGGCCTTAAAGGAATAATTGATCCTAGAACTCACTCAAATTGAAAATAGTTGAAAACATATGACAAGTTTCCTTGATTAGCACATTTAAAATCTGATCAAATGTGCTGCTTTTCTTTTTTTAAGGGAACTGTAGTTGAGTATTACGAGTGCTGAATCGCACACAAAGACATTTCCTTTATACAAAAAAATACAAGCCGCATATTTTATACTTAGTGACAGCATGATGAAGGGTGCTCCTGAGACAACTCATTCTTTTACAAATTAAGCATTGCAGTGCAGTTTTCCTGAAACACATTACGCCAGGAGAAACTGACCAAATTGTGTGAAATTGGTGGGGAATTATCCTAGGATACCCTACAGAGATTGCACAGCCTGCTCCTGTAGATGTTTTTTTTTTTACCTTTGACTTTTTTCTGCCCCGGATAAAGGGAACTGTTGGCATGGGTAGGTGCTGAGGGTTTTATCTAGTAACAAGTAGGGGCACAGTCCATGGCAACTGGGTACTTTTGAGCATCCCTTATTCGTCACTCTCATGCCATTGTCAATTCTTTAATTTACGTAGGATAAGACCGCCATAAACCTCCCCATCTTAAGCCAAATTACATTTCACCTGGCAGACACCCCCAGAGCTCTTATTTAAAGTTTGCCTTTACTGCTCTCCTAGAGGCCTTCTTGTTTCTATTGTCTCTCTTTTACTGCCCCCTGCCTGTGCCTCTGCCTGTGACTCCTCTTACTCTTTGTCACTTCCACCTCACTTCTTCAGTTGCCCTCTCTTGGTGCAACCAACATAGCTCAGAGGCATAGATCTGCTGCAGAAGTCCTTTTTTTCTACCGCTCAATCCTGTGTCTCCTGGCTCCCACACAATACCATATATATGTAAAGTAATGAATTAGAAACATATAACATGCCTGTAACCTCCCATGGACAGTCCTCAAGAATGTGACCAGAGCATTATTACGGATTACCTTGCTGCGCGCTTTGAAATTTTGAATCTACTAATGTTAGAAAGCTTTGTGCCCGATATACGTTTTAACAGCGTCTGCTTTTAAATGTGTGCGTTTTGATAAACCTGTTTTTAGAAACTTCGACTTAATTGTAATAGCGTCTGTTTTAAATCATTGTTTTAGCGTGAAATACCTGTGAGATCAACAAGATTCTTCTTAGTGGTTGTAGCCTGCACTGCACTTTTCTTTCTGCTAACCAAGGTGTGCTGGTGTACTTCCGCATGTAAGAGCGGGTCACCGGAAACACGCCATCTTGGTCAGCGGTCTAGCTGCTAGGAAGCACTCCTCCCTACTTAAGGAGAAGGAATGCAAGCGCGCAACGCGCGCGCGCAGCGGGCGCGCCGATGGCGCGCCAAAGGCGCGCCAAAGGTAAGCCCGTCTGCGCCCGTCCGCGCACCGGTATGCGCTCAGCGCCAGTTATGCTGCCACACCGGACTCAGGTATTTCTAGGAAAGTTGGTCCTCCTTATACTAGGGAACAAATTATTGACATAGGTGAACAGGATATGGATGAGTGTAACAATAGGGGGCAGCTGGACATTAAGGCCACTTTTTCAAACACCACGGCAGAAAACCTTAACTGTGGGTTAGTTAATGACAGATCCCTAGTAAAGCATTTCCAAGAAATCCACTCTCTATTAGAAGATCAGAATTTAGATATCTTATTTCTTACAGAAACATGGATACGCCCTGAGGTTGAAGTTGAGCTAGGGATGGCATGTCCATTAGGATTTAAGACATTCCACAGACCTAGGCTAGTAGGGAGGGGGGGCGGAGTAGGAGTGATATATAATGAAAAGTGGTCGCTTACTCCCATGAATATAGATGCAGTAGAGGGATTTGAATTATTGGGATTCTCGCTTGAGGATGCCAATAGACAAGTAATTTCTGGCATACTCTGTTACAGACCCCCAGGGGAGGAGCCCCTCTACATCAAGATTTGATTGATGTGATTTATAATTTTTCACTTACTCATTCTAGATTAATCATCTTGGGAGATTTTAATCTTTGGCAGAATGGTAATTATGAATTGGCCTTAAATGAACTACTACAGGCCTGTGAGAATCTTAACCTTCAACAGTTGGTGTTACACCCTACTCATCAGGGAGGACATGTTCTGGACTTAATTTTTGCCAATCATCTGGAGGTAGAGGTGGGAGAAATTCTGCCACTTTGCTGGTCAGACCATTCTTTGGTCCTTTTTTTGTTAAAACCTCCCAATCTAAGTAAGACAGCTCATGTCCAGGCTAGTACCCGGAAAGGAAGGGAATGGACGAGATTGCTGAAGAATGAGAGGCTCCCACAACTTACCGAAAAAATTACTTTTGATATTAATAAACTGGTAGATGAGAACTACTCGAACCTATGCAACCAAATCACCCACACACTAGATCAATTGGTCCCGATGAAAAATATTAAAAATAGAAACAAACTGTCAGCCCCATGGTACAACGAGGAGCTAAGGTTACTTAAGAAAAAATGTAAACAGGCCGAGAGAAAATGGAGGAGGCGATATATAGAGGAAGATAAAGCTGCTCTGAAAACTGTATTGTACAGCTATAAAGGGACAATTGCTAAGGCCAAAGCTAAATATTATGAAGAAACTATCCTGCAGGCATCTAACAAAACCGGAACTCTATTTAGTATAGTAAGAGACATGTCGAACCCGGACTGTGTGAAAACTAAGACTATAGCCTCACAAGAGTTATGTGATGGCCTGTCAGTATTCTTCGAAGATAAAATTAATAAAATTATTAGTGGCCTAAATTCCAATATGGAAACAGAGATAGATAGAGAAAACGATAAGTTGGAACGAGCAATAGAAAATACTCAGAAGGAGGGAATTGATAAAGAGATCAGAGTAACCCTTGAATCCTTCCCAATTCCTACAGAGGAGGAGTTTAATATATTAGCAGGTAATATCTCCTCTGGTTCTCCATTGGACCCTCTCCCACATAAGCTATGGAAAGCTTTCCGAGTAGAGCTTTTCCCTCAGCTCTATCAAATTTGTTGCCAGTCCCTAATTAGTGGATTAGTCCCAGAATGCTGGAAAAAGGCAGTGGTGACTCCTCTGCTAAAAAAGCTACACTTGACCCCGACTGCCCATCAAATTACAGACCTATATCTCTGTTGCCATACCCGGTAAAGATCGTGGAAAGAGTGGTTAGCAAAACTCTCTCGAAATATGTAGAAGAAAACAATCTACTGGATGAAGTACAATTTGGGTTTCGTCCCGGTCATGGCACAGAAACAGCCCTGGTGACAGTTTTGGACGCTCTTAGAATGCGTGCCGACACTGGCCAAGCAGCTATATTGGTATTATTGGACATGTCGGCCGCTTTTGATACGGTCAATCATAGGACCCTGATTAAAAGATTAATGGAGGCTGGAGTTGTGGGAAGGGCACTGAACTGGTTTCGGTCGTACCTAACAGGGAGACAGCAGGCAGTGGCCATGTCACCTTTTATTTCTCACAGTAGCTATATAAAACATGGGGTCCCGCAGGGTTCAGCAATAAGTCCCATTCTCTTTAATATTTACCTGCGTCCACTCATGTACACTATTAAATCTTTTGGTATTGAAGTGGTTAACTATGCAGATGATACTCAACTTGTCTTCTCTTTTGAAGGGAATCAAGCAGTATCACTGGATAAATTTCACAGCTGTATGCGTGAAACTGCAGGTTGGCTTAGGGAGAACTCGCTGCAATTCAATGGAGACAAGACTGAGGTTATATACTGTACAGCAAAGAAAATACCCCGTCCATTGCCAGTGGACTTCTGGCCGGTTTCTACGAACAATCCACCGCGGCCAGCCAAGACAGTGCGTAACTTGGGGGTGTTACTGGACAGTAATCTACAGTTAGAATCACAAGTGAATAAAACAGTGAATACATGTATTTCTCTACTCCGAGCTCTACGGAAAATACTCCCTCTTTTATCAATTTCGGCCAGACCCCAGGTGGTAAGGAGTATCATCATGAGTAGATTGGATTATTGTAATGCACTGCTTCTTGGAGCACCGGTGGCTCTAACAAAAAGGCTGCAAAGAATACAAACAATCGCGGCTAAGCTGGCACTAAAAAGACAACGCAGATCTTCCGCGTCGTTAGCGCTAAGGGATCTCCATTGGCTGCCTATTCTGCAAAGAATTCAATTTAAAGCACTTTGCATTGTTCATAAGGCGGCACACAAAATGGGGCCTAAACCATTACAGAGAATGTTTACTTGGTACTCCCCAGCTAGAAATCTTCGTTCCTCAGCAGCCCACCTAGTTTGTACCCCACGAGTTAAGAAAACCCGACTAGGAGGTAGATCATTTGGCTCATGCAGCCGCAAAGCTATGGAATGAACTACCAAGTGAACTTAGACAGACTGACGACTTACTGCAGTTTAGAAAAAAGCTAAAAACCAGGCTCTTCCCAAGAGAATAGTCTTGAGAGACCTGCTCGTGGTGATTCATAATTTTATAGCTGCACAGTGACTTAGGTAATCCCAGCGCCAGGATGCCCGTTGGGTGACAGCTGCGCTATATAAATGCAACTTACATTACATTACATTACATTATCCTACCTTTCCCATTGTCAAATTTCAGGAGCAATTGATCAATTGTGATGCATTATCATAGATGCCCACCCACCTGTAAAAGAGAAATCATAATCTAGTCATTAGAAAAACCTGGGGCAATACACATAATATGATGCATTATTCCCATACGTAAAATAAATAAAATTCCACCAAACCAACAAAAATCCAATCACTAGAACCAGATTCATGAGTTTTCAAAGTATTAGGTGAAAATTGCATCAAAAAGCATAAAGTGTAACTCACGGGAATCTGGTAGCATTGGAGCAGGTCAAAGTCACAAGTTCAGACTGCCCGCGATTGAGTGCGGATTGGATACAGGGACCAGATTTGCCCCGGTGTGAAGTTTACCTTGTCAAAGTCCAAGTCTACACAAGGAGTTCGGCTGGAACTTCGCATTGATGGCTGCCTGAGGAGGTCATTGTCAGCGTAATGAGAAGGTCACTGCTGGAGGAGGGAAACTGCCTTAACAACGAGGACTGAGCCATGTGTGCTGTTTCCCTGCAAGCGGAACCACGCTTGCCTTAACCATGCATATGCCTTAACCAGGCAAATGCGCAGTTAAGGCAGTGCACAGTCTAGATGCTGAGATGGGCGGGCACAGGAAGAGGAAGGATCAGGAGAGGACGCAGATTGGTAAGTGGGGCTGGGGCCAGGGTTTGCAGGATGGGGGTAGTTTTTAAGGGTTGGGGGTTGTTTTTAGGACTCAGGGTTGGGGTTGTTTTAAGGGCTGGGGGCAGTGTTGTTTTTAGGGCTGGGGGGTCAGGGTTGCTTTTAGTGCTGGGGGTCAGGGTAATTTGTAGGCCTCAGCAGGGGTCAGGGTAGTTTTTAGGGCTTGGGGGGGTTGGGGTATTTTTTAGGGCTTAAGGTGGGGTCGCTGTAGTATTTAGGGCTAAGGTGGGGTCGTTTTTAGAGCTCGGGAAGTTTTTAGGGCTCAGGAGGGGGTCAGTAGTTTTCAGGGCTCAGGGGGGGTCGGGGTAGTTTTTAGGGCTAAGGACTGGTGGCCTCGGGTGTGATCTTTACCACACATCCCTTTACCAGTCATGCCTTTACCAAAAAATTATGTGGCAAAGGCATGTGTGGTAAAGGAATGCGTTGTTCAGCCGCATTAGTTGTTTAGGCAGCATAGTAGAGGCATGCTTGCTTTAGCCATGCATTCCCCTGTCATACAACCCTGGAGCTTTGTGCTGGTGGTGAACTCGGGTGGTTACTGTTAGACATGAATCACGGTTGTCACTAGAGGTTCATGTTGGTGGGAGATGCAACAGTGGTTGCCGACGGTCACCGCTAACGCAAAGCGCAGTCTATACTGGAGTTTTGTGTTGTCAGAGTTGCGGTCTGTCATTTCCTGATGTGACGGGTCCACTCACAGTCGCGAGGAGCCCAACACTTCTGGATTTTCACTTGGAGTTCAGGAGGAGTACACTCTGATGCAAGTCGGAGGTCCAGGAACTGGGTTGCACCTCTTGTGGATCAGGACTCACTCCAGCAGAGGACAGCAGCAGGGCTCAGTCAGGACAAGTGGCGCTGGTCAGCTGGGCAATTGCAGGGAGGCCTTTGGAAGCTTGTTGTGTCCCTGTAGCTCAAACAGGAGGTCACCCAACTGAACCTTGAGGTCACTTCTGGGGAGCCTGGGCAAGGCAAGAAGGTCCAGTCTTCTTCTTCTGGCAGCAGGGTAGGGTAGTTCTTCTTCTGATTTTCCACATGTCCGGGAGTGTTCTGATGAGAGGTTCAGAAGGTGCTATTCTTATACCCAGTGCCAGCCTGTGGATGGGGGATGCACCCTTGTCTAATCATCTCCCTTTTCTGCTTTTGGCCCCAAACTGTCTAGCAGCAGCGGCTCCTCTGTAATGGCAGAGGATTGTTGCCCCACTGCGCCAGCAGAAGAAAACTAAAATGATTATAAATCAATTTTATCACCATTTTATTTTTCACTGGGTGAGCCGATCCAAGTCTAGGGAGGGTCCAGGCAATTCTCGATTGCCAGGGACTGGGAAGAGGAGTGTTGGGCACTGTAAGTGCGCATGTCGGTTTGGCCGGCCATCTTAGGATGGTCAAACTTACATTCCATTTACATCTCTCCAACCCAGCTGTGTTGCACAGCCGGGTGGATATTAGGCACAGGCTCTCAGTCCCTTAGTGAGCACCTAACATGGCCAATCAGACCAATCCTGGCACTGCTGTCATGCTGGGTAATAGCATGAGAGTAGCATCTGGATTGGGTGGGAGCCTGTGCTGGCCCATGTACTTCCGGTAGCAGAAGAACACCAAGGTGGCCAGCAGCGGTAGCAGCAGGTAATTTGTTTTATTTTTTATTATTATCTACCCACCACTTTGTATTGGCAGCAGCTGCTATTGCTGTCTAGAGGGACAAAGGCAGGCAGGCCTAAATGTGAGCTGCATTTGTTAGTGGCAAGGCAAGCAGGCCTTAGAAGTCAAGAAGAGGGTGGGCATAGCCCTGAGGCAACCCTTTGATTCTCAGGAAAGGCTCAGTAGAAACTCTCCATGACATCTTGCTCAGGAGAGGAACACTGCCCCACACCCAAGGCCCTATTTACCCCATGTCTGGAAGGAATACACAACACACCACAGAGAGAGTCTTTCACAGTTATGTGACCAAGGACACTGACAGAAAGTAACACTTGGTTTTGACAGAAAAATTTAAACTTTCTAAAAGTATACAAAGCAGTGATGGATGGAATGCTTGAATTTATCTCAACAACTGGTAATCACTCGGGGAAGCATCCATATCCATCATTATTCTGCACACTATGCTACCTCAGTTTGGAACCAGCTATATGCAAATCAGTCTTGACCCTGCTCCAATAGGAACAGTAGAAAATTACCTTATGCATGTGTGGAAAACAAGTTCTTACTGAAGAGCTTTGGTACAGTGAGTTCAAGAGATCAGTCCCACTAAGTGACCTTCCGCCAATGTCATATTCTGCGCATGGACACATTAAAAGAGCGTTCTACTTGATCAGAAGATGTGTAAATGTTTTGGATCATGCATGTGTAGAGAAAGATCTGTGTGAATTTGGTTGGGAAGATATTGATGGGGTGCTAAAACCTACAAAATTAATGTCTAAAGTCTCTACCCACAGAGCAAACACGAACATGTACTTGCAAAACCTGTGCTACAAAAATATGTCCCCGTCGATATCCTCTTCTCAAACATACAACATTCTGCAAATGTACCACGAGGGATTGCCAAAACAAATAAATAAAATGAACTATGAAAATTTATTTAAAACAGGAGTGATAAACATATTTTATTTTCATATTCAGAACATAACCATTGTTTGGTGTATACATAAAAGGTTTAAAAAACATTATTATTTGTTTCATTTCTATATATGTCTTTTCTTCCTCCATTATAGCCGCCATTTTGGAAAATGGTAGAAGGGTTGCTCTGAAGGGTTATTTTATGTCTCTATAAGACTACTTGACCCCCCTAAACCTATGTTTTGACACCAAAATGAAGTATATGGGTCTCATGGTTCCTGAAATATTACATCATCACTACAGCACATCTGCCATTTTTAAAAATGACGTCCAGAAAAATTCGGCCCAGATCAGCAATGTCTACCCAAGCTAAATCACTTCTCTAATGATTCAATAATAATAAAAATAATAATACATTTATAAAGTGCAACAGCTACCTCTAACATAGGTGTCCCGGCGCTATCGCAGGCAAGCAGGAGAGATAGAATGTCAGGAGACTAGCTCTGGCTAAATAGCCAGGTCTTCAACGCTTTCCTGAACTCCAATTCCGATTGGATTAGGCGAAATTTAACCGGAAGAGAGTTCCATAGTCTGGTCATAACCACCGTAAAGGATCTACCCCAATGCGTGCCTTTGCATATTGAGGTACACAAAGCAAATTCTGGGAGTTCTATCTTAGAGAGCATTTTTGATGATAGGGTGGATTAGTTTCCTAATGTAGCTGGGACAATTGCCTCTCAGAGCCCTGAAAGCTATCGTCAGCGCCTTGAATTCTATCCATTTGGCTACAGGTAGCCAGTGAAGCTGTTTAATGTGCGGAGAGATATGATGTCTAAAAGGTACTGTTCTGATCAATCTCGCAGCCGTATTTTGGACCATCTGCAATCTCTTGATCAGATATGCAGGCAGCCCCAGGTAAAGACTATTCGCATAGTCCAGCCTCGATGTCACTGATGCGTGAACAACGGATCTGCGGCAACTCACCGGTAATAAGTATAGAACTTTTCTCATGCTTATCAGTATACCGAAGCAAGAGGATGCAATGTGGCGTATTTGGGTTGAGAACGTCAGGTCGGATTCCCATTTTAAGCCCAGGTTTTTTGCTGTGGTTGAGGGGCAGGGGGGAAGTCCCATTTCCTCCGGCCACCACAGTTCGGCTGATGGGGGGTGCCTTGCCAAAAACAGGACCTCAGTTTTTTCTGCGTTAAGCTTTAATTTATTGTTGTACATCCAGCTGGAGATGTCCTTCAGGCATCCCCTAAATTTGGCGAAGGAGTTGGTTGAGTGGTCCTTAAAGGAGAATACCAGCTGAGTGTCGTCCGTGTAGGAAATAGATTTTATTTCCCATTTGGCAATAAGCGGGAAGAGGGGAGCCTGATATACGTTAAAGAGCCTTGGGGCTCAATGCCGATCCCTGTGGTACCCCACACCGTAAAGGTTTGGCTTCTGACTTAAAAGGGTGAAGAGTGACCCTTTGCGTGCGGTCACTAAGATAGGACTTTAGCCAGGCAAGAGCCGTCCCCTCCACCCCTGCACATTTAAGCCTGGCCAGTAGGATTAGGTGATCCACCGTATCGAAGGCGGCGGACAAGTCCAACAGCACTAGCATGGCTGAGGCTCCTGTGTCCATCGACATTCTTATAGACTCTGCCACCTCCAACAGAGCTGTCTCAGTGCTGAAGCCCACTTGGAAATCCAGACTGTGTTTCGTGTAGAATGCCGCGTCTGTCAATGAAATTGGTCAGTTGATGTTGAACCAATTTTTCCAGCATCTTCGCTGGTGCTGGGAGAAGTGAGATCAGGCGGTAGTTTTTTGGTTCACCAGGATCATCATTGGGCTTCTTCAAGAGAGGCAGGAGTATGGCATGTTTCCACGACTGCGGGAAGATGCCAGTGGCAAATGAGCTGTTCCATAAGTGGTTTAAGGTGGGATTAATAATGTGGGCCAGTGCTCTCCCCAGTTTTGGGGGGCAAGGATCTTCTGGGGACCCCGATTTGCATTTCAGGATCTCTGTCAAGGATTCCTGTTGAGAGATAGAGGGAAATTCTGAGAGGGAAGCCTCCCCAGCATGGGTTTCCAGAACTTCAGATTCAGTAGTTTCCCTTCTAGTCGTGAAGGCATCATAGACCTTCAAGATTTTTTCCTCAAAGAAATCCGACAGTTTAGCACACAGCGACGGTGACGATGGTATCTTATTTTCAAGTGCTATTGGTTTAGAGAAAGAGCTAACTATCCTAAAAATTTATTTGCAGGAGTTCCCCGCTGTGTCAATTCGATTTACAAAGTAGTCTCTTCTAGCAGCCCTCATTGATTAGTGAAGTTCTTTTAGAGCTTCCTTGTAAATGAATTTAGCCAGAGGACAATATTATTTCCTCCAAAGGTGTTCTTTTTGTTTACATTTACTTTTTTCTGCTCTGAGTTCCACAGAGAACCAGGGGGCCGATGGAGAGTTTCTGGGGGATCCGCCTAACCTAGCTGGGGCTAAGTTGTCCACTGCGGCAGAGATCCTCCCGGTCCGGGCATTCGAGTCAGTGTTGGGGTCATTGGTGAGTTGAGGTTTACTTTCCAACAGTACCGGGCCTAAGGATTACAGCGTCAGTTTCATCCAGTTCCTTTTAGGCGTATTATGGGTTTTACCACCTAGTTGTGGAATTTCTTTAATACATGAGAAAGGGACCAAGAAGTGGTCTGTCCATACCATTTGTTGCGGGGGCTCAACGACCAAGGACGGGATGTTTGAAAAAACCAGATCCAAGATGTTGCCCGCACGGTGGGTAGGGGATCTTACATGCTGAGTGAGATTTTCCCCCTCGAGTGACATCATCAGCTGAGATGCATGAGTACATTTGGGATCCAAAATATGTAAATTAAAGTCTCCTAGGACCATGTAGTTTGCATAGTGTAGCGACTTCTGCGCAATGAAATTGCAGAGATCTAGAGTTAGGCTGAGAGCACAGCCAGGGGGTCTGTAGATCAAAAGCCCTGCAAGAGAGGATGTAGGTCCAGTCTTTAAGCAGAAATGTAATCCTTCAAGTAGGCCCATATTTTGTAATTCTGAAGAAGAGATCTCCCAGGCGTCTTTCACAATGATGGCTACCCCGCCACCTCTTTAATCTCCAGGTCTGTTTGCACAGCATACTTTAAAGCCTGGCCTGGATAGCTAGAGCCAGAGCCGGTCTGGAATCTTCTTTTGACCAGGTTTCGGTCAGGAACATCATATTCCAATCATTATTAGATAGAGATATCCATATGTGTTCTGCATGTTTAAGTAGAGACCTGCAGTTAATAAGGCAGGCTCTTATTCTGTCTCCTGGGTTCATTAACTTCGGGTTTAGTGGGGTTGCTTTAGTAGTTCCGTGTGGTCTCTCAGTGTTCCCTATGCCAAAGTTACAGTTTTTGCAGAAATAAGGGAGTTCAGCACTCACTAGATCAATAGCATGATCATCTGGGCACGCCATCTTCCTCAGACTCAGAAGGGAATCTCCTGACAGGAGATGGTAGTAATCTTATTGCGGGGGCAGCATGGCTGGCGCTGGCCGCGGTCCGGACGCGGACAGGCGCAGACGGGCTTGCCTTAGGCGCGCCAGTGGCGCGTCTGCTGCGCGTCCGTGCAGACATATGCCTTAAATGTGTTACCACCGGAAATGAGGCAAGCCTGGGGGGAGGAGCCGCGTCCCTCCGCACAAACGGCCAGAATAGCCGTGTCGGACCGGGGTCCGGGAGAAAGTGCAATGTGCAAGTGCAGAGTATCAGGTAACGTAAATAATTATAGCAGTTTATTTAAAAAGGGTCTTAAAACAATCTGGACGTAGTGCATAGCTTGCGCTAAAATCAAGTTAGAAATTAGCCCCCTCACGCGCTGCTTGTGCAAACACAAATCAAAAATAAAAATCGCTGGACAACAATTTTTTTACGGTGGTTTATCAGGGGGCTGGCTAACCACCCATCAAGTGTTTGTTCTGGAGAGGTGGAAAGTACACCTCTCTATGTCATTAGAAAGCTGAGCATTAACTATCTGGAGGGTGCTTTGTAAACTGCTTTTTGCATGCCGTATAAGATGACAGAGATGACATTAGATTTGAGTAGTATGATTTACAGTGTTTTAATATCACAATAAATCAGTGTCTGCTACTGATCTTTTCTTTAACGATCCTAATAACATATTTATAGTTGGAAAGACGGAGAGCTGTACAGTAGCTCTTAAAAGAATGTGTTAGCAATACATTACGAGGACGTGAAATGAAATGGTCGGACCATCTAATTATGGCTGCACTATTGTGATGTATGGCAGCTGTGAGTATCTCTGAGTGGTTTCACAATACTGCTATTAATATACAAGTCAACATTCTGTGTTTGTATCCTCCCCTCCATCTGTGCACAGAAGGAGCAAACATTTTAAAATAATGTAGCTATGGAAAGGTAATAAGAGCCTGAATCCTGAAGAACTATTATCATTTTGAGTGGTATAAAAACAGCTCCAGGCCTTATTTGTGTTATTCAGGCATAATTACCATAATTTTGGTAATTTTGCATTACTCTGGTTTCTAAATCCCCAAAAAGCGATATTACGCCACATTACATAATTATGTGCCGTTCGCTGTAAAAATCTACTGCGCATGTACTGTTTACAGTAAAAATATACAGTAAATACACAGAACCAGTGTGAATGATAGAGCATGAGCTGCTGTCATTCGCTGTGCTTTTGTTTTTTTGGTGCTATTTTCTTAATGCCAAATACATTATTTGCAGCAAAAGCAGGTGCAAGAACGCATTTCACTCTAAAAATACAGCGCCAAATGCAAGTTCTGCATTTTGTGTAATTTTGCCAAGATTTTGCGCAAATACAAATAAGCGAATTCATGAATTTAGCGCACCCTTGCATAAATCCTGGGTCGTACTATGAGGTTGTGGGCAAATATACCCATAAATAGAAGGGAGCTGTGCAGCAATCTCTGTATGAAATTGCAATGCAAGCACTGCAAGTGCTAACACACTCTGATTTACAAATGCACTAAAGTTGGGCTTGACAGCTGGGACCGATATTGCCAACAGTAATGAAGGTTTCTGGCATAAGATAAATGGGCCTGAATCTCAGACACATTAGCAAATCTACACCAGAATGCAGACTTTGCATGGCGTTGCTAGAATCATTTTTGGAATTCTCAAAAGTGGATAGATTTAAATAAATTCAATCAATAACTTTATTTGATACCTTTCAGTAACATAAAAGTATACTACAAAACTAGATAAAAAGCCTACAATTTTTAAAATGTCTCTTTATATATACAGTGTGATTATTAACATTCAAGGAAGTAGACAATTAAAAAACAAAGTGCCATTTACATCCTCTCAGGTGACTTTTTTTTTGCTTTGTTAATCATTACTGTACTTATATAGAAAACTTTGTCTAGTCTCTGAGCACTGATAACAGGTGTTAATCTTTACCCAACTCAATGGTATTTATTTGGTCAATCTCCAAGGGTTGAAAGGGTGAGTGGATAGATCTGCCAGTAATCAAACCCGTGACCTTCAGGTTTTGGCTAGAAAGTTTCACCAATAGAAGGTTTCCTGGCATGCCCCATAAAACAATTGTGAATTACATTTTTACCTCAGCAAATATGCATATATGTATCTATTCATGTAAAAATATGCTGAGCAACTGCAAATGTGAGTTCTTGTTTTTCTCAAGGGGAAAATATTTTTCCTGATGGAAAAAAACTCGCTGGACATCTTTTGAAAGGCATTTACTCCTGCCCTCGTAAGGAGAACTTTTCTACCTTTTGCAGCTCGAGAAGGTGTCATAGAGGAGTTTGTGAATACCAACAAATGTGTAAGTTTGGTAGAGTGTACAACTCTCCCCTCAGGGCATTCCACCAACACCACAACACCAACTGCCTGCACAATTAATCATCTGACAGTAATTTACTCACACAAAAATCTGTATCATATGTTTTCTACAGTAGTAAGCCACGACTGCTGTCTATTAACAATGCATCTATCTTCTGCACACCTGGCACTCCATGCAAGGATTGCACGATTTAGTTTGGGAACAGTGTTACTGATTGTTTGCTCCATTTCTATGTACCTTGCACATAGCATTCATTACAACACTGTGTTCTATATTTATTGCTAGAATTCTGCAGGCTTTGTTACCAGAATGTGGATCAAATCAAGAGATCAATAGTATGGCTTTGATACCGAAGGGGGGGATAGGAACTTTGATTGGCGCACACTGGTCTCTGACTGAAGGGGGAGGAGTAAGACTTGCCCCCCCTTGACCCCTCTTCCAGATTGGATATCAGCTTTGCTTCTTTGACTCTGTTCCTTGTCCTATTGCCAACTCAATGAGATGTGTTATACCCCTTTTGGTCCTGTAGGTAGGTGAGGATATGAATATGTGGTTCGTGGATATGCCAGTGTTCTCTGACAAAGGAATAGGGAGGCTCCTGCATAAGGTGTGGGGACTCTTGATGCTATGTTATGTTATTTTATGTTGTGGTAAGCTATGCTATGTTATATTATGTTATGTTCTGGTTTGTTATATTGTCCAGATATCCTTTGATATGTGCCAGGGATTCCAACAGATATCAAATCCTGATTTGCCCTATATTAATGTTTACATGCAGTGTTCGAATCCATTTCTAGACTCAGTGGCAATATTTAATACAATGAACTGTGGGCCTAGGATTTTGTTGTCAATCAGCCAATCATTCAGTGATTTGTAAAATGCGGCAAATCGCCCGTGGGGGTCTCAAGGAGCTGGAGTAGCTGACTGCTAGGTTGGTGATCTGCTCAGTTGAACAGCCAGCTTTTGAGTCCTGTCCTGAATTGCCAGAGCAGTGAGGCGGTCTTGAGGCGCAGTGGTAGGTCGTTCCAAGCCTTGGTCACTAGATGTGAGAAAGAGCATCCTTCGCTGTTGCCTCGGCAGATACGCTGGGTTTTTGTGATGGTGGCGGATCGAAGGTGTCTGTTCAGTTGGTGGAAAGTAATGCATTTGTTGATGTATGCTGGTCCTTTATTGTGCAAGTGTTTGTATGGGTGGGTCAACGTCTTGAACTGACATCTCTTTTGGATCGGGAGCCAGTGTAGTTTCTTGAGGTGGGGTGTGATGTGAGTTTGTCTGGGGAGGTTGAGGATGAGTCTTGCCACAGAGCTTTGTTTGGTCTGTAGTCTCTTCACAAGGAGACATGCAGTGATCCCTACATAGAGTGTGTTCCCTTAGTCTAGCCTGCTGGTTACGAGGGCCTGTGTGATGGTCCTTCTGGTGTTGACTGGTAGCCATCTGAAGATTTTGCGGAGCATGAGCAGGATGTGGAAGCAAGCGGATGAGACTGCACTTATCTGTTTCTTCATAGAAAGCTTGCTGTCCAAGATGATGCCCAGGTTGTGGGTGTGGTCTGTCGGGGCGGGGGTGAGCCGAGTTCCACAGGCCACCATGCATCAATCAATGGTGAGGTGTTATTCCAGAAGATGAGGACTTCCATCTTGTCAGTGTTGAGCTTAAGACAGTTGTCCTTTATCCAGTCGACGGCATTCACCATACATCTGTGGAAGTTCGCTCTGACGGTGGAGGGGTCTTCTGACAGCGAGAGGATCCGCTGGGTGTGGCTGAGTAGAAGATGATGTTGAGTCTGTGCGACCTGACTGTGCTGGCCAAGGTACTCATGTACGTGTTGAAGAGGGTGAGGCTGAGGGACGATCCCTGGGGAATGCCGCAGATGATCTTCTTGGGTTTCGAGGTGAACGGTTGGAGACAGATTCTCTGGGTTCTTCTAGTGGGAGTATGAGGCAATCCATTTGAGGGTGTCTCCCTGGATTCTGATGTGATGGAGTCTGTTGATCAAGATGTGATGGGATACAGTATCGGAGGTGGCTGATTGGTCCAGGAGGATGAAGGCTGCGTGGTCTAGGAGGACTTTGATGTTGTCAGTTGCTGCGATCAGGGCTGTCTTGGTGCTGTGGCTGGCTCGGAATATGGATTGGGAGGGCTCCACGAGGTTGTGTTGTGTTATAGGTATTTGATTTATTGTTGGTTGATTGCCTTTTCTAGTACCTTCACTGAGAAGGGGAGCAGGGAGATGGGCCTGCAGTTTTTTGGTTCTGCTGGGTCGAAGGATGGTTTCTTCAAGAGGGGCCTGACTTCAGCATGTCTCCAATCTTCAGGGAAGGAGGCCGAGGTGACTGAAGGTGTTCAAGACTTTCTTAAACTCGTCGCCAATCGTTTTGCCCCCAAGGTTGAAGATGCGGTGGAGACAAGGGTCTGTGGGTGCTGCCAAGTGCACGGAGTTCATGATGGAGATGGTGGCTTCGATTGTGAGAGGGTCCCAATGGGTGAGCAGGTGTTCGGGTTTGTGTTCATGGGTGTGAACAGGGTGATGCTGTCAGTGGCGGGTTGGGGTTCAAAGTTATCATAGATGGCTGAGATCTTGTCATGGAAGAAGTCTGCCAGGGTGTTGCACAGTTCTTGGGAGGGGGTGTTGTGGTTCTCAGCATTGGCGGGGTTGGCAATCTCCTTCACAGTGTTGAAGACCTCCTTTCTGAAGAGTGCACTGGCTTCCATGAAGTCTGCTTGGGCATTCTTCTTTGATTCTTTCAGGAGGCGGTAGTACTGGTTGAGTATAGTCTTGAAGGAAGTATGGTCTCCTGTCTTTTTACTGGTTCGCCACTTCCTTTCTAGTTTCCGGCAGTTGTGTTTGGTGGATTTCAGGTCCACAGTGAACCAGCTGGCTCTTCTGGCAAGTACTTTGGATTTGGCTGGCTTGGTGGGTGTGATTGTGTCGGCGCATTCTGTCATCCACTGAGAGAAGTTCTTTGCAGCCTGTTCTGGGTTTGATGTTTAGTCTGGGAGGTGGGAGTTAACTACGTTGTTCCACTGGTCTTCTGATATCTTTCCCAGTTTCTGCACGTGGAGCTGGGGGCATGGTGCCTGTGTTGGTAGGTCCTGAGATGATTAAGTGGACGCTGTAGTGGTTGGTCCAGGTGAGCAGTGAGATGTGGTTGTACTTGACTCTGTAGTGGGACATGAAGATTGGGTCGAGCATGTGTCCTGCGATATGGTTGGGGCCAGTGACTTGTTGCTTGAGGCCGATATTGTTTTTGCTTTCAAAGAGATCAGTTGTGTTGGTGTTGATGGGATCATCGAGGTGGAAGGTAAGATCTCCTAGGAAGATGTAGTGACCGAAGTCAATAGAGTTCGGGACAATGAGGTCTGGGATAGCATTGCAGAAGGTGGGGCGTGGTTCTGGTGGTCTGTAGGTGAGGGTGCTTCTGATGGTATTTGTTGGAAAGAAGGATCTGCTTTCATGTTTACCCCCACTTTTTGCTTGATGTAATGCTGTTTCTGACTAGTCTGACTGGGATCCTGCTAATCAGGACCCCAGTCTCTGTGCTTTCTCCATTAAAATGGCATGGTAAGTACTTAGGTAGATCCGAGATTGGACACTGGTGTACCCTTGTCAGTCCCTAGTGTATGGTACTAAGGTACCCAGGGCATAGGTACACCAGGGGTCCACCATGGGCTGAAGCATGTATTATGCCACCCATGGGAGACCACTCAATTTGTAACTACAGGCCTGCCTTTGCAGCCTGTGCAAGCTGGTGCTAGCACCACTTACGAAAGATATAGGTTTCCCTAAATCTAAGGTCACTGCACTTAAAACCTATAAGTCACCCCTAAGGCAGGCCTTTCAATCCTGAAGGCAGGGTGCTCGGTTCTAAGTGTGAGGGTGCCACTGCATGAGCAGGACACCCCTACAGCCTACAGAGTCCATTCTCTCTGGTTTTAAGTGAGACAGCCATACAACATATAGAGGGGCATTGCGTCATTACGTGATGACCATCTCGAAACTGGCTGTAACGAACCCTATCATGTTTGGTATCAAACATGTTGGAATCATATCCCCACACCGGTGTGGGAGGTATGATTCCATAGACTGGAAAGCTCCTCCGGGGGCCCTCAGTGCTCCCAGTACCAGTCAGTCTTCTAGACCCGGACAGCACAACATGGCTGCTGCCGACCAGAGACACAATTCTGCCCTCCTGCTGCTAAGCCAAGCTCAAGCAGGGGAAGGCAGAACATTATATATCCTGTCACAGGGAGGTGTGACCACCTCCCAGACAGGGTTTAGTGTATTGGGGCCGGGTGGGAGCGCTTGACAGCGCCACTCAGTCTGCTTGAAGGGCACACTTGGTGCCCTCCTTGCATAGTCCAGTTCAAACCAGCTCAGGGAGCCGGTGGCTCCCGCTCTGGCGCGAAACTGGACAGAGGACATGTGAGTATCCTCCCCACTGTCCGACCCCTCCCCTGGGGGGGAACCCTGAACCTCCCAACCCTTTCCTTAGGGTACTTAAGGGCTTACCTGAGGGTGGGTCCCTAGATTCGTCACGGTACAAGATTAATTTCAAGACACCACTTCTTCAACTGTCTGGGCACTCTGGACCTCACTGGACTTCGCTCTGGGGATCAAGGCTGCAACTGGCAAGACTCCTGCTGCTCCTGATCTCATCGCCCTGCTCATCTGCTGCAAAGTCTGTGCCTGTGCACCATATAGGAACCTTCCAAGGCCTGTGGACATCCAAGATGCCTGAAGGAATCTCCCTTGAATGAAGGAGTCACTTCCCTGCATCTGCAGGGACCGCAACTAAGCTGACCGGTCTGCTGATCCTGGGCTCCCACAGACTCTGAAAGGCTCAGCAATACAGGTGGTGGTTCTTCACATCCTTCGAGGCCTGCCCTGTCCTCTCACCAAGTTTGAGACCAGTTTCCCCCGTCAGAGCTGCAGGAACCGAACCTCTTTGCACTGCGTCAACTTGCAGTTGCAAAGGCTTGTTGGCTTTCTTCCACAAGATCTTCGGGCTCCAAGTAGCCCCAACCTCAAGCACCTTCAGTGACCAAGATCTTTGTCCACACCGCATCACTTACACCGTGGGCCTGCATCTTTGGTGGGTTGCTCAAGGTCCTCTTGTGACTTTGATTCCTGCAGGCTCCCCTGATTGCTCAGGGCCTGCCATGACTCCCCTGTTGTTGGTGAGTCTCCTGGTCCTTGCTGGTCCCAACATTGTACCATTCTTCGACTTCCATGTGGGTTGTAGTTGCCAAGGCTTGTTGGTGCTTCTGAAGGACACGACCCCTCAACTCTCAACATCCTACGTGGGACTGCTCGTATCCAGCTCCTTGTCATCTACAGCATCGCCTGGTCCGCACAGCTGTAGTTCCAAAGTCACCGTCAGCTTCCCTGAAACACTTGACTTCGGTGGGCATTTGTCTTCTTGGCTGGCTGGTCACTTCCAAGTGGCATAGGCTCTGTCCCCTCTGCTTGCAGGTACTTCTCAACCTGAATCCACCTTTGGGTTCCACCAGACACTTTCACCTTCCCCAGCAGCGGCGTCTTCCTGAAGTCCTCCATTGGGATTGAACGGCGGTTTCCAACGCCACTTCACACCTTTGCACCCGGCTTCCCTGGTGTAGGTATCCTGGTTCCTAGGGTATCCACGGGTGGGATGGCTCTCCAACTTTCTGTCCTCCACAGGGTTTCTTCAGGGTCCTTCTTCTTTAAAATTGCAACCGCTACTTACCCATTAACTTGTATTGAGCCCGCGGTCATGTTCCCACTCTGCACACGGCCTCCGTGGGGTTACTGGTTACTCACCTCGGGTAGTTCCATGGGTCCTCGGCACTTCTACGTCTTCTGGTTATAGTTTTCACTCGAGTCATGGTTCGCATACCACTATTTTAGTATATGGTTTGGTCTCCCCCTGGTGACCACAGTATATTTCTTGCTACTTACCTGTTTCTATTGAAAAGTATTGTGTGCATTGTGTATATCTCCGGCTAGGAGGTATCTGTATGTGTTAGTGAGTGTCTTATAATAAATAAATATTTGTATAAATACACTGTGTGGTTCTTTTTCACTTAATCTATACCTATAAGATTATGTTCTGGTAAAACAAGCTGCTTTACACTCCTTCTGGACTAAGCCTGAAGGCTGCTCTCCACAGCTACCACTTAGAGAGCTTTCTAAGGTTGTCTAAGACCACTAAAATCGCCATAAGGGTTGTCTGGATTAGTGCAAGGTGCCCACTTACATAAGTGTACACCATATACCAAGCCAGCTTCTCACAGTATTTTTTCGGTCTGTGTTGAGTTGGAAGTTGATATGCTCCATTATCGGGGTTGAGTCATCTGAGAAGGTCATGCAGTGGATGGTGTCCTTGTAGATGATGGAAATTTCACCTCCGTGGTGGTTGGTTCAGTCCCGGTGTGTGATATCTTGTAGCCTTTTGGGATGGTGATGTCTGGCTCGGATGCAAGGTTTAGCCAGGTCTCTGTGAGAAAGATGATGTTTGGGGTGAGGGAGGAGATCATTGCCCAGATCGCTGTGGTGTGCTTGCAGAGTGAACATGCGATGAGTAGGATGCACTGGAGGTTTGCCGCAGCAGTCTCTGTCGGGCATGGTTGAACCAATTGTTACACCTATGCACCCGGCTTCCCTGGTGTAGGTATCCTGGTTCCTAGGGTATCCACGGGTGGGATGGCTCTCCAACTTTCTGTCCTCCAGAGGGTTTCTTCAGGGTCCTTCTTCTTTAAAATTGCAACCGCGACTTACCCATTAACTTGTATTGAGCCCGCGGTCATGTTCCCACTCTGTACACGGCCTCCGTGGGGTTACTGGTTACTCACCTCGGGTAGTTCCACGGGTCCGCGGCACTTCTACGTCTTTTGGTTAAAGTCTTCACTCGAGTCATGGTTCGCATACCACTATTTTAGTATATGGTTTGGTCTCCCCCTGGTGACCACAGTGTATTTCGTGCTACTTACCTGTTTCTATTGAAAAGTATTGTGTGCATTGTGTATATCTCCGGCTAGGAGGTATCTGTATGTGTTAGTGAGTGTCTTATAATAAATAAATATTTGTATAAATACACTGTGTGGTTCTTTTTCACTTAATCTATACCTATAAGATTATGTTCTGGTAAAACAAGCTGCTTTACACTCCTTCTGGACTAAGCCTGAAGGCTGCTCTCCACAGCTACCACTTAGAGAGCTTTCTAAGGTTGTCTAAGACCACTAAAATCGCCATAAGGGTTGTCTGGATTAGTGCAAGGTGCCCACTTACATAAGTGTACACCATATACCAAGCCAGCTTCTCACCGTATTTTTTCGGTCTGTGTTGAGTTGGAAGTTGATATGCTCCATTATCGGGGTTGAGTCATCTGAGAAGGTCATGCAGTGGATGGTGTCCTTGTAGATGATGGAAATTTCACCTCCGTGGTGGTTGGTTCAGTCCCGGTGTGTGATATCTTGTAGCCTTTTGGGATGGTGATGTCTGGCACGGATGCAAGGTTTAGCCAGGTCTCTGTGAGAAAGATGATGTCTAGGGTGAGGGAGGAGATCATTGCCCAGATCGCTGTGGTGTGCTTGCAGAGTGAACATGCGATGAGTAGGATGCACTGGAGGTTTGCCGCAGCAGTCTCTGTCGGGCATGGTTGAACCAATTGTTTTTACGGTGTCTCTGACGTTGTCTGCTTTGGTGTTGCAGGTGAATCGGCAGTGCTGGCAGGAGAACTGTCCTCTGGTGGTGCGTGGCAATGTGATACAGCAGTTGTCAATGCGCCCAGGGTCCAAGGCTCGGAGGTCTGAAGCGGTATAGCTGTGGGGATGGGGAGTCCAGGGTTTCTGGCACTGTGCGCAGTCCAGGCACAGATGGGCCCAGATGGGCTTGTTGTTGTTGTAGAAGTGTGGTCAGAGAGTACCAGCAATTACATATTAACTATATTTCTCTAACTTTATTCAATGTTTGATTCTGTGGTTAAGCAGTTTCCCATGGGACTGAACTCTGGTGCAAGGGCATAGTGAATCACCCCCTATACCAGCTTGAACTGGGCAATGAATGGACAGATTAAACTAGTTATGTGGCTCTTCTGAACTTTCAACTATGTCTCCTTGGTCAACTACAACACATAAGCAGAGGCTAATCAATAACAGTAAGAGATACCATGACACAGCTGCATGGTAGGGGCAAGGGAGTTAGAAAAGAACAAAGCATGGTTACAGAGAGATAGAAGAATAAGGAAAATGAGAATAAAAAATATAAGTGAGAGTTAAATGTAGTGAAACAAAGTAGGATGGAAGAATGCAAAGAATGAGAGAAAGGTAGAAGGAAAAAACAAAGCAGATTAGCAAGGCAGTTATAGGAACTTAAGAAAATGGAAAGGACGGAAACGTTTATGTAGGAATCAATTTCTGGTGACTTTCTTTGAAAGGGTCAAAATCTCACTCTTTGTTCACTCACTCAGTTGCAGCCATACAGTTCGAAGTGGGAGGTACTTTATTTTTCTGGCTGCTCCCTTGCTCTGGTGGAACAGTCAAAGAGCACTTTCGGATTTGGTAGAGCCTGGTAAGGCACTTAGGGGACTACAGCTTCTTTTACCATCTTCCTCAAGTTGCAGCCATCCCTGCCTGTTCCCTACCTTCCTTTTCTTACCCTTGGGGTGGCAGCTCTGTGTGGTAGTTGGTATTAAGATAAACATGCTGATCTGCAGTGGTGGCTGGTGACATTTGAAAGTGGTGGGGCGTAAAAGTTAGGGATGACTTTTGAGGAGCCAGCGAGCACTGCATTTTCATTTACTTTTGCCTTGTTATTATTTTGAAGACTGTGCACCCCCATAATGGGGGTCCCATCACACCCATTTGCACAGAATCACAATTACAACAGGAGTACGTGCTCTCTGCAGAGAGGCCAAGGATTGGATGGGCATGTATTCTGAACACATTTTTGACTGACTGGCACACACTGTGAGAAACTCACAGTGCCTTCAGCCTCAGCTCTAGAGCTCTCAATTGCAGCATAATACGTAGTGCTGCTGGTGTGACTCTGTTCAAAGGATGGGTGATCAGGAATGAAAAACTGCTCAAATGTGTTCTGGCCTGAGATATTGAGTGAACTGATTTATAAGGCGGCTGCATGCCTCTTCTGCAATATCAATTCTGTAGTGTAAGGGCAGCACCTACAATGCAAATCATGTAATGAAGCTGGCACCGTCTCCTTAACTGTTTGTTTGGCGTGCTGCTGGCGTACATGTGTTTCTGAACAGTGTGCAGAAAGTTAACACGACCTATGCTGCACTTGCAGACAGACGTATTTGAACACATTAATTAGATAATGAGTGGGCCAGTGCGAAATGTTAACTGAGCCCCTTTATTGAGGAAATTACAACTGGTGCCTCTATTGGCATATATGGGAGCATAAAACGGCATCCTGCAGTGACTCGCTATGAGTGCACATCATGGTACGTACTGACTGTGTTGGTCTCCAGCATTGCCACCGGCACACAAAGGCCAGGCAGGATGCAATCACAGAGTCAGGTCCATACAAACAGAGCTGAATGTGAATGTCATGCTGTTGGCATGGTTGACGCTGCCTTACATCACAGATGTGGTGGCAGATTTGAGATGTAGAAACAAAATTACCAAACAGGTCCCTACAGAATAACTATGTGACTAAAAGACAATATCGTGCTGGTGTCTAGAGAAATAATAAAAAATTATAAAAAATATATTTGTATAAAATCAGTGAGTCAGAAACAACATGCCAATACATACAAACAAAGTAAAATATGTAAATAACTAGGATTCACATGAGCATATATCAATAAATATTTATTACCATCTATATATACAATCAATATCTATAAAAAAGTTAAAAAACATTTCATATTGCTACATATATTCACAAGAAAACAGAGATGTCAATGACAAGAAAACAGAGTTGTCGACGCTGCGTTTCGGTGAGTTGATGAATAAACACCTTCCTCAGGACAGTTTTCTATACAATAAAGAATATAACATTATAAAAACACGCATGTTGCTGACATTCATATTCACTATATTCTATTAAAAAAACATTGAGAATTTTTTTGTACACAAGCTTGTAGCTATTTATATTTACTCTATTAACACCAGCACATAGAAATATAACTACTCTTTGCTCAGTAAATAGTAAAGAGAAATTAGAGAAAAATTAACCAACAAATTTATTAAACACCATGGTCATCAAAAATGAATAAACACATACCTAAAAAAATGTAAAAACGAGTCTAAAATTCAGTTTTCCTAGATCCCTATTGCGACGCATCCCTTGACTTGTGATTTGTTCCAGTTCTCTTGATTTCTGGTAAGATGCAGGTTTATAGTTAGGGGCCCATGAAGTTGCCCTCCTGTATATCATGGGTTAACACCTTTTACATCTGTTTTCTAGCACTTGGGGACTTCCAGTGCATAATAAAGATACAGTGGCATCAATGTACATACATATACCGACTTAAATTATTATTGTAAGGTATGTTGTTTTGCATTTGTTTTAATTATATCCATTGTGGATACACCGCTGAATAATTACTATCACCATCTGAATATATATTTCTTTTTTGTAATTTAAGGTCTTTTGACTGAGGTGACCATCCTTATTCCCTCAGTTCCACAAATTGAGTTATACAAAGATCTAGGAAAACTGAATTTTAGTCTCGTTTTTACATTTTTTAGGTATGTGTTTATTCATTTTTGATGACCATGGTGTTTAATAAATTTGTTGGTTAATTTTAACTTTTTTATAGATATTGATTGTATATATAGATGGTAATAAATATTTATTGATATATGCTCATGTGAATCCTAGTTATTTACATATTTTGCTTTGTTTGTATGTATTGGCATGTTGTTTCTGACTCACTGATTTTATACAAATATATTTTTATAATTTTTTATTATTTCTCTAGACACCAGCACGATATTGTCTTTTAGTCACATAGTTATTCTGTAGGGACCTGTTTGGTAATTTTGTTTGTACTTTCCCTGTCCCTGATTGGACCTGAAGGGTACCTCCCTTGTTTTTTATAGATTTGAGATGTAGTACATTCTGCTAAGTAGCACTGCTAACAATCACAGTCCTATCTTTTAATTTTTTTTATTTCATCCTCAGGTTTATCATAAACAGACACCCCAGATTCAGTCCTTCGCTGAACTATGTATCATTACTATATGCATCTAGAGAGACCGATACATACAGATCATGTCACATGGTCACAGCCACACTTTGGAAAGATGCAGGCAGGCATGGCAAGGCAAGTAGTGCACCGGCCTGTCTGTCAGCAGCAAACCTCAATCAGAGCTCTCAGATATCACCTCCTACTAGTATGAATGTCAAGCTCAATCTAATATTAAATATACCTCCCTGGCACGAAGTGAATGCAGTGTGTTTTCACCTGAGCAAAAAAAGACTTCTACCCTATGTAGCATCACAAGTGTATTCGTGAGAGTCTGGGTCCCTGTGCCGAATGATAACCTTTCATACCAATTAAATAGCTTTCCAGATCCATCCCAGAGTAGCTAGGGTACAGTTTTCTTTGCATTCTGGAGATTGTATTACAAGAACTACAAGTCCCATAATGCAAAAATGCAGACATGTCAGCCCTTTAAAATAATCTGTGACGGCTCACTGTTTAAGCGAAATCTCAGTTATATTAAAATAAGGACTTCAACAAACATGCCATCAGTGGGACAGATATAACTATGCATTTAAGCACACTCTGTAATATTAGAAAAATATGTATTATCGAATTTATCGCTGCTTGAAAAAGTTGTAGCTGGCGCACATCTGAGGAGAAAGAGTGAGCAGGGGCCCCTGAGGTGGTGAACGGTCAGACACATGGTGCCATGAGCCTGCCTATGGACCAACCGGTCCTCAGAATACTTCACCAGTCACCCCAATAGCAATTAAAAAAGCATGAGGGCAAGCCCAGTAACATGGACTTAGGAGTGTTTATGGCTATGCTTGGAGTGAAGATTAGCTATACTGGTTATAGCTCATAAAAGGCAGGCCTGAACCCGAGTGAGTTATTAAAGGTTTCTTATAAGGGTAAAATAAATGTAAAAACATTCTTTTCTGGTGATATTCAGTCGGGCCTGCATCTGCGCTTTCCTTCCACTGTTGGCACTTCCTTCCCTCTCGCCGCTGTCTCTTCCTTCTAATTGCCATCGCTTCCCTTTCCTCTTACTGCTGTTGCTTCCTTCCCTCTCACCACCGTCGCTTCCCCTCTCACCACTGCCCCTTCCTTCCCTCTCACGCTGATGCTTCCTTCCCTCTCAACGCTGTCGCCTTCATTCCCTCTTAGCGCTGTTGCTTCCATCTCTCCTCTGTTGCTTCCCTTACCTCTCACCGATGTCGCTTCCTTAGCTCTTATTGCTGTATGTCACAAAAGATCAGCAGTCACTATCTTTCCTCTTTCGTTCTTGCTTCTTCTCACATCTTACTCTGTCCTTTTCCTACATTCTTCTTCCTTCCCTCTCCTCAGGCTTCATCCTGGCCACCTCTCATTCGTTTCTCCCCACTCTCCTCCCCTTATCTCGTCCATAGATCCGTGACTTTAAAACGGACTTCAGTTGCTGACTTCCCCTGAGGGCGCCAGAGGAACACATAATATTTTATATTTATAATGCTGACAATATGCCGGTTACTGTTTTTAACTAGTAACAATAACAGCAAGTGGTGTCATGTGGCAGGGGCAGCGGGCTTCGGATCAGCAGATAAATCGCAGAATGCCTCTGGCAATTAACCCGCTGAGCCATCGTTCCGGATAATAGCATCACCAGGCACCCTGCTTGCAGTATCACAGAGGCACTGCGTACTCACAGTATCACGAGGTACTGTGTACTCGCACAAACCCAAAGCACTCTAGAGTATCACCAGGCACCGTGCACGCAGTATCGCGAGGCACTGAGTACTCACATTATCACGAGGCATCGTGCAAGCAGTAGAACAAGCCACTGTGTAGTGTACTATCACTACTACAGATTGCGCATAGTACCACAACGCCTGGTTCAGTAGCAGCAAGCACTGTGTGCTCACCTGGTACGTTGTGCTCCCAGCATCAGTGTCACCAGGCTCTGCGTGCTCACTGTGTCTGGAGGCACTCAACTCAATTGTGAGCAGCAACACTGAACCAGTGTATTCATTGGTTTGAGAGGGAAGGAGAGGCAGCTACTGTATTGTGGTGTAGCCATAGCACCGCCAGAGGCCTGTATTCATTGATGTGCAAATTATAACCAATACATATAAAAATACTGCACCCTGACTCCGGTATTTGTTCTTAAACTGCACACCTTTGTAAACACTTTGCATTTCGGTTTCATGACTCACAGTCCTTGCATTACAGCGCTGCCGGGATGTGACAACCCACACCAGTCGCGGCCGGCATGACTCGGGGGTACGCGTGCGGGCGGGGGGGTTAATTAAATAAAATAAAAATAAATAAATTTACCAGGATGAGGCATCTCCTCCGCCTGTCCCGCGTCGCATCACGTCTCCGAGTCCTCTCACAGACGTTGGCAAATCATAAGTCTGGATGCGACTGGGGGCAGCTACTCAGCTGTATCCTGCCATTTGACAGGGCATGGGGCGACTGTACGTCACCGCCTGAGCAGGATCCTATCTTGAGACTCCTGCACTACACTAGGCATGCGCAGCATACCTAATGTATTGTCAATGGAGTGGGGTGCTGAAATAAAAGTGCCCTTCTCGCAGATGCGCAGTCGGAGTCCAGTTCTGGACTCCTGCTGCTCTCGCCTGCGTGTGTGCGTGCGCTGTGTGTTTATTGTTGACTATGACTCATGCGCACTTGAGGCTGTGAAGCAGCTGCCAGCACAGGCCGGAAATGTAAACAGACGAATTGCGTCTGCCGTCTGCTTACATTTCTTGCTGCCTGTGAGCAGTTTTTCTTGTTGATATTGCCATGTGGGGCGCTGCCCCGGCGCCCCTATGGACCAGCCGCCACTGCTGATCTGTGTCTCTGCTCATACATCATTATGTTGTAGTATGAGGAGGCAAAAGGTGCTCCTCGAGATGCCATCCTCATCACCTTTAGGCTCAGTATTTGTGGATCCCTAAAGAGCAATAGGTCTCCTTCAATTTCCTGAGGATAATCGAACAGTCTTTCTTCCAAGCGGTGCAACAATTTCCTAGAGAGTATCCAATATGGAAATTCTAAGTCGTGCTCCCCGGTCTGCGAAGCAGAGCATTTTGCAAGCTCCTTGTTACAAGTTTCAAAGGTTAGGTGGAAAGTCATTCTCATCATTTCATGTGGAAGCAGCTCCCACTTAAGCACTATACTAAGGCACCTTTTTTGGCCTAAATAAATAAATTAAAGACTTTCCTGTTTCTCAATTAGTACAGAATCAGATGTCAGTTTTGCCAAGAATCCTACAGGCGTTTGTGCACTTGAAAAAAACATTGAAGATAGATGATTCAGAGTGCTACTCTACCTTGTTCAGAATTTATGAACCTACCTCCCTTCCATGTGGTGGACCTCAGGCATGGCATCAGAATATTGTGCATTAAATATTGTCTGACAAAAAAGTGTCCTAATTATCGTTCACAAAAATTTTCCCCAGTGGGATGATAGTTTTGTAAATGATATTTGCGACACGTTTATGTCGGATGATATTTTTATAAAAGTATTCTGTCATATAACCCACACATTTGGTGGGTACTGAAGAATACCGGTAGGCAATTTCTTGACTTTTGTCCTTTGCCTTC
Source organism: Calotriton arnoldi (assembly GCA_963921515.1). Lineage (NCBI taxonomy): Eukaryota > Metazoa > Chordata > Amphibia > Caudata > Salamandridae > Calotriton > Calotriton arnoldi. Next base: position 843,524 of record CAWUFW010007740.1, on the reverse strand, counting down.
ACATGCTGTGGTTTTTGTCAGTATTCACTTTGCAATTTACTTAACTATGACACAGATTTTTAGGTCTCGCCTAGCGATGCAGCGCCATGCGCTGCTCGCTAAGCGAGATCTATTGTTGTCGACTTTCTTAGCGATGCGGGACAGGACATGTGCATGCGTATGGCAAGACAGGAGATGTGCACGCCTACGGCTCGCGGCTTTCTCACAACTCCTGCTCGCACCATACGCGTGAACATCTCCTGTCTGTGCGCGCCGCGCTTACGTGAACACGTGTGGACAGCTTGTTTGTCGTCGACTTGGTCAGGAGATGTGCATGCTCACGGCGTCTCTTTCAGACATCCGATGTGCACGCTCATGCCGTCTCTTCCAGATAGCGCCCGACAGCCCATGTGCACGCTCACGGCGTCTCTTTCACCGTGCGCCTGGACAGCCGAGGTGCACGCTCACGGCGTCTTTTTCAGCTTCAGGAATCGTTCCTCTATCCCCCTGCCCCGCGGACCCTGAGGCAGCGCCAGGCCGCCTCCCCTTCTCCATGGCGGTCTGGAAGAATGGCTTGGTGCAGGAGAAGTACCGGCTGGTGGTGGTAGGAGGCGGCGGCGTAGGCAAGTCTGCGCTCACCATTCAGTTTATCCAGGTGGGTGCAGTATGTCTGGCATGCACAGCTCGTCTCTGCCCCGCCCTCCTTACTCACACCGGCTGCAGACTGTCCTTCATTCACCCAGAAGCTGAGCCCCTGCTCCCCGGCCTCTGCTCGGCCCCTCTTACCCGGGCTTGTTTTTATTATGTAATCTGTGTGGCCATTTTTTGTTAACCAGATATTCTTATAAACCAGACACCAAAGTGCGTGTTTAAGGTGTTGTTTTCTGCTCTCACACAGGCAGTCTGTTTTTTTTTGTTTTTTTTTAAACTACAGTGTCAAAATGCATGTTATTGTCCCCGTGCTACTACTGATCACTTTCCAAAAGTACACAAGTTATCGCATTAACTTAGGCCTTCTTCCCCTCTCCTTCCCTCCCTTTTGCCATGTGTTTTAATACTAGCTCACGCAGTTTCCCAAGCACATATACAGGTGCACCAATACTTTGATGTGTTTTCTTGTCGACAACATACTTTTAGTGTTACGCATATTTTTTTATCAGTTGTGCAATCTAGTGCTATAAAAGCTGTTTCCCAAATATACTTCGTTCCTTTTGAAATAGCTCGCCTTGTTTTTTAATATCGCATGATTGTGTTAATTTAAAACGTGTACATATTAATATTAACATTCAGTTCATCACGGGGAGGACAGGGGTATTCCGGCAGACTGTGGGGCTGTGCATCGGGGGATTTTTGCCATAAATGATTATTTCAACTTTAGCGGCCCTGCTTAATGACTGGCTGTACTTCAGGAATATGCCCAACACGTTTAAAAACGCTCAAATAAGAGTATAACCGTATCAGCTCCGAGGCCCAAAAGCTTTGTGGGCTGGAAATCAAAAGAAACAGCAACTGTAACACAGAATCGCCTCAGCCTGGAGCAGTTAGCACACAAAAACCGTTGGAGAAATAAAACAGCCAGCTCCTGTCCTGTATGGCAGGGGACATAAACCCAGGCGTGCTTGTGCACAGGGGCTTTCTAAAAACGTGTTGTGTGGCTCATATTTCGTTTTTAAATAAAAGGACCCCCACCCCGAGGTTGTGGCGTAATGGCTACAGCTGCCAAATTTGGAGCTAAAGAAGCAGGTTTCGGTCTTAGCGTGGGCTTCATATCCTGTATTTCTGGGCAAATCACTTAATCCTCTGTGCCTACCAAAAATTAAATAAAGTTTCTGGGCAAATCACTTAATCCTCCGTGCCTACCAAAAATGTAATGAAGTTTCTGGGCAAATACACTGGCATGCCTTATTATACACACTTGGCTAAATACTAGAAGCCTGCTTTAAACATAAAAATAGCAAAGGGGCATAATTGACACATTGCACAGTAGTGATGGGTGTCATCTCCAGTCTAATGGTGCATAATTGATAATATATACTGTATACTTTTTAGAAAAAAACAATATAATAAACAATATCATTTACAATGCTAAAAGCTTTAAACAATGTCACTGCGAGACCTATTGCATTGTAAATGCTTGTTTTATTTTATCAGTACTTAGGTATTTTTTTCTTATATTATTCTCTTCGGGCTGATTCACAGAACTAATCTGAGATAAAATGCTAAACTTAGTACTTTTGGTATTCACAGAAGGCATTTAGTAGTAGTAAAGTTGGGAGTCCTAACTTTACTACTACTAAATGCCTTCTGTGAATACCAAAAGTAGTAAGTTTAGGATTTTATCTCAGTTTAGTAGTAGTAAAGTTAGGAGTCCTAACTTTACTACTACTAAATGCCTTCTGTGAATACCAAAAGTAGTAAGTTTAGGATTTTATCTCAGTTTAGTAGTAGTAAAGTTAGGAGTCCTAACTTTACTACTACTAAATGCCTTCTGTGAATACCAAAAGTAGTAAGTTTAGGATTTTATCTCAGTTTAGTAGTAGTAAAGTTAGGAGTCCTAACTTTACTACTACTAAATGCCTTCTGTGAATACCAAAAGTAGTAAGTTTAGGATTTTATCTCAGTTTAGTAGTAGTAAAGTTAGGAGTCCTAACTTTACTACTACTAAATGCCTTCTGTGAATACCAAAAGTAGTAAGTTTAGGATTTTGTCTCAGTTTAGTAGTAGTAAAGTTAGGAGTCCTAACTTTACTACTACTAAATGCCTTCTGTGAAGACCAAAAGTAGTAAGTTTAGGATTTTATCTCAGTTTAGTAGTAGTAAAGTTAGGAGTCCTAACTTTACTACTACTAAATGCCTTCTGTGAATACCAAAAGTAGTAAGTTTGGGATTTTATCTCAGATTAGTTCTGTGAATCGGCCCTTACTGTTTACTTTTGTTCCTAGCACAGTTTTCAAAAACACATTTTTTTCTAATTACAATCTTACAGCCATAAAGTAGTCACTTCTCCGTAAGGGAACAATCCCAAAACGCACTGTGCTGCTGTGATACCTTCATGTCTGTAATAAAAATAAATAACTGTACCAAAAAATATATTAAAAAGAAGTCCATTCAGCAGAACTCAATCAAGAGAAAAACGGTGTGGGTGAACAGTCCTGGAAAACCGCACCTTTTAAGCAAGTGATAATACCCATGGCATAAAAAGTAGGAATATAGATTCAGGGAATTATGCTGCTCTGATTCATTTTTAGGAAGCAATTATATAAGCACAACTTTGCACATTTGAGGCTCTGAACGAACAGTCACTCATTGGGCATCTATTCATCAAAGTGGCAGGAGTAGAGGAAGTGTCACACACTCTTTGACATCCGAGACATCACATGATCTTTCATCCTGAAGCCTAGAAAGTGATGCAACATGGTTTTGATCCTGATGACATCACAACTAACATCTCCGAACCCCAATGTGAACCTCACAGAGAGAAAGTTATTGATAAATCACAGGCAGATGCACAAAAGTATTTATAAAAATAAGAGGGGATAAGTCCACTTTCCTGAAGTCATATGTACCTTATTTTGAACACGAACTATTTTATGGGCTTGAGTTATTCTTTATCCTTTGAATAAGTTTTGATTTATGACCACTTGTAAGGAGCTAGTGCATCTGCAAGCCACATTGGTGAAGGTTTTCTTCAAACAAGCATTTTTCATATATATACAATGAGAAAATATGGTAAAAAGTTTAATGAATGTACGTCTGTTTTTTTCATGGTGTTTTTTTAAAGTGTAGCATTGCACTTCTGAATGCATTTTAATTGAATTAGCTGAAAGTGTAAAGTTTCAGTGGGAGTGCTAGAAGTAAACACAATGTTCATCAAAAGATTGTTTACCTTTTTTCTTAGGACTGCTTTTCCAGCTATTTAGATAGGGGTCACAAGGACATTTCCAAGGGTTTCAAGGGCAATCCGGGGTTAGTTGAGGCCTTTGTTGCCAAAATAAATGTTTTTTGTTTTCATAAACGCACACGTTCTGCTTCTCACACGCTCCACTACTTTTTATGTGCCTAGACTACAGGGTGTTCATTGAAGATGCTTTTCTATAATTTTGTAAACACGTAAACACCCAATTTACTGCTCTATCCCTTTTCAGTATTTCTGTGCCTGCTTTCCTTCCTCTATTCAGCCTAACATTTCAATGCATGAAACTGGTGTTTATGGACCACATCAGTATGTTTAAGTACTGCTTTTCGATTCCCGTTTTATGCTCTCTAAACGTGCATTATCCTTCATCATATACATTAGAGTATATGTATTTATTAAACTGATGACTATAGTGCTCTACCTGGCAATAACCTCAGTGGGGGTGCGCATTATGCACTAGGGCCCCCAGTGCATTAAGACAGGCGGGAAATATTCCACAATGAGAACACATAATTTCACGTCAATGAATCATTTCAAGCTCAGTATATTCCTCGGTGGTACAAATATACAGATACCGGAAAAAATGCCCCTTGCCAGAATAATGTCACACTTATAAAGGAAGTGACAAGAACCCTGCCTAAACGTATTTCTCCGTTAATAACCATCAGCGGTATTTTTCCACCAATGGCCCATTAACCCGTAGGTATTTTTCCACCAATGGCCCATTAACCCGTAGAATTAACCCCATTGGCAATGGGGTTAATTCTACGACGAGTGATATTTTCAGTTCTGCAAAGTACAGCCCGCCACTCCTGGCGCTGTCAAATACTACCTTAGCTATTCATCAGGCCATTTCCGCAAGGAGGACCCTTTGACGTCACACACAGCCTCTTGCTGAGAGAGGATGCTTTTCTGCAGCTCAGGGGTGATGCGAGTTTATTGAATGTGCCTGGGGCCTTCTCCTCAATCCTTCTTTCTTTGGCACGCGTTTTGGAGCTTTTTCTGGTCCACAGAGACCTGCCTAAGGCTTGTTTGTAATGAGGTCTCCACAACCTTGGCCAGTTTCTCTACAGCTCATACTAAACAACTTCTAAAGAGATTTACTTCCTCTGAGCACGTTAAAGCTCTCCCCCAATAGGATGAGGTTGTAACTTTGTTTTTTTCCAGAGTACCTCACAGGGTGTTCCTCAGTCATTCAACAGACACTTGTTAAAGTTGTTCCTTTGACTCATCGCAGGGCCAGTGTTTGCTTGTTCTTGTACTCTTGTCCCGTGTCCGTTTTCCATTTTCAAAGGACTTTCATGAAACGTCTACATCATCATTGTCCTTACATCATCCTTGCTGGCAAAAAATGTTAACGGAAGAATTGGACTACCTGGTCATCACGTCCGTGAAGAAGGTGCTCGATTTTGGCTTATAAAATGTATAAAAATTGGAGCCCTGTTGTAATTGGTTCATTTTCAGTTTCAAGCTTGATTGTAATCACTAACTGTTGGAGAATGATTTTTTATGTTCTAGTAGTGTTTGCTCTTCATTATCTCTGTGCGAACCAAAGTGCTAACTTTACCATACTAAAGCTGCGGGTGGTAAGCCATTTGAGGATACCCTGTTGCCAATTGATCTAGAATCCAACACAAGGTCATGAATCCACACAGTAATTGTAAGTATCTTGCACACTGCTGGAGAATCACTGGTTTGTCATTCATTATTCAGCAATCCACAAGAAATTATCAGTCACAAAAGTCCATCTGTTCTATCCCTCACCTATTCCCTTTCAATACAAATAGCAGGCTAACATGTCCACCACTCAAATTAATTTCATATTCCCCTATAGTAACTCCCCACTAATCCTGTTTGGGTTCTGGAGTAGCATGCTACCCCCCAGAAAAGTGCTTCAACACCTCATCAGAGGTAGCAAGTGCCATATAAATGCAAACCCTTCCATCGTCTATCCCTCCACTATCCTTTTCAATCCAAATAACAGACTAACATGTCCACCACTGAAAGTAATTTTTATATTTACCCATACTAATTCACCACAAATTTTTTTTGGGTTCCAGAGTAGTGTGCTACTCGCCGAAAAAGCACTTTGACGCCTCATCAGGGGTAGTAAGCGCTATATAAATGCAATTACAATTACAATGATGCCTCCTTCCAGGCCCTACTCCAGTAAGGCAACCACTGTCCCAGCTAGGTTACTGTCAAGAAGGATGCTTCACATAGCTCGTCACAGGTAACTCGTTATTGCTGCTGCCCGTGAATCAAGACTCACCTGGGATAATTGTGAGGACTACATTTACCATTCTACCTGGTTGACCTTTTAATATCGACCTGCCCAATCCTGGACTGCTGAAATCTCCTTAAAACTCCCAAACCTTTCTTTTTGAGTGGTTCTGTTAACACAATTCGCCTTTATCACCTCTATGTTATGTTTTGCCACTATGGTGACAAAAGGTGAGCAAAAAGTGCTAATTAAATCAAATCAGGACTAATTCTAAAAATCTTTTCAGCTTGGGAACAAGTAGTTTGGGGCTACAACAAGGTAAACAGCTGGTCTCAACATTCTTCAATTTCATAATAGAGAAGAGAAAAGGAACGGCCAGAGCTGCCGACTTTTGGAGCTGGGGAACCAGGTTCGGTCCTCGGCGTCGGTGCAACATCCTGTGATTCTGGGCAAATTACTTAATCTCCTCCTGCCTACCAAAAAGGAAAGCGTCCTTGTGTAACGTAACTGGTGCTCATGTAAAGTGCTCCAATACCTTTGAGTCGAGTTTGCGCTATATAAAACTTAAACAAAAAAAAAACCTTTCCAGCAGTCTGCAGGCTTCCTCTGAATTAAGCATCATTTAGCTTGTAGGAACACAAGACTCAGAAAGCAGGCTCCCCAACTTTTCTTTGGTGCAGATAACATCTACCTAGTCCAACACAGAATCAAGCAAAGCAAAATAAAAACAATTTGCTTTGTTCTTCTTCTGCAGGGAAAGAAGGAAGGATTTTCTGTCATCTCAAGTCTTGGACAAGGGAAAAAAGGGTCACACATGGCAATATAGAGGGGTTGCGTTGGAGTATTATTTGAGGGTACGCATAGACCAAACTTTGGCTGTCCCTAATGTGTCCTACATTCTCTTTCACTACAGTATGATGTCAATAGCTACAGCTAGTGAGAGTTGTCCTAGCCTATGAGTCATTAATTGATGATATTGGAAGACTCACAGCTCATGTCCTTCTCCTTTAAAAATGCAGAGGTCACTATTGCAAAGCAAGACCACTCTCAGACAATAGTCTCACCCCAAATCTTCAAAGACGTCCCACATCTGCTATGAAGAGAATTGGCCAAAATAACATAGCAAATTCTCTAGAGGAGACAGGCAGATGTGTGAGGGGGCACCTCACACCTACGTGCCACGTCTTAACCAGGGGCGGCCGGCACGGCTCGCGGGTGGGGGGTGGGCGCGAGGGGCTGGCTCGCGGGATGCTTAAAAAATTAAAAATAATATTAAAATAAAACTTACCTTGCAGTTGGGTCCCGCGTCTTCTCTCCTGCTGCCTGTGTCTGACAACAGGTCGGAACAGGAAGCAGGCAGCCAGGCTCCCACCCCTAAGGCAATCACAATGCTCCAATGGAGCGTTGAGATTGGTCTGAGCGCTGTGACACGGCGCTCAGCCAGGGGCTATAGGGGTGGGCATGTTCTCCATGCAGGCTCTAATGCAGCCTGCATGGAGAACAGGGTAGTGCGCATGACTGTTTATGTCGGCCCAAGAGGGCCGACGAAACAGTCATTGCGCAGAGGAGTGTCTAGCACTCCGCCCCTGCAACTCCGCCCCGCCCCCCCACACGCACTGCCGCAGCAGGAATTAAAAATAAAATGATAATAACATTCCGTTACTATCATTTTATTTTTTCCTTTGCTGCTCCTGGCAGTGGGGCGACGCTCCTCCGCCTTAGCGGAGGAGCCGCCACTGGTCCTAACAGAATACTATCCCCTTCTGTTGCAATGCAATTAAAGGCAGGATGCTAATATTGCCACGAGGAATTAGTTGCATTTTGTAACTAAGGTTGCTCTCTAGTCCAGTCCTTTTGAATATTTAGCCCTACATATCTATTGACTTGGCAAAATTATTAAAAGTTGTCCTTTCAAAAACATAAATCTAAGTAAGATAACTTACTCATATTGTCGATAATTTACTCATATTTTCAGATTTCTGATCTATATCCTCAAATCTATAATGCACTAAAAAATGCCCCCTTTAGCTAGAATCAAAAATGGCAATTAATGGAAGATGAAGTCAGCTATGCCATCAGCCTATAGCTGTTTAGTTCTCGAAAAGTTATTTGTGGTTGTCAAAATATAGTATGAGGTATGTTAGGCAAAGAGGTGGGAGATGGGCAGTTACATTATCTAGCCAAAGTGCAGCCATGACAAGATGTGGGTTTCTGCTCACACTTGCAGCCGATTTAAAATGAAAAAGTCATTGATTTTCACACATCACAGTAACTACCTAAGAGCCTTACACAATACTGGGCCCTCCCGATGCTAACACCAGCTGCACTGCTTGGAATAAGGGATATTTTAAAATAACCCTTTTGATTTGCTGCTAGGACGGGGCGAAATTGAAATCAGTTTGGGGCATTTCATGTTGATGAGAGCTTCCTCTGTGAAATTTTCGAAATTATGTCAATATACTACCTCGCAAAATATTGTGCCATTCGCAGTAAAAATGTACAGCAAACTGCACAATTTGTGGCAAAGATTTGAGCGAACGCGCAGGAACAACAAAATGTGAGTGGCTGTTGCTATGGTGCTTTTTAAAAAATGTTTCCTCGCGCCAAAACCTGATGCGAGGATATGCTTCGCATTAAAATATGGCACCAAATAGCAGATTTATATTTCCTGTACTAAGACGCCATTTTACAAAATGTTGCCATAATTTTGCATGAAAAAGAAAAGGAAATTGCGCAAATTTTGCACATCCACAACTGCTGCCCATTCAACAAGGGCTCAGACTCTAGTGGTTACTGAGCTCTGCTCCAGTCTGAGCCACAGTGCACAAAAGTAATCAATCTGAGGATTGACGAGGGTCGGATCAGATTTCTTTTGATAGCATAATCAATTACTTAATCGATTCCAGGATCCTGTGTGAGACAGGCATACCGCTCAAGAGAATCACATTGGGACTGACTCTGTGTAGAACACCCAGACGATTCATGAAAACAGCATTAACAGCTGACACTGTTTCGTAATAGTGTTAGCTGTCATTTACAGTGCTCTGAGGATGCTAAGACTGTGACAGTAATGTCGCTAAAACATATCTGATTACTCCGTGTTCCATCTCCTGAGCTTGTTTTTAACTTGTGTTTGAAAGATTATTTTTGACTTGTGGCTGAATGGTTAGTTTTGACTTGTGGCTGAATGGTGATTTTTGACATGTGGCTGAATGGTGATTTTTGACTTATGGTTGAATGGTTAGTTTTGACTTATAGTTCCATCATCCTTGTTCTGGGCAGGAGTCCATTCCCCAGACTGCACAGGGCCGTCCCTGCAACACTACAGCAGCTCACCTGTGTCGGCGCTATAAAGCGCACCCCAGACACCCGCAGCACGGGTTCCATCATCCTTGTTCTGGGCGGGACTCCATTCCCCAGACTGCAAAAAGCCCCAGGAGGCGGTCCCTGGAACAATACAGCAGCTCACCTGTGCCAGCACTATAAAGCGTGCTCCAGTCTCCTGCAGCACAGGCCGCGCCATGCCTGGGACAAGGCCAGGCCAGTCCGTGCCCGTCATTGCCCGTAAGAGGCCGGGCCACCCGCTCTAACATTTTTGCTGGACCTTGTAAGAGGAAGGTACTGTATTTTTTTCATATGTGACTTTGTCTTATTTGGATAGGCAGCGAAGACTGCCCTGAGTGTTTGGTGTGAGGCTTTATTAACCAGGAGCCATAGCTTCTCACTGAACCTAATAAGGGTCCTTCTAGGCCCGTAACTGTCTTGTCTGTCCAGCCTGATTTTTGACATATCACACACAGGAATTTTTATATGCTCTGATTGTACAGTTTTAAACTTTGAAGCTTTTTAAAGTGGAACATATAAGGCATATAATTGACTTGTCGTTAAACTTCGAATTTTAGTGGTTTGTTATCTTTACATGGAACAGATTGTCTACACGTCCAGTGGATAATTTTTGAAGTGGGCCTCATCATTTTTATTTTTCATTTTACGACTCATTTAAGTTGACATGGGCAAGCACAAAGCCACAAATGCTAACCCAGTATTGGATTCTTTTCTAGTATGGGCGGTAAACGTTATTTCCAAAGAAATAGATATGGCAGAACCAACTTCTAATCATGAAAATGGGGAGAGCAGTAAAGGGTCCAGTAAATGTCTCAGTAAATTTGCCCCTTGCTCAACCCTTGGTAGCTGATAACGAGCAGTCAGGCCTAACTTAGGAGACAGGAGTGTAAAGCATTTAAAAAACCAATACATCAAGCAAGTAAGCCACAACACACAATAAAAATCCCACACCAATTTATAAAAGTAGGAAATATTTTTTAAGAACAAATAGACATCAAAGCAACAAAAATCCAATGTAGGGGACCGAAGATATGAATTTTTAGAGATTAACCACTTTATTGTACTTAAAAACATATAGTGACACTCTGGGACATCTGGTCGTGCTTGACCGGGACAAAGTCAAAGCTTCAGGCCAACTGGGATGGAGCCCATGTCAGATACACTAAGTGGGAGGCCCTGGTCAAAATTTTACCTTCACACTTACAAACTTTTCTGGAGCTTTTTCTTCCGAAGGCGCTCGACTCTCCACAGCAGGCCAGATTCGGAGAGGATTCGCCGGCTTGACTTTCTGTGAGGCCCCAGTCAAATCCTGGAAGTCTGGAGCTTTCAGCGGGACTCACCTGAAATCCTGTCCGGGTTGCGGCTGAAGGTAGTCGGCTTGACTCTCGCGACCAGGTGGGTCACCTTCTGGAGTTTTTTCCCAAAAGTTCTCCAAAGTTCTCCAAACTTCAGGAGATGCTTCCTGAAGGTATCCTTGTAGGGTCTAAGTTTCCAAAACACCAATCCAAAGGTCTGGAGTCTCCTAAATGGTCTCTGGGATGTCTGTACCACAACTACCACAATGCCCTGGCCCAATCCTTAAAACTTCACTGGACACACTCCAGGATAGGGACTCTTGGTGGAGATGATGCAGGTGGGCTCTGTTAACCTGTAACTTGCAGGGAGTCTATTCCTTAATCCTTTTTGAAGCAAGGCACAGTCCCCAGGGCTGTATTGCCAGATTGTGCAGCAGGCGCAGTCATTCAGAGTACAGGTCTTTGGGTGCAGATCCAAATTCTAGCAGGGCTGTCCTTCTTTACCTTGTAGTTTCAGGAAGCAGGTGTGAGAGACTATGCAGCTCTCGGATATTTATTCAGTGTTCTGTGGCGACAAGCAGGGGGTACCTCTGTCCAGTGAGATACTGGGTGCCACCCAAAAGCATGACAACTTTCTCCAAAGTGTGGCATCTTCTTGTCCCACAAAGCACCGCACTTCCAAAATCCAACATGGATGATTTCTCCCCAGAGGAGTAAGAGCTAGCTAAACCAACCCACATTGTGGCTTATTTCCATTAGCTCTTCTCCCCCTGACCTCTGCAAATTCCTGTTCTAAATCTGCCATCTGGCTGGGGCACAGGATGTGGGGATAGGTATGCCTCACATTCCTTACAGATCTGCTCTCTCTTTGAGTTCAGTTTGATTTACCCAGCCCCCTCTGCAGGGCCCATCCTTCCCAGCTGCAAAGCTCCCCCCATCAGATAACCTATGCTCCTGCGGGCCACTTATCACCTAATCAAAACAGCCTGGCTAAATCTATTAAGGCTGACTAATTAGCAGAGACCTCTAGAAGGCTGAATTTTGGCTTACAGAAGAGAAAGTTCCATAACTTCTCTTCTGTACTAGTTATGATAACTTCAACAGTGGCAAGTTGTTGGATTTATCAATACCAATCTTTTAAGTCCTTGTATGATGTAACTCCTTTTCTAGCAAGATTTATAACTAAATAAACTATTGCAATGCTAGCCTATGGAGCTAGGTATTTACAATGGGGAAAAATGAAATGTGCAGTTTTCCCTCACCAGGGCATATAAAAATCTTTTATAAGTCTCCTGCTTATAGTTACATGACCCCCCACCCCTGGGACACCAAGGAGAGACCCTGGGGGTACCTAATATGTAAAAGTAAGGTAGATTATCACTTTTAAAGTTCTCATACCACCAAAGTCAAGTTCTCACACGGTTTTACTTTTAAAGACAGTCTGCAAGGCCAGGCTGCCTTTAAAATGACAGCAGGCATTCAGCAGTGCACACATGCAAGTGCAGGAAACCTGATGGGCCTCTAAACCTCCCTGCCCTTTTATATACTAGGGACTTATAGGTAGATTGCACCCTCTGGCCCTATTATCTACTAGGGAATTATAGGGTCTGTCATTGCCAATTGTAAGTGTACCCTATTACATGTACCTTTTTACACATAGCACTGGCCCTGTGGCTACTTGGCAGAGTCCAGGGTACAGTCAGAGCCAGTTAACCCCAGTAACATTTAGCAAAACAAATGGGGTTGAACAAGGCAAAAGGATGACTTTCTAACAATGACAAATTATTTTTTCAGAGTTACAAATGGCAAAACTGGGACTGTAATCTTGCAATGATGTTTGTAAAAACAATTGTGTGTTCTGTGTATATTTTTCAATCTAATACATTTTGATTGAATGAGGGAGTGAGTGCTTGACTAAGTAAGTGAGTTAGGCACATAGGGGCCGATTCACAGAACTAATCTGAGATAAAATCCTAAACTTACTACTTTTGGTATTCACAGAAGGCATTTAGTAGTAGTAAAGTTAGGACTCCTAACTTTACTGCTACTAAATGCCTTCTGTGAAGACCAAAAGTAGTAAGTTTAGGATTTTATCTCAGTTTAGTAGTAGTAAAGTTGGGAGTCCTAACTTTACTACTACTAAATGCCTTCTGTGAAGACCAAAAGTAGTAAGTTTAGGATTTTATCTCAGTTTAGTAGTAGTAAAGTTAGGAGTCCTAACTTTACTACTACTAAATGTCTTCTGTGAATACCAAAAGTAGTAAGTTTAGGATTTTATCGCAGTTTAGTAGTAGTAAAGTTAGGAGTCCTAACTTTACTACCACTAAATGCCTTCTGTGAATACCAAAAGTAGTAAGTTTAGGATTTTATCTCAGTTTAGTAGTAGTAAAGTTAGGAGTCTTAACTTTACTACTACTAAATGCCTTCTGTGAATACCAAAAGTAGTAAGTTTAGGATTTTATCTCAGATTAGTTCTGTGAATCGGCCCCTAAGTAAATAAGTGTGTTAGTGAGTGAGTGACTGATTGAGTGAGTGACTGAGTGACTTAGTCGCTTTTGAAAGGTTGATGTTATTCATTGAGGCCCTCTTGTGCGTGCTTCACCGAGTGGCCAACCCTAAAATGTATTTCAGTTCATGTAGCCTTGTTGTGAAAACAATACAATTTTTAGAGTGATAACTCTGGTTTTTGAGATTTTAAATTAATCAGCTGCATACAAGTCTTTGTGATTGACCATGTTATTCCTTTGATTATCTTAAAGAAAATGAGACGTGTATCAATAATTGCAAAGATGAAATGAATGATTACAAAATTGAGAGGCTACAGTACAATAATGATAAGCATGACATGAATCAAGAAGAGGCTTCTCCTGCCTAGTCACTCTGGAAATGCGCACTTTCAAAAATGAGAAGCAAGTTGACATAATTTTTGAACACTCGGGTCATTCTATACCTTTTGAATATGCTCAAATTTCAACATCATTGTAATCCTTGAATCTCCATCATAAACTTGTTAACACCTAACAACCCTCTGTATCTGACTAGCATTATCTGAAAAGAACACTGTAAATATTCATTAAATGCCTAATTAATAGGCAAATCAAAATAAATATATGAAAGCACTTCTTCCAGTTTTTCCCAGTTATTCTTCCAAACTGCTTCTGTTTTTTTCGCAAATGATGTTTACAGTTTGTTAAGACTCCCATACTTCTATAGGGTAGTCTTGTGTTTCTCTAATGCTCTGTGGGTTTCATGCAAAATGGCTGTATCATTCATAGATCACATAATATGCCACACAATGAACCCACTTTACTTTTGGTGGGTTGTGATGTTAATCCCTCAAAGAGTGGGTAAATTCTTAAATATCCAAGTTGAAAAGGATTGTTTTACTCTGAAAAAAAATCATCTCTTTGCTGTGTTTTCACCATTTTTTTTCTATATAAATCTGATGTTTTGACTTATGGCCTTGCTGTGGCCCGTTGCACAGGCTCAACTGCATGGGTCGGTTGAAAATGACATTGTTATATTTCATATATGTGTGAGATTAGGAGTGGACCATTTCATAGTTGCACATAGAACAGTGTTAGAAATAGGTTCTCTAGTTGGCAGAGGTATGCACCCTGTCCAAGTAGGGTCCACAATCCTAGTCAGGGTAAGCTAATACACATTTTAAATTAGCCCGTGCTCACCCTCTGGTAGCTTGCACAGAGTAGGCAGGCTTAATTTAAGAGGCAATGTGCAAAGTATTTGTGCAACACACACACAGTAACACAATTAAAACACCACAAAACGACTCCACACTAGTTTAGAAAAATAGAGAATATTTATCTGAGTTACACAAGAGCAAAACAACATTAATCTAATCAATAGAAGTGGAGATATGGATTTTTAAGGAATAAATGAAAAAACAGTGCTTAGAAGTCAATAGCGCTAAAAGGTTACTTGAGGTCACAAGGGACCGGGGAAAATCCAAAGTTCAGGCCGACCGCGATGGAGGGCAGCTGAAAAAGTACCTTGGATGGAGCAAAACAGAGACATTGAGAGCACAATGCATCGGTTCCGATTCATGCAGTGAGTTCCTGCGTTGTCATCGAGCTCCTTAGAGATGCAGGCAAAGCGTCATCGTGCAGCAGTGCAGAGCGTCATCGTCGGGCCACGCAGACTGTAGAATCGATGTCATTGAACAGCCTCTTCATCGGCATCAAAGGGCGATGAGTCAGTCCCGATCGGCACAAAGGTGACAATGTGTCAGTTTTGTAGCAAAACAGCTGCAGAACCCACTTCTGAGGCCCAGGACTGGAGGGGGCACCTCAGGCAAGGGTAGGAGTCACAGATGGCAGAGTCCAGCAGCACCAGCAGGATGGTTGGAAGTTTTTTGTGGCCCTGAGACTTCAGAAAACAAAAGGCAAGCCAGCAAGCCCCTGGAGTCACTCTGGGTTCAAGTGAGATGAGTCTGGTCCTTGTCCTCAGCAGGGCAGAGATCAGCAGGCAGCAAGCCAGCTCAGCAAAGCAGAGAAGCAGTTCCTAAGAACAGTCAGTCAAGGCAAAGTGGCACTCCTTACAGCACACCAGTCTTTTCTGCAGCAGAGTTCTTCCCTGGTCCAGTATAGTAACTGATTTGTTAGTGCCAGAACCCCAGTACATATACCAAAATGTGCATTTGAAGAGGGGGGGGGGTGACTTCAAGGCAGTTCCATGAAGTGCAGAGGTCCCCTTTCATTCCAGTCCTGTCTGCCAGGCTTCCTGTGGAGGGTAATCAATCCTTTGTGTGAGGACAGGACACAGCCTATTCAGATGTAAGTGTCTGCTGCCTTTCCCACTTCCTGTCCAGGAAGGCAACCAGAATGCAGATGAATTCAAGTGAGTCGTTTGTCATACCCACCTTTCCTGTGCTTGTGGCTGTCTAGAGGGAATGCACAAAGTGTAGCTGTTACCAAGCCCAGGCGTGTATTGTAGACAGGCTGCAGACACACAGAGCAAAGTTAAGAGCAGGGAAATATCTACAATCTAAAAGTGGCATTTCTAAAATAGTAATGGCAAATCCAACTTTAACTCTAAAGAGGATTTATCATTACCTTTCGGAAGATATGAAACATGATGCAGCTACTCCTTTCTAATCAAGAATTACAGCTTAAAAGTGTTTAAGGAATTTCCAATGCTAGCCTATGAGAGGAGTAGGCCTCACAGTAGTGAAAAATGAATTTAGCTGTTTGTCACTACCAGGACATGTAAAACCTAAAATGACATGTCCTACCTTTTACTTACATGGCACCCTGCCCTTAGGCTTACTTAGGGCCTACCTTTAGGGGTGACATATATAATAAAAGGGGAGTTTAAGGTCTGGCAAGTAGTTTTAAATGCCAAGTCGAAGTGGCAGTAAACTGCACACACAGGCACTGCAGTGGTAGGCCTGGGACAGGTTTGAAAGACTACTTCTGTGGGTGGCACAATCAATGCTGCAGCCCACTAGTAGCATTTGAAGTACGGGCCCTGGTTATATGGTATACCACTTTACAAGAGACTTGCCAGTACAACATATATGCCAATCAGGTGTACACCAATGTCATAATGTTTTAGGGGAGAAGGACATGCACTTTAGCACTTGTTAGCAGTGGGAAAGTACTCAGAGTTCCAAGGCCAAAAAAAAGAATCAGCCACAAAAGGAGGAGGAAAGCAAAACGTTTGAGGTGGCCCTTCAGAGAGGGCCATTTTCCAACAAGTAGAGTTTTGGAGTAAGAGTTTGGGATATGTTTGGCCCACCTATTCCTAAAACATAACATCTCATTTAATATTTCTCCATCAGGCTCAGTTGTGGGACATGTTTCTTCTGATCAATATATAATTACTTCTTAAATCTGTAACTCATTGTAGGAAAGTGCTAACCAGATTTGCAGCACATTAGTAATCTGGACTAAAGAAGAACCATGTTAAAGTTGGTCGAGCAGGTTTATAAAATAAACTATATTTTGTCTGAGCTCAGCTCAAATGCACTCCAAAAGACGTATGCATTTCACTTTGAAGTTACTCCTATTTTTGTGAACATCGGCATATCAACTACTATTTCAATGTCAGGATGGGAAAGGAGAAGCCCCCGGAGGATACAAAGGGGGACAGTGGGCTTAAATAGACCTCAGTAGTACTTTTACCATTATAGAATGGGTCCCTCCAAACTCAGTTGGCTGAATTGAAGGTGGAAAGGTGGCGTTTGGAGAGAAAAAAAAGCTCAATTCAGCTAATAGACAAATTCAATATTTTTGATTTTTTTGGGACATGAAACCCTGGTAACAACTTGTTTCCAGAAATCCTATATCCAAGACATGAAGGGTACCACGTTTGTGCAAAACGGTTACTTTCATTCATCTGCGAAGGTTTCAGCCCCAATGACACACTGCAGGAGAGAACATTTCAAGACCCCTACAGTAGTGAAGAAAGTTAACTTCAGCCTTGTCTTGAACCTCAGCCTCCTGCAACGTTGACCATAACTGATAGTGCCAGTTCCATAACCTCGGGTTAACTGGAATTTTTGGACTCCTCTTTGAGAAGCATTCCTGCTCGAAAATCTTGATGCAAGAAGCTTCATGCTGAGAAGCCGAGATGAACCTGACAGCTTGAAGTTGCTGTCTTCTCTGGGACCACTAACCTGGGAAGCAGTGTACAGAAGGAGCTAAGAAGAGCATGTTCCCAAAGGGAGCTGCTTGAACACATTGCTAACGGGGGTAATTTGAGCACATCTAGCCATAAAGGAATCAAATCTTGTACTGGGAATGTATGCTTATCATATCATCAAGATGCTAAACTCTCTAAATTTGAGCAAGCATCTAGCCAATTTCCACCAGCTGAGTCTGTTTCTAGCCACATATGTAAGATGCTCTGTTCACATTGCCTCGTCTACGACTACATCTATTTAAGATGACTTAGTTGGGGAGTCAACAACCATGCATCGTCTTCATCATTCATTCTTCACTCCATTTAGCTTAGCATCTTCAATTTGACTTTTCTGAACCTGGCAAGCCGGAGCAGGAAAGCCACCTCCGGGTCAATTAATCAGAATATCCCCTTCATCCTTTCCTCCACCCTGTACTCTGCTCATAATCCTTATTTAATTTATAACCCACCTGATCTTCCCTGTGTGCCCCAAAGCTCCCATCTAACTACCCATCCACTCTTGCCTATCCCTTCCACCTCAACTAAACATTAGCTGATGGTTATGGAGCAGGGTAGGAGGGAGCGACATAACATCATGGTGGGGAATGTTGAGACGTCTACTCCGCTGAGCTCCAATACTCCATGGGGAAGAGCCTGTCCATCAAAGGAGGTACAAGCAGCTGCAAAGGTGCCACTGGGCAGATCCCCGCCCCCCACACAGACACACACACATGCTGCAGGTGCTTGAGCAAGATAACTTCTACGACGCTCTGCTTCAGGTGCTTCTGGACTGCTTTTTTAATATACATTATTAACCTCCATCTTGAAAATAGTGTCTCTCCATTTTTTTTTATATTATAGTTATCAATAATCTGCTCTTCAAGCATAGTTTACTATTTGTAGGACGAGAAAATGTCATTCAGCCTTTTAACTTGTCACCAGAATTTAAATGACCTCCCTGGAACATAGAATGGATTGTGCAGTCGTGCTTCATTTCTTTGACAAACAAAAGACACATTACACCACATGGGGATCAGATTAAACATTTATCAAAATATGAATGAAACACAAACACAATACTGCGTTATGAACTTCAAAATTAAAAATTCAGGATTAGTGAATCACCGCAGCATCTGCGTGCACTTTAGCTAAATGGCTCTTTGTATAATGCATCTATGCATGCAAAATATGCTTTTCTTCCAGAGCTTCCAGACTCGGAATTAAAATTCTGTCCCCGTGAATGTGGTGCAGTTTGTTTTCGCTTGAAATGTGCCAAGGTGCAGATGAATGGCAGCAGAGTGACAGCTTCCACGAGTGACGCGTGGTGTTTATTTACTGAAGGGTCTGAGAATGAACTTAACTCAAGCGTGTTGCTTTCCTTGGCGCGTCAGTACTTCCGGGGCCCTGTTAAGGACAGACAGCTCCATTCAGTGGCGATCAATCCAATTCTGGGAACTTCCGCTCTCAAACACGTTTATTTAGTCAGAAGGACAACTCTCCCACAGGAGGCAGTAAATCATTGCCCGTGAACCATTTCCTAACCCTGGGCAAGATTTCAATAGCTGAGACATCTAACTGCAGACAGTGAATGACGCAGACCAGTAGGCACAGCTCAATTGGGGATGTATGAGGGACAATCAGTGGCGGCTGGTCCATAGGGGCGCCGGGGCAGCGCCCACTTGGCAATATCAACAAGAAAAACTGCTCACGGGCAGCAAGAAATGTAAGCAGACGGCAGACGCAATTCGTCTGTTTACATTTTCGGCCTGTGCTGGCAGCTGCTTCACAGCCTCAAGTGCGCATGACTCATAGTCAACAATAAACACACAGCGCACGCACACACGCAGGCGAGAGCAGCAGGAGTCCAGAACTGGACTCCGACTGCGCATCTGCGAGAAGGGCACTTTTATTTCAGCACCCCACTCCATTGACAATACATTAGGTATGCTGCGCATGCCTAGTGTAGTGCAGGAGTCTCAAGATAGGATCCTGCTCGGGCGGTGACGTACAGTCGCCCCATGCCCTGTCAAATGGCAGGATACAGCTGAGTAGCTGCCCCCAGTCGCATCCAGACTTATGATTTGCCAACGTCTGTGAGAGGACTCGGAGACGTGATGCGACGCGGGACAGGCGGAGGAGATGCCTCTTCCTGGTAAATGTATTTCTTTTTATTTTATTTAATTAACCCCCCCCCCGCGCGCGTACCCCCGAGTCATGCCGGCCGCGACTGGTGTGGGTTGTCACATCCCGGCAGCGCTGTAATGCAAGGACTGTGAGTCATGAAACCGAAATGCAAAGTGTTTACAAAGGTGTGCAGTTTAAGAACAAATACCGGAGTCAGGGTGCAGTATTTTTATATGTATTGGTTATAATTTGCACATCAATGAATACAGGCCTCTGGCGATGCTATGGCTGCACCACAATACAGTAGCTGCCTCTCCTTCCCTCTCAAACCAATGAATACACTGGTTCAGTGTTGCTGCTCACAATTGAGGTGAGTGCCTCCAGACACAGTGAGCACGCAGAGCCTGGTGACACTGATGCTGGGAGCACAAAGTACCAGGTGAGCACACAGTGCTTGCTGCTACTGAACCAGGCGTTGTGGTACTATGCGCATTCTGTAGTAGTGATAGTACACTACACAGTGGCTTGTTCTACTGCTTGTACGATGCCTCGTGATAATGTGAGTACTCAGTGCCTCGCGATACTGCGTGCACGGTGCCTGGTGATACTCTAGAGTGCTTTGGGTTTGTGAGAGTACACAGTACCTCGTGATACTGTGAGTACGCAGTGCCTCTGTGATACTGCAAGCAGGGTGCCTGGTGATGCTATTATCCGGAACGATGGCTCAGCGGGTTAATTGCCAGAGGCATTCTGCGATTTATCTGCTGATCTGAAGCCCGCTGCCCCTGCCACATGACATCACTTGCTGTTATTGTTACTAGTTAAAAACAGTAACCAGCATATTGTCAGCATTATAAATATAAAATATTATGTGTTCCTCTGGCGCCCTCAGGGGAAGTCAGCAACTGAAGTCCGTTTTAAAGTCACGGATCTATGGACGAGATAAGGGGAGGAGAGTGGGGAGAAACGAATGAGAGGTGGCCAGGATGAAGCCTGAGGAGAGGGAAGGAAGAAGAATGTAGGAAAAGGACAGAGTAAGATGTGAGAAGAAGCAAGAACGAAAGAGGAAAGATAGTGACTGCTGATCTTTTGTGACATACAGCAATAAGAGCTAAGGAAGCGACATCGGTGAGAGGTAAGGGAAGCAACAGAGGAGAGATGGAAGCAACAGCGCTAAGAGGGAATGAAGGCGATAGCGTTGAGAGGGAAGGAAGCATCAGCGTGAGAGGGAAGGAAGGGGCAGTGGTGAGAGGGGAAGCGAGGGTGGTGAGAGGGAAGGAAGCAACAGCAGTAAGAGGAAAGGGAAGCGACAGCAATTAGAAGGAAAAGACAGCGGCGAGAGGGAAGGAAGTGCCAACAGTGGAAGGAAGCGATACAAAAGGGGATGATGGACGGAACGTTTGAGCCAATCAAACACTCACCCCCAGTCAACTGATCTGGGTTTAATCCATCATCATTCTTTAGCTCACTCCACCACCCCAGTTCAGACATGGCCATATGCAAATCAGTCTGACCCTGTGCCTCATGGGAACAGTCCAGCCCGAACTGCCAAGCCATGTCTTCCCTGGAACGGAAACAAGCATCCTAGGACCGGTTTCTGGCATTCCAGCCGTCATCAGCCAGGCTTGCTTGAATCCAGTGGCAAAGTGAGCAAGGGACCCACGTCTGGGCATACCCCGCCAACTTAGGGCGAACAAAGCGATACAAAAGGGGATGATGGACGGAACGTTTGAGCCAATCAAACACTCACCCCCAGTCAACTGATCTGGGTTTAATCCATCATCATTCTTTAGCTCACTCCACCACCCCAGTTCAGACATGGCCATATGCAAATCAGTCTGACCCTGTGCCTCATGGGAACAGTCCAGCCCGAACTGCCAAGCCATGTCTTCCCTGGAACGGAAACAAGCATCCTAGGACCGGTTTCTGGCATTCCAGCTGTCATCAGCCAGGCTTGCTTGAATCCAGTGGCAAAGTGAGCAAGGGACCCACGTCTGGGCATACCCCCGCCAACTTAGGGCGAACAAAGCGATACAAAAGGGGATGATGGACGGAACGTTTGAGCCAATCAAACACTCACCCCCAGTCAACTGATCTGGGTTTAATCCATCATCATTCTTTAGCTCACTCCACCACCCCAGTTCAGACATGGCCATATGCAAATCAGTCTGACCCTGTGCCTCATGGGTACAGTCCAGCCCAAACTGCCAAGCCATGTCTTCCCTGGAACGGAAACAAGCATCCTAGGACCGGTTTCTGGCATTCCAGCCGTCATCAGCCAGGCTTGCTTGAATCCAGTGGCAAAGTGAGCAAGGGACCCACGTCTGGGCATACCCCGCCAACTTAGAGGCGAACAAAGCGATACAAAGGGGATGATGGACGGAACGTTTGAGCCAATCAAACACTCACCCCCAGTCAACTGATCTGGGTTTAATCCATCATCATTCTTTAGCTCACTCCACCACCCCAGTTCAGACATGGCCATATGCAAATCAGTCTGACCCTGTGCCTCATGGGAACAGTCCAGCCCGAACTGCCACGCCATGTCTTCCCTGGAACGGAAACAAGCATCCTAGGACCGGTTTCTGGCATTCCAGCTGTCATCAGCCAGGCTTGCTTGAATCCAGTGGCAAAGTGAGCAAGGGACCCACGTCTGGGCATACCCCCGCCAACTTAGGGCGAACAAAGCGATACAAAGGGGATGATGGACCGGAGCGTTTGAGCCAATCAAACACTCACCCCCAGTCAACTGATCTGGGTTTAATCCATCATCATTCTTTAGCTCACTCCACCACCCCAGTTCAGAGATGGCCATATGCAAATCAGTCTGACCCTGTGCCTCATGGGAACAGTCCAGCCCGAACTGCCAAGCCATGTCTTCCCTGGACGGAAACAAGCATCCTAGGACCGGTTTCTGGCATTCCAGCCGTCATCAGCCAGGCTTGCTTGAATCCAGTGGCAAAGTGAGCAAGGGACCCACGTCTGGGCATACCCCGCCAACTTAGGGCGAACAAGCGATACAAAGGGGATGATGGACGGAACGTTTGAGCCAATCAAACACTCACCCCCAGTCAACTGATCTGGGTTTAATCCATCATCATTCTTTAGCTCACTCCACCACCCCAGTTCAGACATGGCCATATGCAAATCAGTCTGACCCTGTGCCTCATGGGAACAGTCCAGCCCGAACTGCCAAGCCATGTCTTCCCTGGAACAGAAACAAGCAACCTAGGACCGGTTTCTGGCATTCCAGCCGTCATCAGCCAGGCTTGCTTGAATCCAGTGGCAAAGTTAGCAAGGGACCCACGTCTGGGCATACCCCCGCCAACTTAGGGCGAACAAGCGATACAAAGGGGATGATGGACCGGAGCGTTTGAGCCAATCAAACACTCACCCCCAGTCAACTGATCTGGGTTTAATCCATCATCATTCTTTAGCTCACTCCACCACCCCAGTTCAGACATGGCCATATGCAAATCAGTCTGACCCTGTGCCTCATGGGAACAGTCCAGCCCGAACTGCCAAGCCATGTCTTCCCTGGAACGGAAACAAGCATCCTAGGACCGGTTTCTGGCATTCCAGCCGTCATCAGCCAGGCTTGCTTGAATCCAGTGGCAAAGTGAGCAAGGGACCCACGTCTGGGCATACCCCCGCCAACTTAGGGCGAACAAAGCGATACAAAAGGGGATGATGGACGGAACGTTTGAGCCAATCAAACACTCACCCCCAGTCGGCTGAAATGCCAGAAACCAGTCCTAGGATGCTTGTTTCCGGTCCAGGGAAGACATGGCTTGGCAGTTCGGGCTGGACTGTTCCCATGTGGCACAGGGTCAGACTGATTTGCATATGGCCATGTCTGAACTGGGGTGGTGGAGTGAGCTAAAGAATGATGATGGATTAAACCCAGATCAGTTGACTGGGGGTGAGTGTTTGATTGGCTCAAACGTTCCGTCCATCATCCCCTTTTGTATCGCTTTGGTCGCCTAAGTTGGCGGGGCATGCCCAGACGTGGGTCCCTTGCTCACTTTGCCACTGGATTCAAGCAAGCCTGGCTGATGACGGCTGAAATGCCAGAAACCGGTCCTAGGATGCTTGTTTCCTGTCCAGGAAGACATGGCTTGGCAGTTCGGGCTGGACTGTTCCCATGAGGCACAGGGTCAGACTGATTTGCATATGGCCATGTCTGAACTGGGGTGGTGGAGTGAGCTAAAGAATGATGATGGATTAAACCCAGATCAGTTGACTGGGGGTGAGTGTTTGATTGGCTCAAACGTTCCGTCCATCATCCCTTTTGTATCGCTTGGTCGCCCTAAGTTGGCGGGGTATGCCCAGACGTGGGTCCCTTGCTCACTTTGCCACTGGATTCAAGCAAGCCTGGCTGATGACGGCTGAAATGCCAGAAGCCGGTCCTAGGATGCTTGTTTCCGGTCCAGGGAAGACATGGCTGGCAGTTTGGGCTGGACTGTTCCCATGAGGCACAGGGTCAGACTGATTTGCATATGGCCATGTCTGAACTGGGGTGGTGGAGTGAGCTAAAGAATGATGATGGATTAAAGCCAGATCAGTTGACTGGGGTGAGTGTTTGATTGGCTCAAACGTTCCGTCCATCATCCCCTTTGTATCGCTTGGTCGCCCTAAGTTGGCGGGGCATGCCCAGACGTGGGTCCCTTGCTCACTTTGCCACTGGATTCAAGCAAGCCTGGCTGATGACGGCTGAAATGCCAGAAGCCGGTCCTAGGATGCTTGTTTCGGTCCAGGGAAGACATGGCTTGGCAGTTCGGGCTGGACTGTTCCCATGAGGCACAGGAGTCAGACTGATTTGCATATGGCCATGTCTGAACTGGGTGGTGGAGTGAGCTAAAGAATGATGATGGATTAAACCCAGATCAGTTGACTGGAGGTGAGTGTTTGATTGGCTCAAACGTTCCGTCCATCATCCCCTTTGTATCGCACTGGTCGCCCTAAGTTGGCGGTATGCCCAGACGTGGGTCCCTTGCTCACTTTGCCACTGGATTCAAGCAAGCCTGGCTGATGACGGCTGAAATGCCAGAAACCGGTCCTAGGATGCTTGTTTCCGGTCCAGGAAGACATGGCTTGGCAGTTCGGGCTGGACTGTTCCCATGAGGCACAGGGTCAGACTGATTTGCATATGGCTATGTCTGAACTGGGGTGGTGGAGTGAGCTAAAGAATGATGATGGATTAAACCCAGATCAGTTGACTGGGGGTGAGTGTTTGGTTGGCTCAAACGTTCCGTCCATCATCCCCTTTTGTATAACAGTGTAAGGAAAGCGCAGATGCAGGCCCGACTGAATATCACCAGAAAAGAATGTTTTTACATTTATTTTACCCTTATAAGAAACCTTTAATAACTCACTCGGGTTCAGGCCTGCCTTTTATGAGCTATAACCAGTATAGCTAATCTTCACTCCAAGCATAGCCATAAACACTCCTAAGTCCATGTTACTGGGCTTGCCCTCATGCTTTTTTAATTGCTATTGGGGTGACTGGTGAAGTATTCTGAGGACCGGTTGGTCCATAGGCAGGCTCATGGCACCATGTGTCTGACCGTTCACCACCTCAGGGGCCCCTGCTCACTCTTTCTCCTCAGATGTGCGCCAGCTACATCTTTTTCAAGCAGCGATAAATTCGATAATACATATTTTTCTAATATTACAGAGTGTGCTTAAATGCATAGTTATATCTGTCCCACTGATGGCATGTTTGTTGAAGTCCTTATTTTAATATAACCGAGATTTCGCTTAAACAGTGAGCCGTCACAGATTATTTTAAAGGGCTGACATGTCTGCATTTTTGCATTATGGGACTTGTAGTTCTTGTAATACAATCTCCAGAATGCAAAGAAAACTGTACCCTAGCTACTCTGGGATGGATCTGGAAAGCTATTTAATTGGTATGAAAGGTTATCATTCGGCACAGGGACCCAGACTCTCACGAATACACTTGTGATGCTACATAGGGTAGAAGTCTTTTTTTGCTCACGTGAAAACACACTGCATTCACTTCGTGCCAGGGAGGTATATTTAATATTAGATTGAGCTTGACATTCATACTAGTAGGAGGTGATATCTGAGAGCTCTGATTGAGGTTTGCTGCTGACAGACAGGCCGGTGCACTACTTGCCTTGCCATGCCTGCCTGCATCTTTCCAAAGTGTGGCTGTGACCATGTGACATGATCTGTATGTATCGGTCTCTCTAGATGCATATAGTAATGATACATAGTTCAGCGAAGGACTGAATCTGGGGTGTCTGTTTATGATAAACCTGAGGATGAAATAAAAAAAATTAAAAGATGGGACTGTGATTGTTAGAAGTGCTACTTAGCAGAATGTACTACATCTCAAATCTGCCACCACATCTGTGATGTAAGGCAGCGTCAACCATGCCAACAGCATGACATTCACATTCAGCTCTGTTTGAATGGACCTGACTCTGTGATTGCATCCTGCCTGGCCTTTGTGTGCCGGTGGCAATGCTGGAGACCAACACAGTCAGCACGTACCATGATGTGCACTCATAGCGAGTCACTGCAGGATGCCGTTTTATGCTCCCATATATGCCAATAGAGGCACCAGTTGTAATTTCCTCAATAAAGGGGCTCAGTTAACATTTCGCACTGGCCCACTCATTATCTAATTAATGTGTTCAAATACGTCTGACTGCAAGTGCAGCATAGGTCGTGTTAACTTTCTGCACACTGTTCAGAAACACATGTACGCCAGCAGCACGCCAAACAAACAGTTAAGGAGACGGTGCCAGCTTCATTACATGATTTGCATTGTAGGTGCTGCCCTTACACTACAGAATTGATATTGCAGAAGAGGCATGCAGCCGCCTTATAAATCAGTTCACTCAATATCTCAGGCCAGAACACATTGGAGCAGTTTTTCATTCCTGATCACCCATCCTTTGAACAGAGTCACACCAGCAGCACTACGTAATATGCTGCAATTGAGAGCTCTAGAGCTGAGGCTGAAGGCACTGTGAGTTTCTCACAGTGTGTGCCAGTCAGTCAAAAATGTACTCAGAATACATGCCCATCCAATCCTTGGCCTCTCTGCAGAGAGCACGTACTCCTGTTGTAATTGTGATTCTGTGCAAATGGGTGTGATGGGACCCCCATTATGGGGGTGCACAGTCTTCAAAATAATAACAAGGCGAAAGTAAATGAAAATGCAGTGCTCGCTGGCTCCTCAAAAGTCATCCCTAACTTTTACGCCCCACCACTTTCAAATGTCACCAGCCACCACTGATGAGGGTGGACAGAGTCCTCCCACTATTTTTAAAGAGGCTCTTCCTACCTAGCACGAGGGAGAAAAGTGAAAGTCCTTGCAATACCTGTACACATATTCACTTTCCTGGTGCACCCCCTCAATGTTCTCTTTTTCTGTGACCAGTGCTTAGCCGAGGGTCATCTACAGAGATTTCAACTGTAGAGTTATTTATTATTTATTTACATTTTTATTTTATTTAATTACATTTTTATTTATAATTTCAGTGCTTAACAATTAATAATGTTGGAATGTCTCCACTGGGTTGAGGAAGGGGCTATTCTGTTTTGATGCTGAATAAAAACACCAGGGCCTGTATTACGTATAGGGCACACTGTTCTTGTTTACGCCACGGCACACCTTTAAACAGGTGCACCAGACGGAAACAGGGACTGTGTGTCCTATTACATTGAAGGTGCTAACCTCAAAGTTGCCGCAAACTTGCATTGCCCTGTGGGGCAGCGCATTTAGTGAAATACGGAGCAACGGTTTCAAAGCTGCTCTGTGTTTTTTCTGTGCAGGTTGCAACCTGCCTACACTTTAAAAAGAGGTTATAAATCCCTCGGCAGGCGGGTGCAGTGAGTGACTGCACCCACCCATGTGGGGGGGGTCTGGGGTTCCATGGAACCCCCTTTCTCCATTCCAGAGGGCTGCACTCAGGGGGCACAGTGACAGTGCACTTAAGGGCATGTTTGCCTCTGTGCCGCCATCCATAATAAGGCGCGGGTGCAGAGGCAAAGTGATTACCTCATTTGCATGAGGACACACCCCCTTTGCAAATTAGGGAACACCCTCTGAAGATAGCGCTGGCACTACATTTGAGCCAGTGCTATCAGTAAGACACAAGGTGCCACATAGGCGTCTGCGGCCCCTGCTGTAATACCATAGTACCTTAATGGCCAAAAGAGGGCGCAAACACCAGTTGCTTTTCTGGGGCACTGTGTAATACGGCCCCAGCAGGCATCAAATAGAATAGAACCGACAGCATTAGCTTTTAAAAAGACATATACCCGAGTGTGTTATATTTTCTCAGTGAAAAAAGATAGATTTTATATGATTACGGCAGGTGCAGTCTGTTTGCTTCAGACATTTCTAATGTGAGTAGAAATGTTTGTAGAAACCATGCATGTATGTGGAAACCATGCATATGATTTATGCTCTTTAACTTTTCTATGTGTTTTTATAATTATTTTATGTTTTTATAGCGTTTATGCACTCAAGGGCACTAATGGTGGTATATTCAGATGTAACCATTGAGTGCAAAGCAGGTCATTTCCCATTAATGTGAGGGGTATGATGGGAGTGTGGCTTCACTTCCTCTGCCTTCACTTCTGTTTATGTTCCTGCATATTGCATGTGTTAATTAGTTCTGACGCTGTTCTGACGTGCCTTTTCAATTATGGCTTATAGATTTCATAAAGCAATTAAATGTTACAATCGAATATATCATGCATGACATGCACTGTTGTGTGCATCGAAATTGGAAAACGTTTTGCACGCTATGTTTCAACATGTAAACCTGATCATTTGATAGTGTGGCAAAAAATAATCTTTGTGAAAGTAAACAGCAGACAACTTCCTGGCTTGCCAAGGAAATACAACCCCCTTATTTTGTATGTGTTGAGGGGAAAGGTTGAGGTTTTTCCAACAGTGGCATGAAGATATTATAACTGTAATGCTATAACGTGAGTGGTGACAGATGGACAGACACTGTGATTTCATGGTAGCTTCAGATGTTAAATTGCTTCTTTAACCTCTTCGGTGCTCAGGACAGCCCCCGACGTCACGGTGGGCGTGTGCGGAGGACGGCCGGGGGCCGTCCGAAACACGCCCACTCATTAATTCTCCCGCACTTGCGCAGCGTCAAAGGGGTTAAAAATGGATCTCTTGGTTCAGGCACCAGAGGTACACACTAGCCAGGATTCCAGAGACCTGGGCGAGTGTACTTCTCCAATAGCACCTCTGAAGAAAGTCTCCTTCCTTTTTGGATCACAAGGCAAAAGGGAAGTAAAAAAAACTGATACTGTGGGTTAGGTGGGGATCTTTTTATAGCAAACGCTCTTTGCCCATGTGTGGAGGTATCTAGGTCCCTCCCTCTAGGACATGGTTCCCCAAAGTCGGTCCTGTAGGGCTGGATCAATGCCGGATTTGTAAGATAATTACATTTATCTAAATGTGGATATGCTAAATTTCCGTCATGGATCCGGTCCTCCAGGACTGACTTTGGAGAACCCTGCTCTAGGAGAACTGTATGGTTCAAGTTTTTGTCTGGATCACCACAACCTTTTCTCTAATATGATATGTATGGCCTGTTTCCTCCTTGAAGCTGCATGAATCTCTGTGGAGGTGTGTCTCCCTTTTCTCTGAGTTGCTGGACCGTATTGGTAATAATGGAAGTAATTCACTGTCAGGCAGGTCCTAAGAGAACCTCATTGGGCTCATTGAAGCAAGTGTTGAAATTTAAATAAACCACTAAGGGCAAAGTTGTTATTGTATACTTTCTCTGACATTCTTCACAGTCTGAGCCTCTATATCTTGTACATTTGCTAAACAAGTCACAAGATATCTGGTTTATGTTAAAGGAGGGTAAGTATTCTAGCTTTTATTTGATATGGTTGTACAAGTGGGCTTGCAAGGATATCTGCGAACATGCAAAATGTTAGTAAAAGTCATGGAAAGTGGTCCTATTGCACATGTGTATCCCTTACTGTGCATCAGTGTGTTCTCTAACTATCAAAGTCTAAGTGGTAAATCTGTGCAATCTCATCAAAAAAAATAATAGGCAAAAACAGGCACCCTTGAAAACACTTGACTGCATAAGCTGGGTGGATTGCATTTACAAAGAGGAAGTAAGACCGTTTGAATCCAAATGGATATGCTGGTAAGAGAGGTGAGCGAGGTGAGCACCCTATAGCAAAGATCTGTTTTCAGCTTTCCGACAACATGTTTAAATGCTGGCAAGTCAGACTCAACATTTAATCTATCTCAGATAAATAACATTTGTGAAAAAATCAAGGGAATGAGAGGAATTGATTGGCCCATCACATGTCCTACCTCTGAATGTATATAAATATAAATAATGTGAACTCCCAGCTACCACTAAGTTAAGAACAGGTTTGATTGTCAACTATTGTTCTCCTTGACTGTTTAGCCCATAGGGGACATCCTTTTCAAGATGCACAGACCCTCACCCAGAAAAATGGCATGCTTTATCGTTGGGTTGTGCTCAATGTTGGGTGGGCGACGCACTGCACAATAGGCCCCTGAACTGGGCACTTTGATGGAGATCTTTTTATTTGCATCTTGTGGTCCACATGGGCCTTGTTCCACTGAAGCAAGTGAATGGTGCTAGATCGGGGAGATTTGAAATTGTCTATGGATAATCAAGGAAAATGAGAAATTTGCTATCTCTCATAATGAAAGTTTCAATTCTATTAAGGATGCGGAGGCAAGTATTATGCATAACTTTCTTCACTTTTTATAATTCAGCAGATTCAAAGTAAACGTATAAAACATCCAACACTACAACTCCCATGAGTCCAAGGGATAGTGTCCATGACAACTTTTAACCAATAGAAGCACTGTCCATAACTGTCATATAAGCCCCTGCGACATGCATTCCTTCTTCTTCTTTACTGATAGGAAGTTAAGTTCAAGCAGCATCAATCCATCTTGGAATCAGAGCCTATGAATGAAACTTAACCATCAGTGGAGGCTCCTCCGCTAAGGCAGAGGAGTGTCGCCCCACTGCAGTGAAAGAAAGAAAAAGTAAAATGATAATAACATA
This sequence comes from Calotriton arnoldi, assembly GCA_963921515.1. Classification (NCBI taxonomy): domain Eukaryota; kingdom Metazoa; phylum Chordata; class Amphibia; order Caudata; family Salamandridae; genus Calotriton; species Calotriton arnoldi. Next base: position 812,922 of record CAWUFW010007740.1, on the reverse strand, counting down.
ATGTTATTATCATTTTATTTAGTCCTGCTGCTGCAGCTTTGCGTGATGGTGCTGGGCTGCTCTGCTAACAGAGCAGGGCAGGGGAGGAGTGGTAGCGCCCTCCTAAGTGCATAATGACTGTTTAGACGGCCCTCTCAGGTCGGCCAAACAGTCATGCGCACTTCGCATGTTCTCCATGCAGGCTGCATTACAGCCTGCGTGGAGAACATGCTCAGGCCCCCAGTCCCTGGCTGAGCGCCGAACCACGCCACTCTGACCAGTCACAACACTGCATTGCAGTGTTGTGATTGGTCAGGGGAGCCTGGGTGCTTACCAATCACAACGCTGCATTGCACCGTTGTGGTTGGTCAGGGGAGCTTGGCTGCTTCCTGTTCCATTCCTGACGCGAGGAGAGACAACGGAGAGACGCGGAGGTACTGTACATTTTTTTCTTTTTTTTAATATCCCCTTACCCCCTGCCCCGCCACCCCTGATCCATTCCGGCCGCTACTGATAACCATTAAGTGTATACTATTGTTTGAAGAACTCATAACAAGCACAATATGTTAATCAGTAACATTAAACGGTCTGTGATCCCCAATGACGTTTATGAGCCTTCTGGATAGGGAAAATACAGCGTAACATTTTGGTCTGCCATTAAGCCTCTAGTAACTTACCAAGAAGCCTACCCTAAGCAGAAACTCCCTGGTAATAATAACACTTAATAAAGCACATTTACAAATCATATTACAAGAAACATCTTGAATAAGATAACAGCATGAGGTACGTGATACTTCTTGTTATTCCCAAGTGTTATGGTTTAAACCATTGTACACAGGATATGATATACTCCCTGTAATCCATAGATCTGGGAGGGTAGGCATATAATGATATGGTGTGGGTGGGATAATCCTCACCACCACGTCCTTAATGGAGTTGAAACTGTCCTTTATGAGAGCTAGGAAGTTTCTCATTCTATGTCAGGACCAGAGGCGAGGATTATGCATTTTTAAAGATTACTTACCACCAGGGATGCAGCATTATATATAGGTTTAAAATCAAACCTCTTGAAGGTGGACTCTGAGGACCAATCCACCACACTCATAATGTCCTCCAGTCTGCCGCTAACCTAAATGGCCTTGGACGCCATAACCCCCCTGGCCGAGTAGGCCCCAAAGCGGTGTGTATCAATCCCAGCCTCTGCCATGAGCCATCCTACCCACCTGGCAATGGAGGGAGAAGCAACAGCCTTGAACGGTTTCTTAATTGCAATTAATAGCTGGGGTTGTGTCATTCTGATACCCTTTAGCAGCTTACACACCCATGGGTGTTCTCCCACCGGGACATTGTTGATGGGGGGGGGTGCCCCAATGAAATCCTAGATCTGAACGAGTTCACTGTGGAATAAGCCAGCCCGAGCTAGAGAGCTCCGCCAGGAAGTTCAGGACGTCTGTAACTTGCATCCCCACGGCATTCAGGTGTCTCTCCATACACCAACGAACTCACCTCTTCAAAGGTGATCTGTATCACTTGGCCGTTCTTGGGGTCCATGCCTGCTGGATCAGTCTTTCAGCCTCTTTCGAAAGTCTGCTGTCCTGCTACCATCACCTGAAATCCTCCATGCCATGAGATGGGGTCGACCTTGCAACACCATAGGATGTGGACAGCCGTTGGGGTCCCATATGATCTCAGGAAATGACAGGAGTCGTATTGGTTCCATCCATGACAGCTCCAGAAGGGAGGGGGACCAAGCCTGAGATTTCCAGATCGGAGTCACCAGCAACAATGAAGCTCCCTGATGCCGGAATGAGCCGCCACTCTCGGGATCAAGGAAAACGTCGGGAACGCATATGCTTGACCTGTTGTCCAATCCTGTAGGAAGGTGTCCACCACCAATGCACCTAGGTCTGATCCCCAGCTGACATATCAAGGGATCATGAGCATTCAGTCTGAATGCGAACAGGTCCACACAGCAGGGACCCCACTGGGACATCAGGGTCTAAAAGGTCGCCGAGTCCAATTGCCAGACGTTGAAGAGGGGTTCCAAATTGGCTGGACTGCTCCGCTAATTCTATTATTTTCGTCAAGGGGCCTACCATATCAAGTAATTTGTCCTGACACTCTCTCCATGACTGGTCTATGACCTTCTTGGGGTCTTTCATGTATTTTGCAAAGAACGTGCAGCGTTTAGTGTTAATGTAGGGTTGCCGCCACCTTCCCCCCCAAAGCTGGTCGAGGGCACTCTGCCCAAAGGTGGCCTCTAACTTCCTTGTCTAAGGTCTGGTGGATTTTGCTGGCCACATTATCTGCAACCTTCGGATCTGGGAGCCACTCTGAAGACCTTGGGTGGTATATCAGATTCGGTTCGAACATGTCTGTCTTGGAGATATCCCCTTCATATGATCCGGAGGCACTCGAACTGGGGTGCCAAGACCTTCTGAAATCCTGTTCTCATCAGAGGACCCGGCATCATTTGTCTCCCCCCCCCCATCCATATGAGGGAACCCTTCCTCAGGGTCAAAATTTGGAGCGTCCGTGTTGCCAGTTTTTTCCGGGTAAGACTTCCTCCCTGGAGGGTACGGTTTTTAATGTGCGTGTACTCTTACGGAAGGCTCCTCTCAGTCTATTAAAGCCTTCCAGGTGCCCTGCATCACTTTTCAGGGCCTCTGGGTGTTAACTGCATTAAAGACCACTAGGACCTGCCCCCGTGTCCCCAAAGATCCCAGCACGGCTCAAGACCTGGGAAGTCTACTTGTCCACACTTGCCTGCAGGGGCGCCAGCACACTCGCAATAGCCTGGGAAGGAAGCCTGTCCACCCCTGCAGAGAAGCATCGTTCTGGGGGCCATTCCTCCTCAGAGGCCAGCTCAGGTAGTAATCGTGGTCCCTGAAGGATGCCATATCAACCAGGGGTGTGAACACCAATAAACAGACAATAATACCCTGTAACTATTTTAAAGGGCAGCCCCCTCACAGGTGCTCGATGCCAATCAGCCAAAAAGAAACCAAAACATTCCCTCAGTAGGCCAATACAGGGCCTTATATGAGCACCACTACAGCGGTGATATGCAAGGGTTGGTAGGGAGGAAGGGAAGCCCTGCGGTCAGGCGCTTTATTTCTACTTGTTGTAGCAGTTGACCCGGACTGCAGCTCCCTAATGCGCGATGCCTGTCGGTGGAGTGCAGTCAAATAGAGCGTGCTGCTCCACAGGCCGCAATGTGCCCCACGGAAGTCGCTGATGGTGTGAAACAGCACCCCTAACGGACTCGCACGGTACTTGAATGCGTTTGGGCTAAAACCTGCTGCGTGGAAAAAATTGAGGTAGAGAAAACCACGTTAGAAATACACTAGCACGTAATCAACATTGTTTTCAACAATTGCCCAATATCCCCCAAATCACCACAAAACCTGAAGTTGTTAAGGGAATGAGGGGCTTAACTGATGCAGCAGTGAAGAAAGAGGAAGGACTGCAGGCGGCAGGGGCGTATATGACAGTTACCGACAGTCATGGACACTATCCCTTGGACTCATGAGCGTTGTAGTGTTGGATGTTTTTTTACGTTAACTTTGAATCTGTTGAATAATAAAAAGTGAAGAAAGTCATGCATAATCCTCGCCTCCGGTCCTAATTTAAAATAATTGTACCAAGGAAAAATACTTTATTGATCGTGTGTTAAATCCATGACTAAATTAAAAACAACTGGTGGACTCACAGACCTAAATTGTCCATAAGTCTATCACTTGGTCACCATGGCATAAAATGTTAATTTGCCCCAATGAAGGGGGTATTTCTGCCTAGTAGGACCCGGATAATATTTTGAGTGTAAATCCTCTTCCTGTGGTGAATTTATAGTCCCAGAATGCAACGGAAAGTTGTGCACACATATTTCAAAATAATCCTTTGCCACCTTAAAAGCTGCCAGAGATTTACTCCTATGATAGTAAGAGTAATTGTTTCCAAGGTGGGAATGGGAAGGAAACACCCCCATAATTTTTGGGTGTAAACAGGAGGGGTTTTTCCAGAAGGCTAAATATATTTTTTCACATGGAGACATTTATTTTTAAATTAAAGTTTGATTCAAATAATATGACTCTTCGTATGTTCCATTCTCTTCCTCGCAAGGTCAGCACCTATATTGTTTGTTGCTGTTGGAGACTGATAGCACAATCTGCGATTGTGAGCAGTGTAAAATATATTCAGTATATTTCAATTTTCAGTGGCAAAGACCAATATTTTCACCGTATCCACTATGTTCTACACAGTACCATATAAAAGTTTACACTCCCTCCTCTCCAAACCAGTCGGTAATCAGCCCCTATTGTATGTCAGCCAGTAGCACTGCCCTGAGTTTGGGGCATATCTACAAGGGCTGGCGATAATTATCGCTCAGCGCTCTTAGCGTGAGGATAATTATCGCCGGCCAACTCTGAATTTTATCGCGGAGATAGCGTGCTATCAGCAACGCTTATCTCCAAAGCGATAAAATTCAGAGCGCAAGCTGCCAACTGTGCGATTATCGCTGGAAATCCAGCGATAATCGCACTACTTCTGGCGATAGCTTGCTGATAGGGCCACACATACTTAGCCATGATATCCACCTTCCATAGGATATCATGGCTAAGTCAGTGTCAAAGCACGCGTAAGGAAAGTAGCGATAACAGAGGTTATCGCTACTTTGCTTATCGCTATGCTTCTTTGCGTGGGGCTTGATAATAGGAGAAATGTCGCTAGCGACATTTCTCCCGTTATTCTGGGAGGAACGCCCACTTTGCATCTCATTAGAGATGCAAAGCTGGGCGATAGGAAAAGGGCGAAGAAGCATGGATTCACGCGTTAGCGTGTCCTTGTTAATAGGGCGTTGCAATTATCGCCGCTTTTCGTCAGAAAACGGACGCTAAAGCGGCGATGATTTTAACTCCGGCCCTTGTAGATATGCCCCTCAATGTTCAAATGGGGACATTTGACCATTAAAATATATTCATTATGGTTCCTTTCTTCATCATAATGAAACTATGAAATTCCTCCTTCCTTTCATATTTTAATAAACAAAGAAATTATTTCAAAGTGTAACTTTCAAGTGTTAAAAAGCAACCACATCCAGATCCCAATTCTTAAGCTCACAATATAGTTGTTAGGGTAAATGCTCTTGCTGCAGAGATCTGGGTAGTAGCCTGGAAGTTCCATGTTTGAGTCCCAGCAAGGACACCTAGACCTGGATCTTTTAAGTTTCATAAAATGAGTACCATTCAGAGTGGTAATGATGCCACTTGATATTCACAGTGCCATCTCTTCATTCAGATCATAACTTTAGACTAGATATTTTAACTTGCCAACTTTTGGGCTGTCTCATTGCTATTTGCACACCTACATTCAGCGTCCACTCAAAAATAATTAGATTTGCAGTGGCAAAATCACATGGTGTGCATGGCCTGAGCTTTACTCGAAGAGCTACTTTGAATGTATGAGTAATAGATATGGTCATACAAATAGAAAGTTTTTGATAACTGTTTTTTGTAGTTCCAAACTCCGTGTTCTATTTTTTTTATTTCTTATGTCTAATGAATTTGAATGGACAGTATAGGAATATAGTCTGTGTACTTTAGCATTAGTTTAGAGAATCATCACTCCCCGTGCTCCCCAACCGAAGGCATGTGGCTCAGTTGTTGCTCTTGGTCATTCAGAAACACAAAGTTTTTGGAAACCCCAATAACTATTTAAATCAAAAGGGACACTGTTCCAAATGGAGGGTGCGAAAAGTCACCCAGTCAGTGAGAGAGAGTAAAAAGAATAGAATCGAAGGTCAGGAGAGAGGGAGAAGAAAGAGAAAGAGGCAGAGGCAGAGGCAGAGGTTCATCCCCGGTATCAAGGATCCAGTCCCGAAGGGGAGGGCCAAGTCTAGCCTCTTAGTAGCCCTCACACACCCCGAAGGATGTCATGCTTCATCATCGGGCTTTTTTGCACCTCGTCGGGCTGGCGCTGCAATGCCCGACGGTCCCCCGAAGGGTCACTTTCACAGAGATCTTTTAAGAGAAAAGCCGTAAGGTGAATGCGGGTGTGTGGGGTGGATCCAGTGAAAAAAGTGTAAAAGTGCCTACAGAGATGGTGGCTAAAAATACCTAGGGGTATCCACAAGGAAGTTCTTTAATAGCGTGGTGCCCCTGGTAGATTAAAAAACCCGAAGGTTGGTGAGTTACTATAAGGCCTAATGTGCCCGTGTAACTTGACAAAAGGTCGACATGTTTCACGCCTGGTAGTCTGAATGATCAATGGCGTTTCTTCAGGACCTAAATAGTGTGAAAGATGTGCACTAAAAGAAGGGTTCCAGAAATAGGAATGGTAACCCACGTGAATCAAAGGTAGCTTGGGGTTCACCACAGGGAGAGTTTCCCTAATTAGTGGTATGGAAATCTCAGACTGTAGATTTACCCAAGCAATGGTAGTACCCTCGCTTCAACCGGGAACAGTCTCCCTAGGCTATTGACCGCCGGGTGCCCGCACCCTATTTGGGTTACGTCGGGTGCCGGCTCTTCAGCACCTACCCTCTCCTAGCGGTCGCCTGCAATCCCGATAACTATAGTGATCTGACACCGCAGCCTAGCACACCCACAATGAAAAATGTTTCAGCACCACGGACAGCAGCAGCTGAATTGGGATTTAATTGCAGCTAAACGTTGGGTTTAGTGGCAAGCAAAGTGGATCCACTGTAGCCTTGTAAATAATACAGATGGGCACCGTACACACCCCCCAAGAGAGTTGTCGCCCCTTGATCTGGAACAGTAAGGGAAATGGTCGAGGTAAGTGGCTTCTTGGGGGGAAGGGGTTATTGGATGGTCTGTCCTGGTGTAACCTACTCAGTGGATTAAGGCACACAACAGTCCATTTTTCCAAAACATGTTTATGAATTTGGTGCATTTGCCACATAATCCATCATCTGCTGCATAATCTACAGATTATGACAAAAAAAGTTTTGTCTCTAGCCCAAATGTAAAAACGTGGCGACGTGTGTTCACGCGCAGTGGAAGGCCCTTCTCAAAGGTTCATGGTCATCTTTCGGTTGCTTATTTCTGCATTTGGTTGTTACACTGGTACTAAAAAGGTGAAATCTTTGCCCAGACAGTATTACCATCTGTTAAAATGACAACATAATGAACTAATACTATCAAAAAATGTGCTGCGTTATGCAGCATAATTAGCCTTTCCAGGCCACATAATTTAGTCAACCCTGCTACAAAATTGGTGCTCTTGTGCTGTATAGTTCTAGTGGCCCTGGGTGCTTTGTAGCGCAAGGCAGAAAAATTGCAATGTGGCTGCCTTCATTTATAGTGAGAGTGGACATTTTGACAATATTCCCACCGCCACCTATTATAATTTTGCCCGATATACTTTATATATAAAAAGACAGTCTTTCACAAAGGATTGTTTTGTCTCTTTCGTCCTTTAGATGGCCTGGTTTCCCATCAAAGCCCTTCTTCCATTGCCAGCGGCTGGGTTCCTGCCCTTCCTTTCGGGGAAGTGGTCTGCTGTTGTTTTGTTTCCATTGCCTCCTGTAGCAGCTCGCTTTATTATTCAGTTGCCTTACTGCTTACAACCACTTTCTTGTTTATGGTTGCTTTTTGTCCTTGCTGCAACGATTTATTCTTCCATGTGCCTCCCCGCCAGGGCCATCGATCCCACTTTGTTAGCCTTTAATGTTCTCCAACTCTACGCAGAAATGGCACCGTCTGTTTTCTTTGTTTTGTTTTAAAGTATTGTATCAAGGTCACACCACTGATAACAATTTTGCACCAGTACCGGGCAATTTTGCACTTATACTCTCCAATTGTATATCAGTCTTGAACCCAGCACGTGCACTGACTTGCAGCTACAAAATGGCCACTTAGATTTTGTCATGTAAATTAAAAAGAACGCAACAAAACTTCACCAAACCAACAAAAAGATCCCGTGGAGTCAACCTCTAAGTTCCTAGAAAATTTAGAGTACTCTCATTTAAAATAAGGGAAATCCTTTTCGGGGCACCCGATTCCTATGTCGACTTCGTTCCCCCATCAAAAACCTTCACAAAAACTGCTGCCCAAAAAGCCTTGGCTCAGAACCACTTTCTGGAAGCACTTCTAAGAGCGCAACAAAGGGTATCACGGCTGTACTCTGACACTCAATATTTCGAAGAAGGTTTGGGGGTTGTTGGGGTAGAGAAGATTCAGTGGTGGCTATGATACAGCTATTCATTGCCCTAGTGTCACACACAGGGCTTTAAGTAGGAAGAAAAAACGGGGGTGGTCTCTCAAAGGGGCGTGGCCAATGTAATAAAGGGCATGGCTTAAAAACACGTAAATTGAAAATCTGTGCTTAGCATAGTGTGCCGCCTGACTGGTATTTTTCTGCTTCTGTCAATGGATCCAGATATACAATACAACAAGTAGCATTACACATACAACAAGCTGAGTTAAGATTTCTTTTTTTCACCAAGGGTGAGGGCAAAAATAGAGAGCCCAATAGGGATCCGTCTCAGCACCTGCTTTTTAGAACTGCCAGTGCTCAGCACTGGCAGGACCCAGCCCACTTAAAGCACTGGTCACACGTGATAGTTTAGTGAGCCCTGCTTTTTAAGTAACTGTGCTTAGCATTCTGGGACTTGTAGTTTTGCTTTTCCCGTGATGAGTATGGCCCTATGAGTCTTGGAATCCAGAGTGCCATTGGCTAAAGACACGGACTCACCAAAGGTGTCAAACAGCATGGCGCATGCTCATTTTGCAGCTGTGTTGTGTGCATCCAGAGATGACTTTTGAAAGGATAGCGCCCTGGGCGAAATGAAATTTGGTGACCTCACTGCTTGTGAATAAAATGAGTCCCTTTTATGTCCCGAGGTCAGTCCCTGGCTGTCTGCATCAGAGTTGTGACTGACCTCTGAACACAAACATCTCAGCACCTCCCCCAGCTCACCTGAATCAATTAAAGATTAGTTTTTCTCGCTGGTGCCAAGTTGTTTGTTGGAGTGGGGGGGTGTAGTAGTGTCTGGCAGCAGGGGTGAGAGGGAGATGGGAGGACAAGAAAGGAGGCTAATGGGGTGTTGAAAACAGCACTTGCAACACTGGAGCTTGGTGACAGGGACTCGGCTGCCTGAATGACATTAATGAAGATAGTTTCTTATGCCCCTTCTGAAGATTGGCACCTGGGCCCAGCTCGCCCATGCCAAAAGCCAGCAATGTGTGCATCTAGGTTCAGGGATACAGTGGGTGGAGTTCTTCAGTGGTGTTAATGTTACCAGATGTTCTTCGTCTTCAAGGACATATATTTTGCCACTGGCCTTTGATATAACAATTAAATTCATTTGCATCCTGGGAGCTGCAGTCTTGGGTAAACGAACGCGCCTGGAAAACGTAATTTCCAAGAATTCCTAGTGCTTTATTATATGGGTATATACAGGGCTTTAAGTGGAATGAAAAAACTAGGGGGTCTCTCAAAGGGGCGTGGCCGATGTAGTTAAGGGTGTGGCTTAAAAATGCACAAGCTAAAGTCATTGCATACGGATATATAATACAACAAGTAACATTACACCTACAACAAGTCAGGGAGCTATTGGCTTTGCCAATGGTTGTTAAATAAGCAACAACTATGACTTCATTGTATTGAATATTGAAAATGCCTCAGTTCTGAAATGATGAGACTGTGAAAGAACTGATATGACTCTCTTTGAAGTTACATCAAAGACAGTGATGGGTGGTATTTATTATTTATTTATTTATTTATTTAATTTATAAGGCGCAACAGCTACCCAAAAAGGGTTTCCCGGCGCCGAGCAAAGACACAGACCAGATATTGAGACTTAGTAGCAAAATCATTTGTTAAAGAGCCAGGTCTTTAATGCCTTGCGAAATTGAACAGAGACTGTTTCGTTCCGAATGGCAATGGGAAGGGTGTTCCAGAGTGAAGGACCAAGGAAGGAGAAAGAGCGCCCACCCATTCGAGAAAGCCTGAATCTGGGAACAACGAATCTTCCCTGAGAAGATGAACGCAGGCGGCGGGAAGGAACATACAGTTTGGCTAGGGAACACAAGTAGTGTGGTGCAGTTCCAGTTTTGATCTTGAACATGTATGATAGAGCTTTAAATCGAATTCGATTTTCCACCCTAAGCCAGTGCAAGTCTCGCAAATGGTTGGAGACAGAGGCAGACCTAGGTAAATGGAGGAGAAGTCGGGCTGCAGAATTTTGGACCATTTGCAGCTTGCGGGTCACATCTTTGTTAGCGCCAAGATAAAGAACGTTACCATAGTCCAGTCTTGATGTGATTAGAGCTTGGACTACCGTTCTTTTGGTGGACTCTGGTAGCATCCAAATGATCTTCTTAAGCCACTTGAGGATGGAAAAACAAATGGCCGCCACCTTTACCACCTGGGCGCGCATTGATAGCGAATCATCAATAGTGAAGCCCAGGTTACGGACTTGGCAAGCTGGCTGAGGCAAGACACCCATCTCACATGGCCAATGTTGTGGGCTCCAAAGATCCTTGTCTTTGCCGAGGATGAGCACCTCCGTTTTCCCCCCATTTATTTGAGACAATTCGACTGCATCCATGATGCAATTTTACTCAGGCCAGATTGAAGAGGGGACTGCCCATTTGTTCTCACTGCGGAAAGAGAAAAGATGATTTGAGAGTCATCTGCGTAAGATAGCAAAGTCAGACCTGCCTCTTCAGCTACAGCGGCTAGAGGCCTCATATACAGATTAAAGAGCAAAGGACTAAGAATGGAGCCCTGAGGGACTCCATACGGTGAAGCACAGATTTCAGAGCTGGCCTCCTCAGAAAAGACTTGGAAGGTGCGGTTGGCCAGAAATGAAATTAGCCATTTAAGAGCCAGACCGCTAATGCCTACTGATCTCAAGGTATTTGCAAGGATGGAATGAGACACGGTATCGAAGGCCGCACTTAAATCTAATAGGATAAGCGCAGCTGTCTCTCCATCATCCAGATGTTGCCGTAGTCTTTCCGTGACTCCCAGTAGTGTAGTTTCCGTAGAGAAACCAGCTCTGAAACCTGATTGTGTTGAGTGAAGTAACCCTTGAGCTTCCACAAAAGATGTAAGATGGAAGTAGATATGCTTCTCAAGGATCTTAGAAAAGGCCGGTAGTAATGAGATAGGTCGATAATTAGATAACACAGCTGGATCTGCAGTGGCCTTTTTCAGAAGGGGGAGCACCATAGCGTGTTTCCAATCAGATGAAACTAGTGCTTCTTCTAATGAAAGATTCAAGAGCTCCAAGATAGTTTGCAGGGATGACGACTCTAATTGTTGGAGCACCGAGATAGGTAAAGGGTCCCTAGGAGACCCAGATTTGATGCTATTTAAAAGTTTTTCGAATGAATCGAGGTTGAGGAGGGGCCATGAGTGCAAACAATTTGGAGATGGTATAATCAAGGGGGTCTGATTAGAAAGGGACAAAGCCCTTAGGATCGGGGTGGGTGTGCATTGAGAAAGGATATCATATTGTTTAGGGGAGAGGCCATCTGTATGTTTGTTAGCTACTTCCGCGTGGATATCTTCAATTTTTGCACAAAAAGTTGGCCAAGTCGTCACATTGTATTTTATTTAATGGTGGAGGTTTTGATTGTATTTTTGAACCTGCCAACTCTTTCACCATGTTAAATAACGTTTTCGAAGAATTCAAGGCATTGGTAATGGTAGACGATACATAATTTGCTCGAGCTGATTTACATATCTTATGATAAGCTTTGGTGGCTTTTTTGTAGATATTTTTAGATTCTAGGGCGTAGTCCCTTCTCCATTTCCTTTCCAAAACTTTGCATTAGGCTTTTTCAGTTTTTAATTCTTCATTGAACTGCTGCAGAGTTAAGGGCAAAAATGAAGAGCCCGATAGAGACCCATCTCAGCACCTGCTTTGTAGAACTGCTGGTGCTGAGCACCGGCGGGACCCAGCCCACTTAAATCCCTGGGTCTGTACTGATCTAGAACATTTTGTAGTGAGCAACAAACTTAGAGGTTGTGGTGTGGCATGCGGCAGGTCTCAAAAAAAAGGTGACCTATCCTGTTTAACAAGCCTTATGTGATTTAAGTTTACCTGAAGCCCTAAAGCTGGCCTTGGGCATTGGCGCTTCCTCACAAGAACACACTAAAGAACCCCAGCCAGTCACAATCAGTCTACTCCGGTTCTGAACGTTCCTCATTGTCGTCTCTCCTGATGCACTGCTAGCGTCCTGCGACCACTACACCGAGGGCACATTAGATCGTCGCTAATAGCACACCCTCTGACCTGCTAACTCGTCACTCGCTGTGTCCCTTGGGAATTGTTAGATTCCTTGTCTAAGACTACCACACTTTTTTGAATTTTTTTTATATAGCTTAAACTTGACCAGGACATTACAGAGCTTCACATGAATACTAGATCACATTGCACTTATATATTTATTTTTGATTCATTTAATAATTTATTTTAGGCACACATGAATGGGAGTGATGAAGTAACTCATCTGCCAAATTCTAAATCATGCCCTAAGTGATGTGCAGAGCATCACAGGATGTTGAGCTAATATCAGTCCTCGATCCTGATTGGTCAATTCCAAAGTTGGCAGCTCTGGCCGCAAGGCCACATCTGCATCACCTTGACACTGCATGCTAATCAGCAAAAGAACACCTGCACGGAAACCTTATTTTCAGTCCTACTACTAGAGCATTTACAGTGTTTCAATGTAAGCATAATTCGATACTACCAACCTCTCACATAAAATTCACCACGTGCACTGCCCCTTCCCTCTCACTATACACTCTTGCAGCACTCCCACCGCTGCCTACTGTTGTCACCCTTGGCACACCACAACTTGTGTCCACCGTCAACATAGCCAGGGTAACCCGGGTTCCCCTCTAACAGCAGTCCCCCAGATCTGCCAACCCATTGTTACAGGAACAGCGAGTCAGTCGCAGCTCCTACTTGAGAACATACGGTTCACTTATGATCGCTTATAATTGGAAAACGCAAGAGCTGCCGTCTCCCCCTCTCACCACACTGGTGGCACCTAGACCTCTCAGCACATCAGTAGATCATCTGGGAAGCCCTTCAATCAATCAATCAATTAATCATGATTTATAAAGTGCGGCTACTCATCCGTGAGGGTCTCAATGTGCTGGAGTAGGGCAAAGTGTGGGAGGCTGCTGATCTGTCTGAATGCTGGGGTTCAGTCGAAGATCCAGGTCTTGAGGTCCTTCTGGAATTGGGTCAGCGATGTGGATTGTCTGAGGTGGAGAGGCAGGGTGTTCCAGATCTTGACACTAAGACCTAAGCCCTATGTCCATAAGCGGTGTGTGGGGTGGTCCATGGGGAGGAGGGGATAGCATTCACATTGCCCAATGGCATAATGCAAAGTGACAATCCAAACAGTCATGTGACAGCCTTAAACTAGTGCTGACTAGAATCAGCCACTTTTTCAATCCTCAAGGGATATGTTTATAAATCGCATTTTGTTTGTTTACTTTTTTGCGAGCCCCGGCATCATTTGGTAGAGTTTAGTAGTGAATCACAGGCACACATATTTTAAAGAAGTTCATTGGGTTTAGCAATCGTTGATGTGATCTATGTCACCTAACTAATCACAGGTGCAGGTTTGTGTATGGTTATCTTAGCCCTTCATCCTTCCCTGGTCAGTGAAATGAGTTATAGGGGATATTGGATTTAATAGATTGCACAAATCACCACATCAAGAAAACATTTTTATTATTAAAACAGAATGTATTATTTTCTCCATCATGAAAGTGTAAGGCTTTCAGGCTGGCTAGAATCAGCGTCAGCTGTCTCGTTCAGCTTACACCATCAATACTTTGAATCACATGCCCTCATTGGCAGATGTCCTCTGTTGACCGCACTGACCACAGCCCACAGCCATAGCCGTTGCCGCAGTCGTCTTTCACGCCGCGTTAGCCACGCCTTGCACGCAGCGTGGAATCGTAGGAGGAGAAATCGCGGGTCCGTCGGACGCCCGTGGATGCTGCAGCCGACGTGCCGATGAGAGCCAAAACAGCCAAAGAATCTAAAGCCCCGACCCGTGGACGGGAGTGCAGGGGAACGTGAAGGGGGTATTGTACCCTAAGGCCCCCTGCTCCCTGATTGGGAGAAGAAAGCCGGAAAGTACCCGGAAGATAGTGGTGTCAGCGAGGGGCAGGAGGCTTGTGCTGTTCCTGGCCCTGCCCCCCCCCCCCCCCTGGTTTCCAGAACTGAATCGCCTCGCCCCACCGGGCATAAGGGGACTATCGACCAGCCCGTAGGAACCAGTGATTGAATGAAGGCGCTGGGTCTCCAGGTGGCAGTGCTCAGCATACAAGTATTAAAAATAAAGGAACAGGAATTGTGGCGGTATTGTAGCGGCACGGCGCAGGGCAAGGTCAGCCAACTGGCGGTACAACAGAGGTTAGTGTGTGGGTGTATTTCATTATTGGCTTAGCCCCCTCTGGATCAGTTAATTAATCGCAAAGCCCACGGGGGGTTAAGAACTCCGGGAGGTGGCCAGGAAGGACGTTTGTGGGTTAAGAAGTATTCGTCTTGGGGAGACAAGGCTGATTGTACCCTGGACTTGTTTGGGTAATAAGGGAATAATTAAGCCACCTTAAGGACGAGTGACTAGTGATGGCCCCAAGAAGGAACAAATCACGGAAAGAGAAATCTGAGAAAGGATCTGTGACTAAAGAGCCCTCTATGGAAAATAGGGCTTCAGGGCTTCAGGGAAAAGTATGGAAAGCTCAAGAGAAAGAGTAAAAAGAGCACCCACGTGGAGAGTAAATAAGGAAGCAGTCAAGGGAGCCATACAAGGAACAAAAGGGGGAGCGGTATCCTCCAAGTCAATAAAGGACTTTGTGGGTAAACATTTTAAAAGAATACGCTCACCAATGAAGCCTTTAGAGGTTGAACAGCAGAAAGGGAATGGATCATCTGATCATTGTGTACAAATAGCGGATTCATCTTTTTTGGCAAATCAATAATTCCCAAGCCACAATGACCTTATTACGGAACCTCGGTTGTCCTCATCCCCGCGGATCACCTCATTGAAGCATCAAGTAATGGGGGTATTAGACCCACTGGTGAATAACAGCGAGGGGTCAAGGATTGGCTGGGGGGACGTCTCTGATACAGATTCAAGGCCAAATTTGATTACGAGCTTAGAGCCGAGCTTAGTGCAGCCTGGCACCCAGAGAACTGAGTCGATAGAAGGACTGGGGCGAAACCTCACACTAGATTTAGACATCTCGGCAACCCCTGCTTCTTCAATGTTGGACATAATGGTGATGTTGAAAAGAACTTTACAAGGGTTATTGGAAGTTACAATGTTAAACAATGATGTTCTAAAAAACCCAAAAATCCAACTACAGAAGATCGTGGGGGAACTACAAGGAATTAGGCGCCAAATGCCAGCTATGATAAGACAAGTCCCCGATGTGCAGTCTCCGGCCTCTGCTGGTGTCACAGTGATACCAGAAGATGTACAGAATGTATATATTTCGAGATGCCCGATGTTAATAAAAAGAAGGGGTGACCATTTAAGATATAGGCCAAGTAACTACAGGAGACGAATAGGAAGGAAGTTACCAAAAAAGGTGAAGGTAAAGGTTGCAAAAAGAGGGAGGGACGAAGAGAGCACCCCAGAAATTGACTCCCAAGAGTTGCCGCCCACTAAGATCCCTAGGGAAGTGGAAGAGAGAAAGGGAGCCAAAAAAGGACGGAAGAATGTCACTGTAGGGGGATTAAGAAAGGCCCAATTAAAATCACCCCCGCAACATATGAATGTATGACGTTACAACGCATACATTTACAACGCATGCTTTTACAACGCAGTTTTTACATCGCAGCATCCTTTACAACGCATACATTTACATTGCATACCACTACAACGATTTTTTTAAAACTACACTTACAATGCATTCCATTACATTGCATTATACCTTTACAACGCATACCATTACATTGCATTTATGGAAAGTGTTGGATAGTGTAGGGGTAAAAATTACTATTCTAACTCCAGGGGGTGCAACAGTAGGGTAAATGTTGGATAGTGCAGGGGTAAAAATTACTATTCTAACTCCGGGGGTACAACAGTAGGGTAAGTGTTGGATAGTGTAGGGGTACTATGCGTTGTAATGGTATGCATTGTAATGACATGCGATGTAATGCCTGCGTTGTAGTGACATGCGATGTAGTGTCATGCGTTGTAGTGACATGCAATGTAATGGATGCGTTGTAGTGACATGCGTTGTAAAGGATGTTGCGATGTAATGACTGCGTTGTAAATGTAGTGCGATGTAATGACTGCGTTGTAAAGGTTGTTTCCCGCAACATATTAGTGAGAGTCCTAAAGAACCAACGCCGGGGAAAAATCCTGGAAGAGAAACTTACCAAAGGGATAAAAAAAGAAGTTAGGAGAAAGCCCAGGGCTGCAACCAGGGAGATTAATTGGCAAGCACGAGTGAGGACCCCAAAGGTGGGAAAGGAGGCAGCTGGAAATAAGTGGTTACATTTTGTACAGCCAGAAAAGGGGGGAAAAAAATAAGGAAGATCTTGCCCCTTAATAGGTCTCAACTCCTATATTCATTCTCAAAATGCTCGAGTCTGAGAGGAATTGGCACTAAAGACCTGCGAGAGGTGGGTTTCAGATATAACCTTGAGGGGAAGGAAATCACCAGGGTGTTAGTCTACTCCGATTTGGTAAAGGTGGCAATTGAGAAAGCAGAGCGTGAGGTACTGAAGGAAGGAATAAGGCTAATCCCAGAGGGAGAAATAGAGGGGTGTAGCCAATCAGGTGGAGGCTTCCTAAAGTGTCATGCAGGATTAGGTAAGAGACAGGTGAAGTTGCTTGAGGAAGAAGGGGAAGATGATGGAAACTTTAATATAGTAGTCAATAATTCAGATATTTGTAAATTATGGGGGAACTGGAGCCAAAGAAGCAGTCTCGCAGGCCCCTCCCAGTGGTAAAATGAGGAAGATGATTGTTTAAATGATGTGGCAGTAGGAAAGTGGGTTGTCGCATAGCCTTAAGTTTGTATCTTGGAACATAAATGGTCTTGGAGAATTGGTAAAACAAGAAAGCATAAAAGAGTTAGCCCAGAGCGTCGACATTATATGTTTACAGGACACCTGGCTATGCGACAAAACCCCAATATTTGATGGTTATGTCCAACTTCACCGACCAGCAAAGAAAAAAATATTTGTGTGCCCTGCTGGTGGGATTATGACCCTTCTGTCCACAAAAGTTGTGAAGGATGTGACGCCCCTAAGCGTAAAATGTAAATGGTTGCTTGCATGTAGGTTATCATTGTTGGTCACAGACAAAAAGTACAAAAATGTGGTCCTTATAAATGCTTACATGCAATGGGGGGGCCCTGAGGAATATGGGACAGAGATGGGGCACTTTAAAGAAGACATGGATACTCTAAGTGAAAAGTACGGCACTGATATATTTTTAATAATGGGTGATTTTAACCATAAATTGAATCCAAGTAAGTTAGACCCCTGGTACAGGGAAATTCTGGAAGCTTACGACATAAGAATGGCAACCTTCCCAGACTGTGGTTCCTCTAGTCAAGACATAAGCTTAGGAAATTATTTGGGGACAAAAGGCCTATTTTGCCTGAATGGCAGGACATAAACAGATTGTCCAGCAAAGAAAACATTTAAAATAGGTTCACAAAATTGCCCAATAGACTATGGGGCCGATTCCGATTCCGGCCGGAAATCTCTCTGACCGAGCCGGACCCGGAGAGAATTCCGACCGAATCGGACCCCAGCAGTCCGACCGGACGAGTACGATGCATTCGCATGCTATCGGACTCGATTCGGTCGGACTCCCATTGAAGTCAATGGGAGCCGGTCGTACGACGCGTACGCGGGCTCCCATTGACTCAATGGGTGCGAGGCGAACAAGGGCGCCCCTACAGTGGGTACGCGTCCATGCGCATCGCGGCGTACATGCACAGGTAGGGGGACCCATGGGTCCCCCTGTGTGCGACTCGCGCGCCTACGCGTTCAGGGGGGTCCGACGCGGACCCCCAAAGTCCGGCTCCGACAGCTCTTTCGAGCCGGACGGCGCGAGTTGGTCGGACTGCTTGCGGCGCGCATCGTACTTACCCGGCCGGGAAACGTCTTAATAGCGCGGTGCGAGTCGTGTCCGTGCGAGTCGGTCGGAGCGTGTTGAAGCCGCGTACGAGTCAGTCGGCGATTTCGCGGGAGCATGCATCGTACTCGCTCGGCCGGACCCGCGTACGATTCGGTCGGGAAACAGGGCTCCGAATCGGATCCGGTAAATCCGAATCCGATTCGGAGCACTACCGGCCGAGATCGGAATCGGCCCCTATGTTTTTACTTTTGCTTGGAACTTTGCATTAATAAAGGGGTTTAGGGTATCCCAAAGGGAAGGCAGTAACCATAACCCCCTGCAGTTTGAGGTCCGAGGTGTGATCCCGAGCCCACGAGACAAAGTGATCCCACAACAAGTAGAGTATCCAAGACGGGTGACTACTAGATTAACAGACGAATACATAGCAAAGTTGGCAAAATTACAACAGAAGCTAGACTTGCGAAGAGTTAGAGGCCAAAATTTGGAATGGTTTGAAGAAAAAATAGAACAGGTAGTGCAATGCCTTCGAGTTGAATTAAAAAATGAGAAAACAAAGGCAATACACCAACAAAAAATCCCGGAAAGGCAAGCAAAGTGGTTCTCCGTAGAATGTTTAAAGAAGAAGAGGGAGATAAGGAGAGAAGCACGAATCCTTAGAGCTAAATATGACCCGGTTAGACTTTCATATCTCAAAAAACTGAGAAGAGAATATAAAATGTTAATCAGTAGTTCGAAAAGAGTTTACAAAGAAAAATGTTGGGAAAACCTGTTGGAAATTATTGAAACAAAGAATATACGCCAGTTCTGGAAACTGATACAGGCAGCAGCAGAACATCCTGTGGGGCTATGAATTGCGTAGTAGAAGAGGCCGCATGGGTGGAATATCTTAAGGAATTGTATAGCTCCCGTAGTGCACCTGAACAAGAAGAGCCGCTGTATTGGAGTGGGTTAATGGAAGATTTAAAAGGAGACTTTTCGGTAGCGAACATGACGAATACGATAAAAAGCTAAAGCTAACCAGGGCTGCAGCACCAGATAACCTCCCAGCCATTATAATAAAGTCTCAGTTGAACTGGTGGGCTGAATTTCTGTCCCACATGTTTTTAGTCATTTTAGACTCTGGAAAAATTCCTAAGAACTGGAAGGGAGCAGTAATTAGACCGGTGTACAAGAAGGGTGAAATGAAAGCCCCAAAAAACTAACTTATTAGACATTGGGGAAAAAGTCTTCGCAAAAATATTAGGCAGACTTAAGGATTGGGTAGAGCAGCGATCGATTGTGCCGGTAGAACAGGGGAGTAGCGGCCCGTGGTAGGAGTGCTGCCGGGCGCTGACGTGGGGCGGGGGGTAGTAAACTACAGATTACGGCTGATTAGAGGTAAGTAAACATATAAATAAATAAAACGAATTTCGTTGCGTGCGCTGCATCGCATTTGGCGATGCAGCGCGAGCAATGAAATTCGTTTTAATTATTTATATGTTTACTTACCTCTAATCAGCCGTAATCCGTAGTTTACTACCCCCCGCCCCATGTCAGCGCCCGGCAGCACTCCCACCACGGGCCGCTCCTGAACAGGGTGGATTAAAGGAAGGCCACTCCAATGTCGACCACTGCTTCGCACTATGGGCAGTGGCACGGAAGTCAATCGAGCAAAAAGGGAAGCTATATTGCTGCTTTGTTGACTTCCATGCCGCGTTTGATTTAGTGGACCATAAATGCCTCTGGGAGACTTTGGAAAACTATAATATACCAGAAGGTCTTCTGGCTAAAATTAAAGAGTTACATAGAGGAAACTGGGCGCAGATTATGAAGGATACGGGGGGCCCTTAACGCCAAAAATAGCGATTGAGAACGGCCTTAGGCAGGGCTGTGTGTTGGCCCCCATGCTTTTCGCCATATTCCTTGCAGATTTGCCCTTAGCCTTAGAGGTCGACAGAAGTGCCAGTCCGAAAATGAATGGTAAAAACTGGTCATGCCTGTTGTACGCAGATGACCTGGTAATTTTTGATCAGACCGAGCTAGGCCTCCAAAGGAAGCTAAATGCTTTTAGAGAGTACTGTGTGACAAAGTTTTTAAGTGTAAATATGGACAAAACAAAAGTTTTATGCTTTGTGAAAAGAGACCCTAGTTTTAGTTGGTTTTTAGGCCCATTAAAATTAGAGATTGTGAGAGAATACAGATACCTCGGGTCTGGTTCGACAGTACTCTAAAGTGGCATACACACTTAGAAGCCCAGAAAACAAAGGCCTTTACATCGGTTTGTGGGTCGAAAAAATGTAATCGAGATTACGGAGATATGTCCCATAGACCGCTGTTAAAGGCCTATAGCGCAATGATTCCCCCTCAAGTACTGTATGGAGCAGAAGTCCTTTACCTAAGTGGTAAAAGTGACTGGGACTTAGAGGAAGGGAATTGTCTAAAATCCCTGCTGTCGTTACCAGGCTCAGCAATGATCCAGGCCATTAGAATTGAGCTAGGAACAACATCATGGAGTGTACAGGCTCAAGTGAATTTGCTAAGGTTCTGGAAACGCCAGGATCCCGGGGCGGTACAGAAGGTCTCACACTGGTACAGAAATGAGATTCAACTAAGTAGTTTAAAATGGGCCAAGGAGACCAGAAGGAAATTGCATATGGTTGGTGAGAACTTAAAGGTGAGATTCTGTCAACAATCACTGCAGGCAGAATTTACCAAGGGTATACTTAGATCACAAGGCCAGGAATTGTCCAGAATGGTAGACTTGGAGTACTTGGGTACGAAAAAATCAGTACAATTTATGAAGGATTCTTGGTTGAAGGAAGCCTGGTACCCTTACCTGGACACTCTACCAAATAATTGGCTTAGATGTGAAATTTTAAGACTAAGAATTGGTATTAATCCTTGGTTGGCAAATGAGAAAATAAAGGCAGAAAGGATCCAGCCTGATGGAATCTATAAATGTATCCTGGGAACAAAAAGCGATATTTTGCACATATTATTAGACTGTGCGGCAGTTTTAGCCCAGCGCAAATTATTCTTACGCCCTATTTTTTTAAAATACGATACGGCGTCACGAGCCCAGATGGTAGACTTACTTACAGATATGCCTAATCTCGAGATTGCAATCGCAATTGGAAATTATTTGAAGGCCATAAAAAGTTTTTAGGGAAAATTGGAGTATTTTTAGTGATCCTATAGGCTGAATGCTATTAATATGTATTTATTTATTAACCCAAAAATTTAAATTAACTCAAATTTTTATTAATTTTAATGGAGTCGTACTGATAGATTCATACTAGGAAATTATGTTATTGTGTCATTTAATGTGGGATATTCGTGTTGTAAATTCTTCGTGTATAGGTTACCTATTCATATGGAATTACTGATGAAATTGCATTGATTTATTATTTTAATCGTTGTTTATTGCTGTTTAAAGACTATGGTCTAAATAAACATTGCTTTTCACTTGACTTGAATCATGACAATGGTCAACACTGCATAGCCATTGGCTGTTAGTTCCATCTTCATTCATGACGTAATGAGCTTTGTCTATGCATCACCCCTTTTGTTGGTCCATTAGGTGTACATGTACATAGTGTCATCTTACATTTTTTCTTTGTGACGAGAACCTGGAGGGACCCCCTTCCCAGAATTTTCCTTGAAAGCCTATTGTTTTAAAGGGGATTGTTTTCCACCTATTAGTCTGCTGACAGATGCTTTGTGTAGCATAAGTATAGCAAATAGACTCTTTATCATGGCGTTAATCTGATGAGACACAGTGCCATATTTATCAACACTTTGTACCAGATTTGAGTCACAAAAGTAACACAAACCGGTTGTGAAAAAGTCATCCTTTTTGCCCTGTTCAGCCCCAAGTTTTGACTGATACTGGTGGTAACTGACTCTCACTGTGCCCTGGACTCTGCTGCCTACTATATAATAAGGCAAGCGGGATTCAAACTACCTATAAGTCCCTTGTATATAATATGGAAGGGAGGTTTAGAGGCCCAGCAGATTTACTGCACTGGAGTGTGCATTGCTGTGTTGCCTTCTGTCATTTTTAAAGGCAGCCCTGCTTTGCAGACTGTCTTTAAAAGTAAATTATATGCAAATTCGACTTTGAAATTAAAGGTACTTCCAAAGTGGACATCTACCTTATTATTACATATAAGTCACCCCTAAGGTCTCCCCCAGGTGCCTAAGGGATAGGGTGCCATGTAACTATAAGCAGGGACATTATAAAAGATGTTGTATATGCCCTGGTGAGGAAAAACTGCCAATTTCATGTTTCCCCATTGTAGCATTTTAGCGCCATAGGCTAACATTGGAATTCTGTAATACAGAGTAACTATTGATAGGAGTGAGCTAAAATCAGATTTCAAGGACTTAAAAGATTGGTAATGATATATCCAACATCTTGCCACTATTGGATTTTTCATAACTAATACAGAAAATAAGTTATAGGACTTTCTTTTCTGTGAGCCAAATTCCAGCCTTCTAGCAGCCTCGCCTGATTGGTCAGCCTTAACAGGCTTAGCCAAACTACTTTGATGAGTTGATAAGTGGACTGCATAGAGACAGAGGTTATCTGACAGGGGAGCTCTGTAGCTGCAGAGAACAGGCCAGGAAGGGGGCTGGGTATATCAAACTGGGCTTCAAAGAGAGCAGGACAGTAAGGAATGCCAGCCAGGCCTACCCCCTCTTCCTGTACCCCACAGCCAGATGGCAGCCCTAGAAAAGGAATTTGCAGGAGGTCTGGAGGGGGAGTGTTAATGGAAATGAGCAGCACCAGCAGGTTGGTTTAGCCAGATCTTACTCCCAAGGAGAGGAATTCTCCATCTTGAATTTTGAAGTACAGTGCTTTGTGGGACAAGAATATGTAACACTTTGGAGGAAGCTGTCATCCTTTTGGGTGACTCCCTGCACCTCATTGGACAGGAGTGCCCCCCCTGCTTGTCGCCCATGATCATTGGATAAATATGTGAGAGCTGCAGAACAACTCAGATCTGCTGCCTGAAACCACAAGGAGATGAAAGACTGTCCTGCTGGAACTCTGGTCTGCACCCCCAAGGATTGCACTCTGAAGGACTGTGCCTTCTGCACACTTGGAATTATAGCCTTGAGGACTTTGCCTTGCTTCAAAAAGGATTAACAAGTAGACTCCCTGAAAGCATCAGGTTAACAGAGCTTCCCTGCACCATCTACCTCAAGAAGTCCACAGCCTGGAGTGAGTCTAGTGTGCTTTTAAGGATTTGGCCAGGTGCATTGTGGGAATTGTGGTTCCAAACTTTCAAAGACCATCTCAGAGGTTCTAAACCCTTGGATTTGTGTTTTGGAAGCTTTGAACTTTCAAAGGAACTTCATGAAGAAGTTCCAGAAGGTTGCAGAAGTTTGAAGCAACGTTTGGAAAAAGCTCAATAAGTGGATGACCCGGCGTCAAGAGTCAAGCCGACTACGTCCAACCGTGACCAGGCCTGGATTTCAGGTTCATCCCACTGAAAGCTCAAGACTTACAGGAGTTGACCAGGGGCTCCCGCTGAACAAAGCCAGCGAACTCGCTGTGAATGCGGCCTGACGAAGTGCCTTGCTCGCCGTCAAGAGCAAATGCTCCAGAAATGTTTTTAAGTGTGAGGGTAAAATTTTGACCGGGGCCTCCCCCTTAGTGTATCTGACGAGGATTCCACTGCGGTCGGCCTCAAACTTTGACTTTGTCCTGGTCAAGTCTGGCCAGATGTCTCAAGTTGGCGCTATGTGTTTTTAAGCACTAGAAAGTGTTTAATCTTTAAAAATTCATATCTCCGGTTCCCTATATTGGATGTTTGTCATTTTGGTGTCATTTTAAAGATAAAAATCTTTCCTATTTGTATAAATTGGTTGTGGATTTTAATTGTGTGTTGTGTCTTACTTATTTCATGTATTTGTGTTTTTAAATGCTTCACACACCTGTCTCCTTAATTAAGCCTTCCTGCTTGTTGCCAGCTACCAAGGGTTGAGCAAGGGAATAATTTATTGAGACCTTGTCTGGACCTTATATTACATTGGTGGCCTTCTTGTAATTGGTAGGTGCCTACTTACCTCTACTGATAATCCATCTTCCAACACCAGTGAAACATGTTGATCTTGGGATTTCATTTTCAGTGGAAACAATGATTTGTGCTGAAAAGTAGCCCCAAAGTAATGCAAAGAGGTGCTTTGCACTACTTTCTGCTACTTTGCGTCAAAGGTATGTTCCATGGGTGGTACCTAAACATTCCCATGCAACCATATATGGGTTTTGTCTCAGGTCCCAATCTACTAACCTTAGTTGAAAGGAGTTTCCACCAAAGATGTACACCTCTTCAAGGAAGGCATACCATTTGAGAATAGTATTCTTTTTACATATCTTTTCAAAAGTGTGTTGTACTGTACAGCATTCATATAAGGTTATAAAAGTGTTAAACTACGTCAAAAAATAGTATCTTGTACTGGAAGGGTAGTCTTCATGTACAAAACCTAAGCTGGACGTCATATACCCACCCTCGCACTACAGTGCTATAGTGTAATAGTGCATGGACAAGTGCGCTGGTGCAAAGTTGCTCAAAGTGCACCAGCTGAAGCAGACAAAAGCAGTGCCATATCTTGGTAGATTTGGTGCTGTTCTGCTCTCTCCCTTTCATATAAGTTTGCAACTTTGGCTCAGCTTAACCGCAGAGTGCGAATTGTGTATTAGTCTTAATATTTCCTCTGGGACATGCCACTTAGACCTCCAGTTGTCTAGTCATATTATAGCTGGACTTCATTTCTTACTAGTGAATAGCTATGTCTTCAGGGCTTTTCTAAATTGCAGAAGTTGCACAATAGACCTAAAGGCTAATGGAAGTGCATTCTAAAAGCACTGGACGCCCACACTTGTCCGGTCTCCCATACAGACAGCTTTACCTGTCTGACCAGCCTCATGTGATAATAAAGTCATAAATAAAAATACATACACATATGCACACATTAAAGGGTCTTTGGTCCAGTCCTCTAAATCTATTGGATTGTTCAACTGCCATTCACATTTTCCATGGGTCTAATGCACAGCACACATCAACAGAATTGTTGAATCTTTTATTAGTTTGATGGTCAGTCGTCTTATAATTGCAAATTATATGGAAAACAATCAAAAGCGTCCAAAGACAAATTAAGAACAGAGATAAGTAAAACTATTCTGCCTGGTAACACCACATGCATGGCATCAGCAATTGCTATTTCAGGTTACTTCAAAATGCAATAAAAAATGTTACAACAAAATCATTCACATTTTGCTTTTTCCCATCACAGTGTTCAGCAGGAGTAACGGGTGATCCCACTTCATCCACTGAATCTCTTGCACTGTGAATGATTGCATTTTGATTGATCACAAGTGAAAATCTGCCTGTAAAGAAGTGCACTTCAGTCACAGGGCTAATGGGTCCATTCTTTACCTTGCCATTCATCTTTTCTTTCAATTGTTTATCATTTTTTTTAATTCATCCATATTTGTTTAAACAATGTCTTCAGGTTACAGAAATTAAGGCTAATAGTATCTTTTCTATGTGGCAATAGGAGAAATGCATTAAAGCTCTAAAGGTTTACCATACCTGTTCTAGGTACACGTGGGGCTGAATTACATAATGCGCCCTGGGAACGCAACAGGCACATGCGCCCGCTTTGTGACCCACCCCCGGGCACTTTGGTATCATGGAAGGGGCCGCAGACGCTTGTGCAGCCCCTTCTGCAATACTGATAGTGCTGACGCACATGCAGCACCAGAACTATCTCAAGAGGGTATTCCCTAATTTGCTAATTTGCATGGGGGATCTCTTTGCCTCTGCACCCGCACCATATTATGGATATGGTTTCAAAGGCAAAGAAGCCATCAGGAGGCGAACTGACAGTGTGCCACAAAAAGGTGGCACACTGTCAGTGCGCCCCCTGAGAGCAGCCCTCTGGAGAGGACAATGGGGTTCCCATGGACCCCTCCCAGACATCCCACTGCAAACCGATGCAGTCACTCACTGCACCCGCCTGCAGTGCAGGGGATCTCGGTACCCTCTCTAAAGTGCAGGTGGGTGCCGCCTGGACAGTGAAAAGCGGAATGGCTGATTAAAGAAGCCGCTCCATATTTTACTTGAATGCGCTGCCCCCAGGACAGCCCCAAGTTTGCGGCTGTCCAGAGGGCATCTCATTCATTGTAATCACATGAACTGTTCATGTTTGTGTCCAGCGCACCTGTTTAAAGGTGCACCGTGGTGCAAACGTGAACAGTGCATCCGATACACAATATGGGCCATGTACTAAGCGATTAAAGATATATGCAGTGGTTATTTTTTTATTATGTAACTTTTTCACTTTAAACATATGTCCACCACGTTTCATCAGCAGAATGTTTTTATTTCTTCTGTTTATTTTTTTGCATATCGTATAAAAAAATAAAAAATATACCCATTGTGCCACTTTGCCAAGGCCAGGCATATTGGCTTTGACAATATCTTTTTTCAGACCGTAGGGATTCAAATTTATGGCTTGATTTAGAAATATTTTTCAAGGAGCATGTGCAAGCTATTCCTGACTTACTCATCACTCAGGGGCATATTTACAAGCCCCTTGCGCCACTTTTGCGCCGCCGTTGCGTCACGCATGTGACGCAGCGGCGACGCAAACCATGCGCCGCGTTGCGCTATATTTACAACGTGACGCATCTAGGGAGATGCGTCACGTAGTAAACCCCTGCGCCACATGAAACCTGCGTCAGGTTTCATGTGGGCGTACCGGCGCAGGGGGGGGCGTTCCGGCGCAGGAACGCCTCGGAAAAGTGACGTAGTGAAATCTACAAGATTTCACGCAGTCACTTTTCCGACACTGGTGCGTCAAATCCTTACGCTTGCTTCAAGCAGGCGTAAGGATTGACGCACCATGTTAGGGATAGGGAAGGTTGGAACAGTGCTGGAGTTGCGTCGCGCTTGCGACACAACTTCAGCACTGCGCCAACCTTCCGCCGGCAGATGCGTCACGCATCTGCTTATCCTTGCGCCACGATGCGCCGCATTGTAAATGCGGCGCATCGGGCGTGGCGCAAGGGTAAACTTGCGTGACGCATTTTCCCTGGCGCATCCCTGCTGATATGCAGGGATGCGCCAGGGAACGTAAATATGCCCCTCATTCCTTAAAGTCTGGAGTAAGTCAAGCCTAATCATGGTGAAAAAGTTTTGGAAAAAACCCCTATAAAGACCTGCGGAGTGTTGCAACTTTCTTTGTTGTATATATAATTTATTTTGTGTTACTGTTTTATATTTTATTTGAGCACTCCAGGAAATCAAAACTCTCACCCTGACTCTTATAATCAAGGGTGGTGTGGTCTCTTATGTCACTGAGCCATGTGCTTGCCGGCTAAGTCAAGCAAGCCTATGGTCTGGCTTATGCAGTCAGTATGGTTGGAAATATGTGCCCAAATAGATGTTTATACCATGTATGCAGTAAATGAGTAGCTGCCAGTGTGTCAGAGGGTTCATAAAACTTTGAAGACTTCCATTTTAATAGTATATTAGTATTCCAGGGGCAGCCTGCGACATGGCGTGCCCATGGAAACCAAAGCGAAGTCATAAACCAATTACTTCTGTGTGCTGCAAAAGCTAGGGGGCCTCGTTTGAGGAAAAGAAATATGACATCGAAGAAGATGAAATGATCTAAAGCGATCAATTACATAAGAAGAAAGGTGCTTTCCTGTCTTGAACTCTCTCATTTCCTTCTTCTTGCAAGGATACATGCCGCCATTTGTGGCGTAATTGGGCTAACCTAATGACATGAGGGGGAGAGCGAGGCATTCAGGAAGTCATCAAGTTCAGGAGTGCAAGCCTCAGTAAATAGAATGCTGCGGCCATTCCAACTGACCAATCACATTTCACAAGGCGGCAAAACTAGCCTGTTATAGGTCCAGCTTTTTGAATGAAGTAAATACCTCTCAAAACTCAAGATAACATCTTCAAACAAAGGAATATTCTGGAATGTCTATTGTTCGTGATTGTTAGAAACCCTGGACTGGGCAAATGGAACTGCTTTTTTCCTCTGCACCTCACGGTCCCTTTAAAGTAAATGCATAGAAATTCGGGTAATTATGATTTCTAGCGAGTAAGTACTATTTACTCTACAAAAAATGTAAATAATACCCAGTGTTGCATAACATAATTTAGGAGAGCCCACGTGGCTGTGGAGCTCGGTTGGGTTTTTTCAAGCGGGCCATGGGGTTGCCTATCAAACGTTTCTTTTATAATTGCTCCCAGGAGGCAATGCCTCTCTAACACGGCAATGTTTTTCCTGACTGAAAATCCCCCGTTCTGTTCGCTAATTATCTCCCCGCTGACCCTTTAGACTAACACCGGGGTTAATATGAGGAGAAGCGAGGAGGTGGAGAATTGTTCAAAGAAGTAATTGCAGCTTTCTGCTCCGTGAGCGAGCGGCGGCAACCAGAGGAGTTCCGCAGCCCTGACGCTGATTGATACAAGTAATCAGCTCCCTGCACCCCCACAAAAAGTGGGTGGGGGCAGCGAAAAAGTATGAAATGCGTTCCTGAAAATCAACATTTCTGATCCCAAGCAGCAACACCACCTAAAGATATTTTAAAAATACCATTAAGTGGTGTATAATGCTTCCATTTCTAACGATAATGGCATTACTCCTAGTCCTACTCCCTCGCCTTCCTTCGAGGACCCTCCCTCCCTCCCGGTGCGGTTCAACTGAGTGCTAGCTCAGCTTGTTTACGTACAGGTGGAGGTGGGGGCGGGCAGAGTTTTTATGCTAGGGGTGGGTCTGGGTGGGAGGCGGGGCCTCATTGGTATTGAAGGAAGGCGAGGGAGGGACGGGAGGTAATGAACTTAATCGTTGTACTGCTGTTTTTCACTCTTATTATGTGACAATTTTTTTTTTTAGGAGAGGAATGTTTTCCCCTACTAAAACCTTGTTAAATGTCAATGCTCATGTTAGTACCTGAGTCAAGAATTTTTGATACTTACTTTACGAGGACATAGACACCTGCTTAAAAACAACAAACCACGAGCTTTTTGAAATATCAGGCCTGTGTGTGGAACAGAAATTACTTTTAATTTACCAAACAAAAAGTATTGCATTCAGGAGGGAAAATGCGATTTGATAAATAGGAAAAGTGGGTGGCATTCAGTGGCAGAAAACACTGTGGCAATGGAATTACACTATTGTCTTTCTTCCTTAGTTTTCAGATGTATTGAAACAATGATTGGATATTTGAATTAATCAATGGCATATTGAACAGCCTAGTCAACACAGTTTCATAGAACCTGCCATAGAATGCTGAAAAGGAAATAAAAAACACATTACTACATAGCACTGAAACCGGTGACCCTCTATTCCGAACTTTAACCTTGCTAATGAAAGAGAAGTAGGTACTGATGCCAGTAAAGGAAGATTTTCAATTAAAGAAGATATTGCTGAGATCTGAAGATATATGTCACTTGCTGACTGATGGGCAGTCCGACCAGTCACTTCCTGGAAGACTCACACTCAGTCAAATGCCAGAAGAGGCTAATGAGGAAGAAAGGTGGGATTTAACTCGAAGATCAAAAAAGCAAACCCAACAGAAAGCAGGTCAGCAGCAAGGGTCATTAATGAAAGCTAGGCATGGGAAAGTCGGACGCTGTGATTATTCAAAACCAAGCTTCACGAAGCCACACAATTTGACATTAGAGGGATCATAGAACTTTGCAAATATAGGTAAAACACATGTGAGGTCAAGCCACACAGAGGCAATGACTTTTGTTTGTTCTTCTGAAAATTGTGGACCTAATGAGAGTAGCAGAGCTCCTCTTATTCGTTTATCCTGGACTGGGTGATTGAAATATTGAATGGAATGGATTTGTCAAAACGAGATGCCACGTAAAAGATGTTTGCTTGTGGTGGTAGCATACCTCTGATAGGTATATTTAGAATGGTGCCCTAAGAAACACGCATGTATTTCTTCCCAATGTGTCAAACGACTTATTGTGTTGCACGTATATCTCACCCTATATCTGATGTCTCTGAATAAAATTAGAATGAATGGCATTAACTTTGAGTGAAGAGCGTCACATTTATGTGTGGAATTTGTTGGGTGGTTCTTTGGCACACTGATTCCATTTGGTCTCCACGTCCAGGGGCCAACCACGCCCTTAGTACATGTGTGTCCCTACACCTGATCTAAAATAATTGCGGAAACCATAGGAGCTATCACAAATTTACAAGCATTCAATGTGAAACACCTTTTAGAAGTCCTGTTCCTGGGAAGTTTAGTTATCAAATCCATTCAAGTTATCCATTGCTCATAGGGCAAACAAATGACTGAGGATGTGCCATGACTGCGTTAGACGATCCAGTGGATGCAAACAAAAAGCTCCAGTAGTCTGAGTTGTTGCTTCTTGTGGAATGCCCCATGTAACTGAGGAGTCAGGACAAGTGATGGGCGATCAAGTACCTCTTCAGGTGGCTCCCAGTGTGCTGACTTCATTCGAAAGAAGGCTTCGAAAAGGGCATTTTTTCACATGTAAGCATATAAATGTCAGTGTAAGAAGCGGCAACTCAAAGTCTTTAGCCTGATGCTGTCAAACAAATTGTTGGATCGTGAACATGTAGTGGTCTGAGAATGAGAGAACTTTCTTTCAGCTTTTTCCTAAACTTGGGCAATGTAGAGGATTTTTGTGTGTTTATATTTTCATGCATCTTTGCAAAGAGTACAGTTTCAGACTAGATGACACATGTACACACTAATATAATACTATTGCTGTTGAAATTAAATTTCAATGATGAGTAGAAATGCATTTTTCAGACTCTTATCAACTAGGCTTCAATTTGGGCCTTGCAGTCATCTTGTTTAAAATGGATGCCACCCTTGTCACTCTTGTCCCCCCCACATCTTACTGCTTATTACTTGCCAGCATTCATTTAAGCGGAGTCCTTTTCAATTTATTTCCATTGTCATTATTCATGCTGTTTTTAGTGACATTTCCTTGGCTCAGTCACAGAACTACAACTATTTCTTCAAGATCTTCCACTAGCTCACTGTACCCTATTCATTCATAATAATGCTGCTGTTCATGTATCTAATTTTGCATTAGCATAGAGGGGGTACAATAATTACTCATGCAGTGAGATAGTGCTTAGGGTTTAAGGCAATATAACACTTTATGAGACTGTGTGCTGATTTACTATGGATGTAACATTTTCATCTTACCACAATGAGTTTGAAATAGGCCTGGACAGAACTAGCATAATTCCACAAACGGGTGGCGATAAGGACATCCGTGCTGGTTGCTCTGTGATCTAGTGCCGGGAGCTCATTCCACGCTGAAAAATCAGCGCGATCAGCACCACGCGGTGTGCCAGAGTGTGCAGCTTCACAAGTTAATTTTGTTGCAGCTCAAGTTGATTTTCTACTCGAGCGGCAACTTTCTGACCGTGACCGCCCTCATTGGAGAAATCTCCCTGGGTGCTCTCATAGCGACTAAAAATTGCGCCAGGGAATGGCGAAATATGGCCAGAAATCCGTGTTACAAGCTTAATGCGGAGGGGCCAAAATTCTGTCAATTCCACCGGGCAAATTGGCATATATCGCCCACTCCTAGTTTGCAGTTCTGCTGAATTCATACGTGAAAATAATGCAGAAAAACACTTGATTTTGGAAATGAGCCAGACAGACTTTCTTGTTCTACTAAGGATGCTGTCTGTTTTCCTCTTGATTTTGCTACCCTCTTGGGACTTACAATATTTTTAATTTTGCATTTCTCTATAGTGCGCTATTTGCTGAAAACCTTCATGGTTATTAGCCTGTACCTGATGTTTGAATTTCAATAATAAAAGTTTAAACTGTTGAGCTGATCCAGAACTCAGTTATTGAGTGGGCCATTTTACTTAATTGACTGTAATTCTGATAATTTGGATGTGCTGGGATGTGCTTTACCATGGGGACATATTGCCTCATGAAATTGAGGTTTAACACCGTCCCTATTCATCGAATTGTGAGTGTTTCTGTAGCGGTAAATTTTGGGATATCAAAGATGATGGGTCCCCGCACCCACCGTAGCAATAAAGGAGCTAGTCTTATCTGGATGGGGTGAAATTTCAGTGTCTATAGCCGCACAAGAGATGCCCTGACAGAGCATTCTTAATTGTTTTTATTTCATTTTTGACAGTGCGGTTGCTGACAGTTTCCAAAAGGAAGTGCCGATTCCCAACAGAGGATTATAGGAATTAGGGTTTGACTAGGGTTTCAAACTCAGAAGGCTTCCAAAATGTAATTTTAAAACGAACCATTTCAAGTTGTATAAAAATACAAAAAAATGAACAGTGTTGTGAATCTGATATTAAGGGCCAGATTTATCAAGGTTTTGCATCCCCTTCTACGATGCAAATGAGTTTTATCAAGACACACAAGGCCACCTTGCATGACCCTGCATGGGTTGATAAGTCTAGAGTAACGCATCTCAGCGCAAATCGCTGCCTTGCGTTACTCTGCCTCAGGGAGTAGTTCCATGGGTGGAGCGTGGGTGTTCCCACGCATCCACCATTGGATGTTGGCGCATTCCGAGATTTCCCATTAGTGATAGACCTGGGAATGCATCAAAATGCTACACCTCCCCAGGTGAGGCATAACAAGCAGAGATATCTTTACTTCTACTTGTTTTTTCCTCTTTCTATGTGGAGGAAAATGCCTCTCAGGATTGTTCTTGTGCTGAAAGGTGCGCCTTCCTGCACAAAAACAACATGACGCAAGGGTACCTACGTTGTCGCTAGGTAGCCAAAAGTGCACCAGTGCTAGGAAAGGACAGGATTCCATTATATGATGTTAAATACGGTGCATTCCTGTCCTTTCCCTTTCACAGAGTGCAGCGCAGCAAGGTAGCTTGTTGCTTAGTGCTGACTATTCACACATTAATTTGTTTTAAAAAATCTGCTTCCTTTAAACTGAACTTAACTGAATTAATTTATTTAAACCAGCCCAAGCCCAGAATATGTGTAAGAGTACTCCCAGTGGAAGGGGTAGAACATTTGAAAGCGGGTCGTCACACTCTATAGAGAGCTTTTTTTGACATTATCAGCCTTTCATTGACTAACAGCACTTGGCAGCATGGAACGAAAGTGAAGACAATGACAACATCATGTTTTACGTGCTTCAAGTTAGCTTTCTGTGCACCTATTATAGACTGAAGAGTGTTTATTATTTCCTAAAATATGCAGTCACCCATCCCAATTAAAATCATAATTGCTTATATGCCATGGCGAATGTGCCTACCTCGGTTAGGGATTTACAAGAGACCTACTGGCACTTTTATAGCAGGGCTGGTTGGTTGTCTTGGTTGACTTAGTATATTTTCACCCAGGCGTGAAGCTTTGTGCAAAAGCACTTTTGAAGCTAACTTTTTTGAATGAATAATCTTTTACAGAAGAGTTCTCACAATGAAACTAGGTTTTGCATGGGTTTTCTCTTGCAAATATCTATTTTCAATGAACTTTTTTCATACATGTATTAAACCGTGCGAGCCCCATGAAGTGCCTGAAGTGAATTCTTTTTGAGGTATTCTCACTTTTTTTTAGAAGACCAATTTGAAGATCTAATGGGACCTGACGGAGCCAACACAATATTTGTTCTGATGGACAGCAACACAAGCCCATGTTTGCAGGGCTAAGTAAGTGTGTGGCGCAATCAGTGCTGCAGGCCCACCAGTAGAATTTAATTTACAGGCCCTTGGCACAGGTAATGCCACTTTACTAGAGACTTACAAGTAAATTAAATTTATCAATTGGGTTTCAGTCAAATCTACCATATTTTAAGGAGTGCACAAGCATGTTAGCACTGGTTAGTAGGGGCAAAGTGTGCAGAGTCTTAGGGCCAGCAAAAATGAAGGCAGCAAAACAGGAGGTCTGAAGGGGTAAACCACGGCAAGGATTCCAGGTCTAACCAATATTATTAAATGTTTTGTGGTCATCAAAATGAAATAGACTTACAGGTCATTGCAATCCAGTTTTCAAACTATGCCCTGTCATGCACAAGCTTAAATGACATAAATGTTCTACAACATATAGATAACCAAAGGTGAAAAACACACCATCATTATCAGCTAACACTTGACAACTTTATGTTGTGTAATGTACTCTCATCAGCCCCTCTCTAAGCTGATCCTTTGGATTACCTGGGTAGAAAACAAGGATTTGAGGTGGAGCCATGAATAATAAGCCCTCTTGCATCCTCTTCTACCAGCCTCTACCCCCTATATTAAAAATAAATCTGGTTACCTGCAGTTCCCCACCAGCACAATCAGTGGATGGTACAAATATAATGGAGATGTATCCGTTATATTCCAATCTCTTTTACCTTACACTGTGTTCCCTCCCTATTTTAATGCATTTTATTTTAATAAAGATCTGGTATCATCTTACCCTCGACCAGAAAATTAAAAAAATACTTAGAGTCCTCCCATAACTCCACTGCTCTTGGAAGGACACATGTCAACCCATCATGATATTTAAAAATATACAATACCAGGTGTCCTGCTAGCCTTCCACATCGTCCATTACACTCAATCCAAAGTCCTCTGCTAAGTTGTCACAGTCTATGTGAGAGCTGCTGCATGATGCTCTCAGAGAGCCCAGCACTACCCGCATTCTCCTCATCCTGCTTGTCTGTAAATACTAGGGGTGGGCATAATTGCTGTAATTCTCTCTAGCGTAGTTACTGCAAAGTTACTTAATTATGTGAAAAGCGTAATCCAGCATTTAGTGCTATTTTCTTAGTGAAAAATGCAAAGTTGCATCCAAATCGGCCAGAGGAAGCATTTGGAGCTAAGAAAATAGCACTAAATGCTAGAGGGCACAAAAAGCAATAGCTGGCAGCTGCTCGCTCTCATTAGTTCATTGCTCCTGCAGTAGTATTTTTGCCCCAAATGACTCTTAATTACTCAAGCTGGAGTATTTGTGTATTTGCAGTAGTTTTGCATCACAAGAGTAAAGCGTAATTACTGAAATTGCTCCAGCATAATTATAGCCTAGTAAACAATGGCAAAAAAGCATTGATGCCGGCATAATCTAATTTTTGGCACTTTGTGTTACCCTTGTTGCATGCATTGCCAGAGATTATACCAGTACACCACATCACATACCTGAGATTTCGTTAGGGTAAAGGTAACACCTAGCGTGGAAGCAAAGGAACAATGCAAAGAAAGGACACAAAATGCTGTTGTTCACGTCATACTCAATGTTGCACTATTTTTTTGTACAAAATGCACCACCGGCATTTCACATGATTTTGTGGTAATTTTACATCATTTCCCTAAAGGAAATGATATGGATTGTGATCAGGCTTAGTAAATACTCGATAGTGATATAGCCAAGAATACCTGAGAAAGGCAGGCACAACAGTGACCTTTCAACCACCATTTTACAGCTCTCCCAGGCACTGCCGGACTGGGAATGCGAACCAGCCCTGCAATCAACTCGGACCGGCCCCCGGGTGGGCAGTGTGCTGGTGGAAACACTGCTCCTGCTACACTGCTGCTGCTTTTGTTACAGGGAGTCGATATTGCAGTGCTGCTGAAAACCGCCCCCCTGTAACAAAAACGGCCCCCACCAGTCCAAAATCTGCTCCCACCCTTCCGGCCCACCAGGAAAACGCCCGGTGCCCTCTACGGCCAGTCCGGCCCTGCTCCCAGGTCCCTGAAGACCTCAGTTAGGCAGTGGATTATCAACCTCATTAACACCAGTTTCAAAATCCGTTTTCTTACTCCTCTGATGTGTGGGAAGTGAAAAAGCAAACTCAGTTTTCTTTGCTTCTAAGTCACAGCAGTGATTAAATAGGTTTTCAATCTACTTTTCATCTGGGATCCATAAACAAGGACTTATTTGCAGAATATTATATAATAATATAATATTGTACACTAACTGCAGTTTTCCAATTATTTTACCATGGTTTGTAATGCTCTAAATATCTCTAATTAAGTTTGTGTAGCAGAGGGAGAAGAGGCCAATTAAAGCTTGCTAGGCTTGCTTCAATGTGATATATGGTATTTGTAGAAACTAAACAACTAGATTGCTTTTCCATGGAAAATCATCTGTATTTCTTTGGCATAATGCAAGAAAAGACATATTTCCACTGATGTATTTCACATGTAGACTGGAAGTGTCTTATTACTATCCATATTTGTGCATTTTGTTTTAAAACACAGTGCTGTTTACTTTGCTTCAGGTTAAGACATGTGAAATTGCTTCCAAGTCTGGGGCTGATCTAAATATGTTTAACTATGGATGCAATTTGGGCTCTGCCCAAACATAGAAATAAGATGACTTTTCTATAGAATTGTTTGCCCTCGACTCTAATGCAAACCGCAGCATCATCCATAGCAATAGGTCTATTCATTTCGTTTATTTAGTTTAGTGTTTTCCTACAGTACTGTATTTTGCCCCATTTGGGCTTTATGCATTAGAGGACATTGTACAGTTATGACGGCATGTTACGCTTGCTCATTTGCATCACCTTGTAACACATTGAGTCAGGGAAGAATAAGGTTGATACTTCAGAAACACTTCGAAGGCCCGCGAAAAACTTAAATTACGCCAGCATAATTTGTGAAATTTCAGCAATTTCGCATTAGGCTTGCTACTTGAAATTCCTGAACTTACTCCATTATACCAGATCGCACAATTACCCCGCCGTTCATGGTAAAATTAGAGCACAGGAGTGTAGGAATAATTCTCAAGACACTTCACATAATTACATGAAAGCAAATTATGTGAATTTTGCACATCTGCTTAGGAGTTGAGAGATGTTATGGTGAAGCTCAAAGGTGTCTCAGCAGACCTTTCTAGGTAGCACATAATCTTACGCATCTGACCCGTAAGGAGTAAGATGGCTAATGGGTGCAGAGTCAGAGGCACACACAGTGGTTTCTGGGCTCTACATGGCAGACCAGATAAAATGGAAGCATGGGGGGGAAGGAATCTGAAAACTTTTGTAAGTAATTCTGTGAGTGAGGCTATGTTTAGTCGGCGAAGTCTATGAACTCTACTTTCACCATATGTACCAAGACGAAATATAGCTATGCATGAAGATTTGTTACAATCTTTACATCCTGAAAAGTTTAAATCTGCTTGTTACATTTGCTGAATGAACAAATTTTGAGTAGGTCTGTGACGTTAGAATTTAAACTAAGGGTCACATGTCCGACCATCAGGTTTTGAGGCTCACAAATTGGGATCTTTAGCGACTCACAATTTGTGAGTTGCAAAACCTGATGTAAAACAGTGCCTCAGACATTGTTTGCGATTCCCAAATGGGCCACAAGGGACCTGCCTCATTAATATTGATGGGGCAGGTCGCAATTGGTGACCCATTACGAATTGCCAGCACTCACAGAGATGTGACTGCTTTTTAAATAAAGCAGTTTTTTTTTTAAATGCACCCCGTTTTCTTTAAAGGAAAACGGGATGCATTTAAAAAATAAAAAGGAAAAGCTTCCTTTCGTTTTTTTACAGTGGCTAGTGGTCCATGGGACCACTGCCTGCTCTGATAAAATGTTGCTGGCCCCATTCACAACGGGGAAGGGTTCCCTTGGAGACCCCTGCACGTATGCGAATGGCTTACCACCAATTTGAAAATTTTAAATTGGTGGTAATCTGCGAATGTTTTACGACCGCATTCCCAGTTGCAAGACATTCATACATACCAGTGCGACTCGCTATTAGGCAGGGACGCTCTTTACACGCCACTTCCTAATAGCGACTCGCAAACCCTATTTTGCGAGTCAGTAATAGGTTACCTACTCGCAAAATAGGGTTGGGACATAGGAAAATGCATGTTACTGGTCACAAACGGCCATAGGGCGATTTGCGACCGGTAAAATCCGTCGTACATCTGGCCCCAAAACTCTTGTGAGTTCTCAACACCTATGAGCAGACATTCAGCCTTTAGAGTCTGATCCAGGAAGCCAATGGCAAGGAAGTTTTCTCTTGACATCTGATTGAGTCAACCTTTCAAGAAAAACATGAAAGTTAGCAGTGTTGCTCCCACCAGACAGCTACCCTTTCTCAACATTGATGAAAGCGCTGTGCTCTCCGCTCCCATTGATTTCCAAGGCTAACACCCCCAGCAGATTCCAGGGTCCACCTGCTACAGGTGACAAAAGAGCAATTTAGACTCTGTGCCCTCAGCGTTGTGTAAAGCCCTCTCCAGGGAAGGTTTGATGGAACAACTCCATATGAAGAAAATCCTGAATTGACCTGAGACTGTAATATTGATCTTAAAGTAGTTTGTTTCTTTCAAGCTGTATTGACACCAGTATAGTGTACGTAGTTTAATGCCTGTACCATTGGTTGTCCAGTCAATACATAGAAAAATCTAAAATGATGGAAGAAAAGCTGTTTCCCTGAAAAACAAACTGCAAAACGTAAGTCACTAAAATAGAATTCAGCGCTATTTGTACACATAGGCCATACACAGAAGCTCAAATAATGACTTGTTAGGACACATTGAAGGGTTTTGCCCTTTTGTGAAAGATCTGCTCATATGGACATTTTGCTAGCCCGCTCTTAGGGGTGAGTTTATGGACGTTCCAAAGTTGGTCGAGCAGTAGAAGCTGGTGAACACCCCAACCTTGTAAGTTAGTATTTCATAGTCATTTTTTTTCCCATGAAGTTTCCCACACTATATAGGCTTTTGGATTTTCTTCTGTCAAGTGCAGGAGTAAATGAATATTCAAATAGAAATGGCGAAAGAACACCCTCAAACATTTTAGAGGATGTAGGTAAGTGGGTTTCAACATGAGAAAAAAGACATATTGGCATTGACTTAGTTTTCATAAGGACATCAAACAACAAACATTTATACATTAAATGCTCCCTGCTTTTTATGACACTAGTTGGTAAGCAACGTTTCCGAACTACAAACATAAAGGAGTTCAACATTTCCAGGCCTTCACACAGGTAACACCTAGGAAGCTCTCTGAAAAGACTTCAGTTTTAAGCCTTAGGGCTCCGTTTTATCCCTGTATGGTTAAAGGCTTGTGGGGGCCAGCCTTTGCTACTGGAAGCCGCCAGAATATAACAAACACTTTGTGGTTCCTCCGCCTTTCTGGCTGTGCCACAACAAAGGATATGCACTTTTTGAAAATCCTCTATTGCCTTAGGGTGCCCTCCTTCACCTTGCAACCTTTTATTTTTAAGATTGCTCTAAGACTGGTAATTGTTTCCTTTTCCCTCAAGATTTTGATGTCAGCTGCAGATCTACTAATCTAGGTGCCACTGCCCCCTATGGGGCACATGCATGCTCTTCTCCATGGACCACACTGGCCATGTGGCGCCATGGTCCTGACCTTTGTCCTGCACTGGTTCCTAGAGGCCAAGCAGGAGAGACAACATTCCGCACTCTCGCATCTCAAGCACACAAGGAGGAGGGAAATGAGTACATTAGTGCTCTTGCCGTTTAGGGAGATCACCCCACTTCAAAGGGCACTTTATATTTGCCTCACTGTAGTCGATGTCAGTGGCTTGAGAGTATATGATTTATGTTGTATGTTGGCTGTGAGCATTCTAGTCCAGGCACTTAAATTAGCTCATTAGGGAGTCAAGTGAGCACCTCTCAAAATATTT
This sequence comes from Calotriton arnoldi, assembly GCA_963921515.1. NCBI lineage: Eukaryota > Metazoa > Chordata > Amphibia > Caudata > Salamandridae > Calotriton > Calotriton arnoldi. The sequence goes on along the minus strand of CAWUFW010007740.1, from coordinate 773,221 downwards.
ATGGAAGTGTGGTTAAGTGCTGGACCCTGAAAGGTGATACCGAAGAATTGTACATGTGGCCTGACCATTGGACTCGGCACTCTCAGCAGGGTCACCCCTAAACTTTTTGCCTTCACCCCTCCTGTTTTCTGAACCAGTTTTTGTTGACTTTAGGACTCTAGGACATTAGGACTTTTACCACTGCTAACACGTGCTAAAGTGCTTGTGCTCTCTTCTTTAAACATGGTAAAATTGGCCTACACCCAATTGGTACATTTAATTTACTTGTAAGACCCTAGTAAAGTGGTACTACTTGTACCGAGGGCATGTAAATGAAATACTACTAGTGGGCCTGCAGCACTTATTGTGCTACCCACTTAAGTAGCCTATTTAAACATGTCTTAGGCCTACCATTGCCGCCTGTGTATGCAGATTTAAACTGCCATTCCAACCTGGCAAAATAAACTTTTTGCTGGGTCTAAACCTTCCTTTTTAATACATATAAGCCACCCCTAGGGTAGGCCCTAAACAGCCCCTAAGGCATGGTGCATTAAAAAGTTGGACATGTACTTTTTAGTTCTACATGCCCTGGTAGTGAAAACACATAAATTCATTTTTCACTACTGCAAGACCACCTCTCCCATAGGATAGCATTGGGTTACCTTATTACCTTTAATAAGCAATAACTTTAGTGTGGGAGCAGGTAGGAATCTCATGTTTGTGTCTGAAGAATTGTTATTTAAAACCCTCTTTAATGGCAAAGTCGGATTTAAAATCACAATTGTGAAATAGCTGCTTGTAGAGGCAATTTATTGCTCTAACCTTTTGGTGCCTACAGCCTGTTCCTTGGTCACATGACTAGGTGTAGTTGGCAGTTACCTTTTTGTATTCCTCCCAGACAGCATTATAAGTAAGTGTGGGTGGTATACTCCGTGGTGGAGTTTGCGGAGCTTTGCCTATTGCGCTACCGCATGGAATGCGGAGTAGGCAAAACTCCACCCTCTGATGCGTAGCAGAGTTTACCCGTGCCTACGGCCCAAGCTTTTGGTCTGCCCAGCAGGTATCCTCATTACTGCGGGGCTCAGGACTTGTTAAAACACCCAGTGCGTGTGTGGGCCAGTGACACACTGGAGGCTGAAGGGTTATTACTCTCAGCCTGGAAGGGAGGCAGAGATAGTAGCTTGGCGCGCTGCTTCCTGATGACATGCAAGCGAAGCGCACAGTTCTAGTTCAGTGCTGGGGGGTGCGGTCTGGCTGGGGTAAATCAGAGTGTGAGTCCTGGAAAACCTCTTGCATGCGACAAAGGTATTGGCCTTCACCACAGCTGGCTCCCAGAAGCGAATTCAGGCCTCACCGGCATTCACTACTGTGAGGAATTCAGTCCACCCGTGTTGGAAAACGAGGCAGCATCTGTGAGGCCTGCACAAATAACATGACTACATTTGTCCTTCACTGGGAACCAAACACCCAATTGTAGCGCCTGACTCTCAGAGGGTAGCGTTGCAGAGCAGTCTGAGGCTTACTCAAGGGAGGTGGTGTGGGCTAGTAATCGCCATTTGCAGGTGCGCAGAAATAACACTTAATAATTGATTGTCCAGTCTGTACTTTGCTTTATAAAAGTAAGAGTACATTTATTAAACACACACACTACTCAATACTTTGCACCAATTTACAAATATACATAAGCTGTTGGAATTACTTTGTGACATTGCATAACATCTCCACCCCTCCCGACAGGGGGGGTGGGGTCTATTACCACCACTCCCATGTATGCACATCATCTTGCCCCCAATGCAGGTAGTTGAAAATAACCTGGGGCGAGGGCCCGGCACACTGGCACCATCCCAGTGGCGACCCATCCCATTACCTCAACACGCATTAAAAATAGGTTCACCTGCCCTAGTGACACATAACCCTGACTGAGCATCTTATATTGACCATACAGTATGCACCCCTACATATTCAGGGCTAACAGTCTGGGTTGTTCCTCACTCAAGCGCAGCAGCAAGAATACATGGTTAAGCATTACCTTAGAATGACAGTACTCATCACATTTGTTGGACATTAGAATACGTTGCAATTACAGCCCCTAAAGGCATCACAGATGAAATCACAGTATTACGCATATACAGCCAGACACCCTAGCAGGAATGTCTGGCAACATAACCCCACTTTGCTTATGACATCACCTTACACAGGTACTTCACATTACACATGTGACCTTCAGTCCCTCTAAAAAGAAATAACCGTTAGTAAATGCATTTCTGGTGCAATTACACCTCTTCATCTCCAGGGGATGTCCTTCTCCAGACATCCCCAACTCAGCCCTTCACTCCGTGAGGCACTTCTCCATACACCCTCAGCTGAAGAACAAAAGTTCCAGCCTAGAAAGTGTTAAATGCTGGCTGAGCCCCAGGACACCTAGGGTGGGACTTTTCTTCTTTGAGCTGGGGAGGCTGCGTTGCTCCTGCAGCTCCCCCTGCCCCTCCTTTCCCAAATGAGGGTGACCCCCCTCCTCTGGGGGCCACCAGGCACCAAAACGATGTTGTCCCCATGCCTTGCAAGGCATTATGGAGCGCTTCAGGCTCCTTCCTTATGCATATCATATTAGCGGCTCTCCCACTGTGCCGGGGAGAGCCGCGATGCCGCCCACGGCCTCACGCCGCTTCTGCCGACCTCGGCGGGGGGCCCGGTTCCACCCGGACCCCCGGGTGAGTTATTTACGGCTCAGGGAGCCCACCCCCGGCCGCTCTTCACTGGTGGGGGCGCGGTCCCACCCGGGCCCCTGGCGCTGTTGCCTTGGTTCTGGGGGTCTTGGTCCCACCCGGGACCCCCGCACGCCATCTGTGGTGGAGGGCAGCCCAGGGAGCCCACCCCTGGCTGCCCCCGCCGGCTCCCCACGCGGCCCGCACCTCCGTGTGCGGCCGCAGGAGCCGGCACCTTCATTCTGGTCTGCCCGCTCCGGCGGGCAGACACGGAGGTTCTCGCCGGTCCGGCGGACCTCGGGGGAGTGCAACGGCACTCCCCCCGCCTCCCTCCAGCACTTCTGGGGCCCGGGGATGGGGTCCCAGGCCCCTCAGGGCCATCTTCACGGGGGGCGTGATGGCGCCCCCCCGGCTTTGCTTTGGGGCCCGGGGATGGGGTCCCGGGCCCCTCCTCCTCTTCATGGGGGGGGCGCAACGGCGCTCCCCCATCTTGGCTTCGGGCCCGGGGATGGGGTCCGGGCCCCTCCCGACCTCTTCGCGGGGGCGCGACGGCGCTCCCCCCGTCTTTGCTTCGGCGGGGGCCAGGGTGGGCTCCTGGCCCCCCAGGGGGTATCTTCATGGGGAGCGCAACGGCGCTCCCCGACTTTACTTCAGGGCCCGGGGATGGGGTCCCGGGCCCCTTGGGCTCATTTTCGCGGGGCACGCGACGGCGCCCCCCGACTTTGCTTCCTCCTGGGGCAGCCCCCGGGACCTGACTCACCCCGGGGGCATGATTGCGACCGGCGTTGGAGCCCCACGTGCTTCGTCATCGGTCGCAGGCGGGGTCATAGGTCGCCTACCTTCTGGGGGGCATATCCCAGCCCCCGGGAGTCCGATCTGCCCCATTTTTGCGTCTTCTTGCTCCTGGTGGCGTCCCCCAGCCACTGGGAGCCCTCTCCTTTACCCTCCGGGTCTCCAAGAGGGTGCATTCTGCAGGGAGCGGTCTTCACTGGCTCCCTGCGCCAGCCTTTCACCTGGCTCTCCTCCTGGGCCTCTCTTCTCCCTGCGCAGAGGCCCCTGCTTCTGCGCACCGGTCCTGGGCTCTTCTTCTGGCGCTGTTAGGGGCCTGGGGGGCAGTCAGGGGGTTCCTCCTTCCAACTGCCCATTGCCAGGCTCCAAAATACAACCAGGGGGTATGCCCAAATGACCCTCCTATACCTGGGCATAAAACATCAGCAAAATGTACAAGGAAAAAGAGTATGGAGAGATCAATCACTCATTTATTTTCGTCCCAGGCACCACCAATTACCCGGACGTTAACATTATTTTGTAAATATAAATATTAATAATTTTACTAGCTACACATATTATTCAGCGGGACTCTGGTACATAAAATGAATACACATAAATTAAACATCAAATGAAATATACATAAGACATAAACAAATATACAATAATCAAACATGAATCATGATCACAACAACAATACATATACACAATTCAGTACACCATAAAAAAAAAACTAATTATTACATATATAAATGTACACTCCTCAGTCCGAGTGATACACTCAGAGGTAATCCTCTATGCACAAGAGGTATCACACCTCTCTCTCATTCACTTATGTGCGCCTATAATCAAAAGCCAAAATCAAAAATAAATAATGGGACTCCTCATATATCTGTCGATGCGGTCGCGTTTCAGCCCACAATTTCTTTCGGCTTCCTCAGGACAAGGGTACAAAAATCTTTAGATTACATAAAGATACATATATTTTACCGATCTAGTTCTATCCCTTATTTGCCCATACAGTGCTCAGTAAAGGTAGTCTAACGACTAACACGTGACAATGTTCTCTCCCATAGGTGATATAATGGGGAGGAATTAATGTGTAAATTCCCAAGAATTCCTCTAATAACACCCTTTCTCAGTGTTTATTTAATACATATCACTATGCCTGTGCTCACCCGAAACACCAATTAAACAACTGCTCTCAAGAAAATACCTGGAGTATATTCCAAGCTATCAGGATCGAAACAAATCCTTATCGTCGGGGGAACAAACTTCCCGCAAATCATGGTTCCAGACTTCGTATGGAAACCTATCCAAGTAACAAGGAGGCCAATCTGGGTTAAATAGGCATACTACTACTTCAACACATTCTTCTATCCTAATACAGGCAAGCATACCAAAAGTTAAAAATTACCTTCAATATTTTGCTGCTTTAAAAACAGAAGTAACCCTCCGGTCACTGGCCATTCCTTCGCCTCACTCCAGCACCTTCCGCCTCAGCAGACCACACCCGAGAGAGAGCTTCTCTTCCTGTGCAAGCACTTTTTAAAAGTTGAGTAGGGGGCTGGCAGGAAGTCTCTGTTGGTCCTATCAAACAGCGACACATCACTTCCCTGCCCCTGCTCCCTCCTTCTTGTCCAGCCTCTGGGCTGGTTCAAAATGGCGGCGTCCAGGGTCTCTGGCCACATGGTCTCTGAAATAAGAGCCCTTCCCCCCTCGCTGCCTTCCCTCCTTGGTGCAGCCTGGTGCCTGGCACCCAGTGATAGCTGCTGATGGATGAGCCTGTAGCCCCACCCATCTTCTCTTTGTGGAGAGGAGGCCTTAGCTTGTGGAAGAAAGGTTATCAATCCATCCAGCTGAGGTCAGCCCTCAGCCCGGCCCTGGTTATGACTGACTCAGAGAAATGTGACATTTCTGGATGACCCCAAAAGCAGTACAAATAGGACTTTGGACTCTGCAGAATACTTCTTCTCACACCCGTTACAGTGGACTTTAGTGCGTGTCTGGAATCTGTAGGCCATAGGAAAGTGACACTAGCCCATGGGCTCCACTTCCCCATAGGGGAATAATGAAGTGAAAAACACAGTAAAACACACTGACTTTCCCTGTCATGTTTCTTCCCAGTGTATAAAGCCTATTCCATGTCACCACCCAATTCTGTATAAGTCCTGCCACACCATTCACTTTGTAGCTGCTCCTGGACTGCGCACGCCAGAAATCTCCCCTGCGCAGCCCCTACACGTGTGCACACGCATGTACACAGGTGTCTGCATGTAACCAGCCCGGTGCCCCTTACTCCAGCTGTTGCGCAGCGGCCTAGTCAAGCCAGGGGGACACCAGTAAAATCCACATGCAGTTTCTTTCATCATGAGTTCCCTGTGGGTGAGTCCCAACCTTTGAGGCTCTCCCACAGTAAAAGCTCAACAAATAGGTGCTCAAAAAGCGAAAAATCCGGGCGGCCCAGAGTGTCAGAACCACTTTCTAACAACCCGCATCTGCCTCTGCAGAGAATGTGTGTTTCGTGAAGGTGGCCTTGGCAGTCGGCACTCGGAGCCTCGTGCAGCAGACACCCCAGCTGTGAAGACCCAAATATCTCCAGAATGGTGTAGGGGGAGATTTCGGTGAGTGTTTTCAAATTAAGCCGCATTCGATTCAGAAATGCTGGTTCTGAGGGAGTCCCTCAACTGTTAATCTTGTACTGCGCTGCCTGCGAGTTGTGTACACAACAGTCTAAGTTACAACGGATGACCTACATACATTAGGGGATAATAACAATAAGATAACCATTTGGGCAAAAGAGAAGTGCAAAGGCATTATTATTCCAGCACGCCATTTCCTGGATCAATCAATCAATCAATCAATCATGTCACTTATAAAGCGCACTACATACCCGCGAGGGTCTCAAGGCGCTGGGGGAAGAGGGGAGTGGTGCTGCTACTGATCGAAGAGCCAGGTCTTGAGGAGTCTTCTGAAGGCCAGTAGGTCTTGGGTCTGTCGGAGGTTGGTGGGGAGGGTGTTCCAGGTCTTGGCAGCGAGGTGGGAGAAGGATCTGCCGCCGGCGGTCGTTTTCCGGATGCGGGGGACTGTGGCGAGGGCGAGGCTGGTCGAGCGGAGGTGGCGGGTGGGGGTGTAGAAGCTGAGTCGTCTGTTGAGGTAGGCTGGTCCGGAGTTGTGGAGTGCTTTGTGTGCATGGGTGAGGAGCTTGAAGGTTATCCTCTTGTTGACAGGGAGCCAGTGCAGGTCTCTCAGGTGGGGTGTGATGTGGCTGCGTCGGGGGATGTCGAGGATAAGACGTGCAGAGGCGTTCTGGATGCGTTGCAGCCGTCTCCAGGAGCTTAGCCGTCGTTCCTGCGTAGAGGGCGTTTCCGTAGTCCAGCCTGCTGGTGACGAGGGCCTGGGTGACTGTTTTTCTTGTTTCGGTGGGGATCCACTTGAAGATCCTGCGGAGCATTCGGAGGATGTTGAAGCAGGATGAGGAAGCGGCGTTGACCTGCTTAGTCATGGAGAGGGTGGGGTCGAGGATGACCCCTAGGTTGCGTACGTGGTCGGTGGGTGGCGGGGCTGTTCCCAGTGATGTTGGCCACCAGGAGTCGTCCCAGGCTGAAGGGTTGGAACCAAGGATGAGGACCTCCGTCTTGTCCGGAGTTCAGCTTCAGGCGGCTGGTCCTCATCCATTCGGCGACGGCCTTCATTCCTTCGTGGAGGTGGGCTTTGGCGGTGTGAGGGTCTTTGGTGAGGAGAGGATCAGCTGGGTGTCGTCGGCGTAGGAGATGATGTTGAGGTTGTGCTGTCGGGCGACGTGGGCGAGGGTGCCATGTAGATGTTGAACAGCGTTGGGCTGAGGGAGGAGCCTTGGGGTACGCCGCAGATGATCTTGGTGGCCTTGGATCGGAAGGGGGCGAGGCAGACGCTTTGTGTTCTGCCGGAAAGGAAGGATGTGGTCCAGTCCAGGGCCTTCTCTTGGATCCCGGCGTCGTGAAGGCGTGTTCGTAGTGTGTGGTGGCAGACCGTGTCGAAGGCGGCTGATAGGTCCAGGAGGATGAGGGCTGCTGTTTCTCCGTTGTCGAGCAGGGTCCTGATGTCATCGGTGGCGGCGATGAGGGCGGTTTCGGTGCTGTGGTTGCTGCGGAAGCCGGACTGGGAAGGGTCCAGGATGTTGTTCTCCTCGAGGTAGCGGGTCAGTTGTTTGTTGACGATTTTCTCGGTGACCTTCGCGGGGAACGGGAGCAGAGAGATGGGTCGGAAGTTCTTGAGGTCCTTGGGGTCTGCCTTGGGTTTCTTGAGTAAGGCGGTGATCTCGGCGTACTTCCAGCTTTCCGGGAAGGTTGCTGTCTCGAAGGAGATGTTGATTATTTTCCGGAGATGGGGCGCGATGGCTGTACTGGCTTTGTTGAAGATGTGGTGAGGGCACGGGTCTAGCGGTGAACCGGAGTGGATGGTGTTCATGATCTCGCTGGTGTCCTCGTCGTTGATGTTGGTCCAGGAGAGCAGGCGGTTGGTGGTTGTGGGGGCAGTGGTCTCGGTGGTTGCCGGGGTGGTCGTGGTGTTGAAGCTGTCGTGGATGTCGGCGATTTTGCGGTGGAAGAAGGTGGCCAGTGAGTCGCACAGGTCTCGCCACGGCTGGATGTCGTTGGTGTTGGAGCTGGGGTTGGAGAGTTCCTTCACGATGTTGAAGAGCTCTTTGCTGTTGTGTGCATTGTTGTCTAGGCGGTCTTTGAGTGAGGCCCTTTTGGCGGATCTGATGAGGTGATGGTGACTGCGGGTGGCGCTCTTGTGGGCGGCGTAGCTGTCCGCTGTCCGTTCGTGGAGACAGATCTTCTCCAGTTTTCGGCATGTTCGTTTGGAGGCCTGGAGGTCTTCGGTGAATCAGGTGGCTTTCTTGCTGGTGTGGCTGTTGGGCGGATTCTTGAGCGGGCGAGGGTGTTGGCGCAGTCGTCGATCCACTGTCTGAGGTTGCGGGCGGCGGTGTCGGGGTCGGAGGGTTCGGCGGGTGGGCTCAGGGCGAGGGTTATGGTTAGCTGGTCTTCCGTGACTCTGCTCCAGCAGCGGCGAGGCATTTGTTCGGTGCGGTGGTGCGTGGTGGGCTTCCTGTAGGTGAAGTGGATGCAGTGGTGGTCAGTCCAGTGGGGTTCGGAGGTGTGGTTGAAGGAGACGTGTGGGCTTGCGGAAAAGATGGAGTCTAGCGTGTGGCCGGCGGCGTGGGTGGGTGTAGTCACGAGCTGTCTGAGTCCGAGGGTGGCGAGGTTGTCGATCAGGGTGGTGGAGTTGGTGTCCTTGTTGTTCTCGAGGTGGAAGTTCAGGTCCCCGAGGAGGATGTAGTCCGTGGAGGCGATGGCGTGTGTGCTGACGAAGTCAGCGATGGAACTCGCTGAACTGTGGTCGGGGTCCGGAGGGTCTGTAGATGAGGGTTCCTCTAAGGGTGGTGTTGGGATCGGTGTGGATCTGGAAGTGCATGTGTTCGGCGGTGCTGAGGGTGTCGTCGGTGTTGGTTGAGACTCTGAGGGTGTTCCTGTGGACGATGGCGATGCCTCCTCCGACTCCGTTGGTGCGGTCCCTGCGGGTGATCTTGTATCCGTCCGGGATGGCAATGGCGATGTCGGGGGCTGAAGCGGGATTCAGCCAGGTCTCCGTCAGGAATGCGACGTCTGGGGAGGTTGAGTCGAGAAGGTCCCAGAGTTCGATGGCGTGTTTGCGGGCGGAGCGGGTGTTGAGGAGGATGCATCTGAGGTAGTTGGGTTCTTTCCTGGGCGGAGGTTTGGCGGGGCGGGTGCTGGCGAAGCTGCAGTTCCGGCAGGTGAAGGGCCCTTGGGTGCGCTTCGGGGTGGCCTGGTAGCAGGCGTGATCTTTTCCGGGGTTGAGTGCGTGGAGGGTGCTGGCGTCGTATCGGCGTCTGTTGATGTGGCGGGCGCGGGGGATGCCCGGACCAGGGGTCTGGCGCTGGGCGCGGTCACGGCGCGGACGGGCGCAGACGGGCTTGCCTTAGGCGCGCCTTTGGCGCGCCAGCGGCGGCGCGCGCAGCGGCCGCCATAAATGGGGAGGTGGGAGGGAGGAGCAGGGAATGGGGCAGCGAATGGGCAGTGAGGGGGTGATGTTAGTCTTACCTGTATAGCAGTGATTCGTTAATCTTCAATTAATTTACATTATGTTGGATATTTCTTTTCCGTGTTATCTGCACTAAATGAAGTGTCTGTTAGCCATGATTTTAAACGTGATTGGGTGCAAAAAATGTTATGGTTTTGAGTGACTAAGGCAGCAATGTGAAATGCTACCAAAACAAGCATCATTGGATCCGGGATGCCGGTCAGTCCTTCCTTAACCTGGGAGGAGCAGTCTTTTGCAAATCCAATATCGGACTTCCCCCCATAAAACTGACACCAGCGCCGCAGGTGGAAGCAACTGGCTAGTATTTTGTGGGACTGGGCGGCATTCCGCCACATGCGGAACTCCGTGGAATTTCTTTTTTTTTTTTATTGGAAAAGTCAGGTAAATACATAGAAAAATAAAGTTACAGTGTTACATTTATCGTTGTATATACAATAAGAGCCACAGTGCAATATCATACGCTAAAACATTTCATATTTACACATTTAGATGTTACTCCCTAACTTCTTGGTTGTTCCGCCATTGCATTAAAGGTTCCCATATCTTCATACCCTTCTTCCAGGCTCTTTGCCCTTTGCATTTATATAATGAAATTTCCTGCCGGCTGATATTCAATAGCCGGTGGAGCCATAGCTGATACGTTGGCGGATCTGTATCTTTCCAAGCTGTGGCTATCAGTAAATGAGCTATAGCTATTGTAATAAATACAAAGTCTCTTTGTGAGGTATCAAGATTTGCCCGACATTCGTACCCTAGTAGCATCAGGGCAGGAGTAATCGTGACTTCCTTATTAATTGTCTGAGTCCAAAAATCTTTTATACCATCCTTAAGCAATGAGAGCTTAGTACAGGAATAAAACATATGTATGCTGTCTGCCGGACCCTCTTGGCATCTAGGGCACTTGTCGTTCTCCCTCTTCCCCCAACCATGGAGCTTAGCTGGTGTATAGTATAGATTAAACAAAGTTTTGTAATGCTGGGCTTTTAAGTTAGCTGACAAGAAAATCCTTGTCCCTAATGCGATTGACTTGTCCAAGTCTACCTCCTCGTCCCCCAGCTTTTCGGCCCATTTTGTTCCTGTCTTTTCTATATCATCTGGGAGAGTCTTGTTTAGCTTGTGATAGTAGTCCCTTAGCCTGCTATCTTGCCGCTTAATAATTTCCAGTATTAAAATTTCCTCCAGATTAATGGAGTCCCTAGGGAGATTTTTTATACATCTCTGCACCTGCATATACTTGAACTGCGTATTGTTATTAATACCGAACTGCTGCACCAGCCCTGCAAATGCAATAGGTTCAGTGTCGTAAAACAGATCTGCCACCTGATCTATCCCCGCCTGTTCCCAGCCCCCAGCCATACCATCATATAGTGCTTCTGGTAGCATGGCTGAACGCCACAGTGGAGTGTACCTTTTGTATCTGGGAATCTTTAGGGTCTGACTGATCTTTTTCCAGACCTTCCAGGCAGCCTTGACACACTTAAACCGCGTTTTTTTATAGTAGCTAGGCTCCAGTTGGCTGAAAAAAAGCCCTTCTGCGTCTCTCCCTATAGATAGCTGATATACTGATGGTAAGCCCGGGACCTCGACTCTGCTCTGACCTGGTTAGAGAAAAATACCCATCTGCTGCAAAGCTGTAGCCCAATAATAGAATAAAAGGTTAGGGACTCCCCATCCGCCTCGCTCGCGTGGTAGCACCATAAACTTCATTGCTCGACGTGTCTTCTGGTAGCCCCAAATGGAATTAGAAAACATAGTGTTAACTTTCTTTATATTAATTACAGCCAGTTCCAACGGAATTGCCCGAATAAGATATAATATTTTGGGAAACATTTTCATTTTAATTAAATTAGTACGCCCAATTATCATAAGATGTAGTTTATCTAGTCGCTTGAGTTCTATGTTTATTTTCTCCAGAACAGGGTCAATGTTGATTGCCCACAGAGCGTCCATACAAGATGTTATATTTACCCCCAAGTAGGTTGCAGCTACACTTTTACGAGTGTCTTGTAACTGGCACTGGGAGGAACAGATCATTTGAGTTTTCTCCTTATTCAGGAGGTAACCAGATTTCTTCCCAAATTCCTCTGCCATATTTTCTATCTCCCTAATTGCTATATCCGGTTCTGAGGTAACTATTGCAATGTCGTCTGCATATGCTAGAATCTTGGTTTCATAGCCTTTTGTAATTACGGGTTTAATTGCTTGGTTATGTATAATTTGATTAATGAATGGGTCTAGGTATATGGCAAATAAAAAAGGAGAGCAGGGGCACCCTTGTTGCATCCCTCTTGCTATCTCGATCCTCCCTGAGGTGTTACCCATTACTTGTAACAGAGCTTACGGCTTATAATACATGGCTTGTATAGCCTTCACAAACCGAGGGCCCAGCCCCCTCTCTACCAGGACACCCCACAGATATTGCCATGAAACCCACTCGAAGGCTTTCTCCGCATCCAGGAGGACCACAGCCACCTCACTGGATTCTGCTTCTGCTATATCGAGTAGTGCGATGACCCGCCTGGTGTGGTCTGTGGTCCCCCTTCCTGGGACAAAGCCATGCTGCCAGGGTGATACCAGTGTCACTATAATCCCTTGTAGCCGTTTGGCTATGATTTTCGAGTATATCTTAGCGTCAGAGTTCGTAAGTGAAATCGGACAATAAGAGGCTGGTAATTCGGCTGGTTTAGTTTTTGGGGAAAATATCACAAATCCCGTTCCCTGCCATGACGCGGGGGGATCCCACTATGCTGTACACCCAGGAACAGATCATGCATTAGCGGAGCAATCTCTCTTGCAAGTATTCTATATATCTCAAGCGGGATTTTATCAGGACATGCTGCTTTCCCCGCGGGAAGAGATCCAATAGCCTCCTGGACCTCTTCGATAGTAAATTCTTTGTCCAGCTCCTGAGCTATTGTTTCATCAATTCTTGTTGATACAGACCCCCTACCATCTGGATCTATCGAGCTCGTTTCAAGAGGGTCAGCCTGATACAGCTTCCTATAAAACTCCTCGAAGACACCTATAATCTTTTCCGGCCCAGTCACATCCTGGCCTTTGCTATTCTTAATTTTAGCAATATTATTCCTAGCAATTTTCTGCCTTCAGCGTAATGACAGTAGTCTTCCTGCTGCCTCACTGTACTCGTACATCTCTCCCTGGTACGCCTGATATGTTTGGGCCAGCCTTTCCTGGAAATAACTATTAATTTCCGCCTTTACTAAGGCTAGTTTCACCATATGCTCCCGGATTAAATCTTCATGCCCTCCTTTACGGATCAGTTTAACGTGCTCTGCCTCTAATCCCGCTAGCTTCTCTATTAAAGAGTCGACCTCTCCCTCACGCTGTTTACGGCGTTACCCCACATAACTAATAACTTCTCCCCTCAGGCCGGCTTTAAAAGTATCCCATACAATCCTTCGTGAGGCACTATATTTATTCCTATCAAAAAATTCTATACTCCACTGCTTTATGTATACACTGAACTCTTCACTAACTAGCAGCTTTTTATCAAGCGCTCTGCTTCCTGCTGCTTCCCAGCCCTGTTACCTCAAGCCATAGCGTATTATGGTCCGAAAATAGTTGTGGTAGCTTTTTAATCTCCGCCTTATCCAGTATGTTATGCGAGGCTAAGAAATAATCAGGCGCACATATTTCCTGTGGGGATGAGAATAATAAGTATAACCAGAATCGCTTGAGTTTTTCTCTGCCCATACATCAGTCAGCCCGAGGCTGTCTCTAAAGGCAGTCAGTGCCCTATATACTTGGGGTTTTCTCCCCCCATAGTTCTGGGTCTGGGTTTTTTCGGCCTCCAAATGTATGTTGAAATCACCGCACACTATTGTCGGCTCCGCCAGGAGACAAGCTCTACTTCTAGTTCTTCCCAAATTTTGGAATCATCCTGATTTGACCCATATATAGTCACCACAGTCAACCCCGTAGCTAGTAGAGCAATTGCCCAGCGCCCCCAGTTGTCAACTGCTACGCGCTTAGCCAATCCCACGCTTAGCTTAGAATATATAGCTACTCCTCTAATCATAGAGGTCTGGGTAGAGCACACCAACAAATTGTAGCCCCTAATCTCCAGAACACTCTTGTTGTTCCAAGGAATATGTGTTTCCTGCAGGCATATTACATCCGGACTTATATCTTTCAGAATTTCAAAAACTCTGCCTCTCTTGTTTTTGTTGTTTAGACTCCCCACATTGACTGAGCAGATCTTGAGTTTATCCATATTGACCTGTAGAGTTTCTCTTTGTAGACCCTTGCTTCTTAGATTCCCCACATATATTTTTCTTTTTTTTAATACTTGTGCCTGACTTTCCCTTTTCATCCTTTTTTTCCCTTTTTTCCCCGTTGCCCCAAGCCCACCACTCTCTCCCCCTCCCTCCCATCTCCCACCCTTGCCTCCCCGTACCCCTCTCCCTCCCCTCTCAGCTCTCCATCCCCCTTGCTCACCCTCCATCGTGGAAGCTTCCAGACCTATGGTCTGTGTGTATGATGGAGCACCGTAGCGCCGTGATCAGTGTAAACCCAAGTTAATATCCTAAGAAGAAACAGAGAAACGACAAAAGAAAAACAATAGAAGAAGGATGATAATAGCTGAAATCTTAAAGGTAGCTAGTTATCATACTGCAAAGATACCAGCCCAGCCCCGGATTCAACTACACCAAAAGAAAAAAATGCGATAGCCCACCCTTGTCCTTTGGTTTCTTAGAGTCATCGCTAATTTATATTCAGCTCCCCCCCCCCCGCTTGGCACCCTCTAGAGCAGCCCGGCTGGCTCATTCTACCTCTTGCTTGGGTATTATCCTATATTTACAATCCCTCATCATACATCATGTTCTTGCCATCGCTACCCACTAAGTTCTGTCAGAGCTTCCTTTGCTTTAATCTCTGAAGCGTAATAGAAGGTACGATCTCCTACTACCACCTTCAGTTTGGCAGGATTAATCAGGTACCCCTGGGCTCCCTTGGCTTGAAATGGGGCAACCATCTGCCTCAGCCTCCATCGCCTTTCGACAGTAATGTGGCAGAAGTCTGGTCTTGCGAAGAAGGTGACATCATCTACCTTCCACTTACTTTCCGGTTTGGCCTTCTCCCAGATTTTTTGTCGTAGCAGATAGTTCCCAAAAAACACCAGAATGGCCCTATGTTTCGTGTCAGGGCCAATTGGGTTTTTGATATTGAGGGGGACCCGATGGGCACATTGAACTTCCTGTTGCCAGTTCCATCCTTCCAGGTCCGGGAATGCCCTCCCAAGCAGATCTATCATAAACTGTCGTACATCATTGCCTTCCCGTCCCTCTGGAATGCCTAGGAAGCGTAAGTTCTTACGCCGCTGCCGATTTTCTTGCTCCTCTAGCTTCCATTGAATGTCTATCAGTCTTGACTCATGTGCTTCTGTTTGTGTCTAAACACCTGTGAGGTCATCCTCAAGAGTTCTGGTTCGCGTCTCGAGCTCAGTTAGCCGGTCACTACTGTCGTTACACACTTTAACCACTTTTCGGACAGCCCCTTGCATCTTTCAGAGAGCCGATTGAAAGCGTCTGCTGTCTTGCTTTGTCTCTTCCCGATGAGCCATAATAGATTGCAAAATGACATCCACCGTTGAGGTTGTACTAGCTTGAGGGTCGATATCTAGCTGCCCGGTGGCTGTGCCGACCAGTTGTGAATTTGGAGCATAATCCCATTTGAGGTCTTCTTGTCCGGCTTTCCTCAGCCTTGCTGCCTTCTCTGCACGATTGGATCTTCTGTGTGCCTTACGTATTGTCGCAGCAGAGTCCACCTCACTAGCATAACTTTCGCTAGAGCCTGTCAACGATATAGACTCATCTGCTGAGCAAGTCTCATCCGACAGGGAGTAGAAACAATCAGCGACTTCCGACTCATCCCCTTTTTTCAGTACTCGCCCTTCCTTGCTACATTATGCTAAATCCAGCCCCATTCCAACCTGATAACCTGAGGCGTACAGCAAGATGGTGGCCGGCTGAGGCGACCGCTGCAGCTTGCAGCACCATGATGCAGTAAAACCCAGATAAAGTGTTTTTAATGGGATAAGGAACGGAGAGAATGCTGCTGCCCTTAAGGTCAATACTTGCCGCTTTGCAGAGAGCATTGGCGGTTGGGACTCACAGCTGTCAGGACGAGTGCAAGATAACCGCAGGGCAATTGGAGCTATCTTCGGCGTGCTACAAACTGAGCACTGCCCTGGAGGCTAGCGACTGCCCAGGAGCTTACCTGCCAGGAAGCATGAAGCCGAAGTCCGTACTTCCCAGGACCCAAGGGAAGGGATCTGGGACTCCAGTGATCACCAGCGGCTCCGGGGCGGAGAGTAACAAGGCAGTAACAGCCCGCACGGAGGTGGAGCCAGGTACAGGAGCTGCACGGCATTCGGGACGACGCGCACAGGGTCAGAATCGGAATGAGAATGCTGCAGAAGGGAAGGGGAAAGCGGGGCTACGCTCCAGCAGCGTCTGCCCGGCCACACAGTTGTGGATCTACTGAGGGGGCCAAAGAAGCACTCCGAGAATAACAAGCCAGCAGGAACTTCGGATGCAGGCACCCGCGATGGCAGTATGGAGGCAGCTAATGGGTCTGTAGGGAAAGATGGAACCTCCTCAAACGGCGAGAGTGTGGAGTCTACAGGCACAGGTACATTGCATCAACTGCAGCTGCAGAACAGACGTGAAGGGGACAGAAATAGTAGCGGGGTGATGTTGAAAAAGGTGGCAGGATAAATACTGAACCCCCCCAGCCACATCCTGTACTGGAACTTGACTGTTTACCGCAAAAGAATGGCAAGATGGAGGCATCAATGGTATTAGGCAACCCCCCCAAAGTGGCATATAAAATCACACAACCCCCGCAGGCTGGCTCAGGCTCTTTGGATGGGACCGGGCTGGTCACAATGCATAAAGACTCCGTGGAATTTCACTGAGTTTTTAGATCACTCCGTGGAATTCCACGGAGTAGAACTCCATGAGCTCCGCCCACCCTTAATTATAAGAGGGGGTTGTGGATGTTGGCAGGATGGGCCTTCTTAGCTTAACATGGGGGGGGGAAGCTGTCACCTACCCCACTTGCACTTGGAAGCCACTGGCCCAGCTTACACATAATGGACTTCACAATAGCCTATTCTGCCCCAAGACAGACCGGGACCAGGGCAAGGAGGCAGGAAATTCCACACACCTTTGTAGAGGGAAACTCTAGAAGCTTTCCCACTTCAAAGTGGGCACCAGGTACAAAAAGGAGACCCTTAGAAGCAATCTTCAGTAAACTCCTGAACCTGTGGCTACTACAGAAGAAGAACACCCTGATAGTCTGCAGTATGAGGCAGAAGACTGGACCTGTTCCCATCATTCTAGGCTGAATGCCTCCAAGGGTCCGCTGACCTCCTGTTCTGAGCAACAAGGATGTAACAAGCTGTAGGTGTATCCCTGCATTTTCCCAACTGTCCTGCTGCCTGGACCTGCAACTGGAACTGCCTAAGCCTTGCTGACCTTTGCAAGAATGAGTCCCTGATCCCAGGAAGTGCCTCCCAAGTCCTGGACCCTAAGTGTGGCATCAGTTGAGCTCCTTCTAGAAGAAAAAGAGAAATTCTGAAGTTTTGGGCTCTTTGCAACCAAGAACAGGCTAGTTTGTGCCAAAGGTTTGTCACCACGGGCAATGCAAAGCTCTGTGAACACAAGTCTTCATGCTACAGAGACTGCCAGTGACAACAGGCAATGCCAGATCTGCACTTCGCAATACAGCATCAACAGCCCTGGTGACCGCCAACTCGAACCTCCAGCAATGACTGTCCACGCCGTCTGACACGATCTTCGTGCTACATCTACAAATTTCTGCAACATCCAGCCTGCTGTTCACACTAGAGCGATGACCATCCACTGAGCTCTCCCTGCCTCCACAGTGAATGGAACTGTTCGTGCTGGACTTTAGAAGGTACATTTTTTTAGCAAGACTAGCCTGGTCTCTGTATCAGACCCACACTTTGTTGCAGTTGGCCTGGACTTGTGACTTTCACACAGTCTTGCAAAACCAGAAGACCACGGGTGGCTTTTTGTGCTTCTAAGCACTAAAGTTACATTAAATCTTTGAAATTGAATATCCCTGTTTCTACTGATTGGATTTTTGTTGTTTTGGTGTCAAATAATGTTTAAAACTTTACACTATTTTTCTAAACTATTTAGGGATATTCCTTGTGATGTGCATTCACTTTATTACACATTTCCTCAAAGTTAAGCCTGACTGCTTTTGGTGCCAAGCTACCAGAGGGTTAAGTCCAGGTAATTTATTGACTTTTTGTGGGTCACCCTGACGGGGATTGTGGCTGCTGCTTGAGAAGGGCTTACACACACCCTCAACCAACAACCAAATTTCTCACACTGATATAGACTTGGTATCAATAAAACTACGTGTTTACATAAAAATGACATGGATCACCTAACCTGATCTTAACGTTTACCTTTACTCAGTGCTTAATCTGTCAAATAATAAGTGCAGATGCCCAAAGCTATGTACTGAAACAAGCCCACAGCCAGCACTATTTTTACTTGCTGCCCCAGTGGAGTAACAAGGCTGGTAGTTTTAAATCCACTTCATGCACTTTAATCCACTACCAGGCACTCCTGGCCCTTCATCTTACTCTTGCAGGTTCCTTCTTTCTTCCTTTGTGCTTGTTTTTCCGTCATTCTCTTCCTCCATCTTTGGCATTTCCGTATTTTTATCTCCCTTGCTCTCAGTAAATATCCAATGAGAAAAAATAAGTGCCGGCCCGAAAAATGGGTGCTTGTGGCCCCCACCGGCAACCATCTTCTCAAATTAAGCACTGCCTTTACTTCTAACGAAAGATCGCTATAGATAAACCCAAACCAAATTTAAGCTACTAACCATATCTTCCATGCTGAGTCTGTAAAAATACGAGTGTTATTGAAATGTTAGCAAATTATCTGAAAATAAAAGACCAACTCCTCAAAACAAGGTACAGAAGAATAAGACGGGTGACACAACATGTGGCAAAATAAAATATCTCACACGATTTACCCTTACCAGTGAATCCAACAGAGGGCACAACTAATGCACAAATAAAAATGTATTAAAATGATATAGTGTCAAAGAGGGGGGGTATTAATTCTCACAGGTTTGCAAACGGCGCTTTACCAAATAGCGTGAATTTCTAAAAGAGAACAAACAGTTGAATGCGGTGCCATAGGTGAGGGAAAAACCCCTAAACCCTCAAACAAGGACCAGAAGGTCCGATTAAGTATATACAACAAGTCCTATGCACACGCAAATGAGCGAAAAAAACACAGTACAACACAATAATGTTGGTCACGAAAGAAGACAATGATGTCCTTTTGGAATGTTCGCTTTAATTGTCGCGTTTCATAGCAAGCCAGCCAACACGTGTTTCGTCAAACGAGTTATAAACCCTTGACTTCTTCAGGGCTGAAAAAAGGCAAGCTGATATCTAGACCGTGAAACCGGTGATACTTCCGACCCGGTAGGTCATAAGTGTTCAAAGGGCTGGTCTCAGTGTGACACCTTATCTTTTCTGTAGTGTGAGTCTCAGGGTATTGCGTATAAATCACAACCAATTATGCGGAACACCCGAGTGCGGGTCTTAAATTCACGATTCCAGAAGATCTAAACCAGAGTGTGGCATTTTCAATAAAGTAATTACGGCATGATAGGCCGACGGCAAGTCTGTAGCGAGTGCGCCCGACGTTTCCCTAGTCTCCGGGATCGCGTTTCAACCGGATGAAGAAGTCAAGGGTTTATAACCCGTTTGACGAAACACGTGTTGGCTGGCTTGCTATGAAACGCTACAATTAAAGCGAACATTCCAAAAGGACATCATTGTCTTCTTTCGTGACCAACATTATTGTGTTGTACTGTTTTTTTCACTCATTTGCGTGTGCATAGGACTTGTTGTGTATACTTAAAATTATATAGTGTTGAACTTGCTGTCATTCTATGAAGAAAGAGAATCAGAGTGCCATATGTGTAGCACTTTGACATTGGGTTGACACTAAGCCAAATATAGTATGGGGACTGTCCACCAGCCTCTAGGTCTCCCGAGGGCTGTCCTCTGCTGCCTGGTGTAAGACTATATACCATACTCAGAGATCTCCAACAGGCGAGCCAGGATCTCTGTACCATACTGAAACCAACCAGGCCAGTCTTACATGCCCAGTGATTAAAGTGCAACTGTGCTGTTTAATTTTCCTGTACTACAGTGCAGCCAAGCAATCTCTTGTAATTTGTGTTGGTCAGTTTAAATGCTCACTCTCAGATCCACCACCACTCCTAGGGTCTTCATGATCCAAAGTCTAAGGAGTGCCTACATTTCGGCTTAAAGTGTATTGTGACCTAGGAGAGTCTAATATCTGGACCCTGTCTTATGAACATCAAGATAATACAGAATCTCACACAAGCACTTTTTATATCGGAGTGTGTTAATTTAATGAGGAAATAACCATCTTTTCAGTACTTTTTGGAATCTTGGGCAGCCCTAACAAGTGTCACTTATGTTGGATTGGTGCAACGCATTTCTCTAATTTTTCCCTCATCACCACACTACCTGAGCTCCGTCACACAAATCAGCCAAGTTCAGTCAATGAAATTGTATACTCTTTGAGGTTATCAAAAGTTTTGTGTGGCAAAAAGAATGCCACACTAAACCAATCAAAAGGCAGGAAGCCAGGCTTGTGAATGCCTCTCATTTGTGAGCCCTTGAATTACCCCTCCTCCTCCAGCTGCCAGTCATTTGTGGAAAGCCCACATGCAGCCTGGCCTCCCAGACGTTCTCGTCTGCTGCAGTACCCGCAAAATGGGAGTGCTTCTGGGAGGACAGATCATGCTTCAGCTTGTCATAACGCAGAGCAAACACACTTGTAGGGTATACCTTCGGTTCCCCGAAAGCTGATTTCCTTGTGAACAGGGCCGGCCTTTGCTCAGATAGCATCCTGGGCAGAACCAAATTTGGTGCTCCTAAGTCGGTCCCCCACTTTTCATCCTAGTTGTAGCCTGTAACTTGAGATATAGATGGAGCAAACCATCATCTCTATTAATTTAGCAAATATGTGTCTTCTTTGCATCCTGGAACTTGAAATCCTGTATTTATAGTGAGTAGCAACAAAACTGCAATGACTACAATCCAAAGAGAAATGGTAGAACTTATTAAATACCACTAATCGAGTAGCACAGTAGTTTCTTATTTGTCAGCATTATGTGACCAGAAAGATGTAATGCCCCCGACTGAGACCTTCACTCCCTGGCTGTCTCCTGTCCTGTTTGCCCATTTTTTCTTTGCTGCTGCTACTAAGTAAAATGTGACCACGGGGTGTGCGGTGTGGCATTGGGGGTCGGACTGTTGTTTTCAGGATCTGACCTCAGCTGATTACACAAAATTGCCCGTTCCTCCCCCTTTCTCACCTGAATCACCCACAGCTCAGCTCCTTCCTGCAAGTGCCAAATTGTAAATGAGGAGGGGCAGAGGGTGAGGAGATGGGGGAGCGAGAGGATTTTAATGGGGCGTGTGCAACCTGTACAAGAAAAAAAGAATGATTAAACACAGTGTGGGCTGACTCGCTGGAGCCCTTTCAGAGTGAGACTTCTGCATGACCTGCAAGGAGATAACTCCTTGCGCCCCCTCTGAACGCCGATGCCCTGGGCAGGGGCCCAGCTCGCCCATGCTAAAGGCCAGCCCTGCTTGTGAATTGCAGAAAGAGCACCCAACCACCTGGGATGCAGCACTGGTAAGAAGCTTTTTAATTGAGAGTGCTGGGGGCCTTAGGATCTTAGCAAGGATGGCATCAACTCGAAGGCAGCACTCAGCAGAAACTCCCACTGATCGGGCACCTTATGGGCAATAAGTGTTTCTTTGTCTGTGGTTCTATATGTTGCATGAAGCTAGCTAGAGGGCTTAACATAAGCACCAGAATATATTGGGCATTTGTTTTGTTTGTTTTAGGCGTGGAGAGATTTAATGATTTGCCCAGAATCACAGGATGTTGAGCCGAGATCAATATTCTAACCAGGTTCCCCAGTTCCGGTCAGCAACTATCGCTGGAAGGTCCCATCTCCTCCTGGAATAATGCAGAAGACAAAAACTGCTCTAAATAAATGTGTTTACAGTGAATATAAATACATTTGCCCTGAACTGTAACGGGCACTGTGGCTGTAAGGTTGTCAGCAAAGCTTTTGGTTGGTAATTGACGAGGCTTGTTCATTTCTGCCAATGGGGCCCCTTGGCAGTTATGCAGAAGAGCAAGTTGTTCCTTGTGAGCCAATTCTGCCGCACAAGAAAGCAATGCGGTTACTGTATTTATTGTAGCGCCACAAATATATCCAGGGCAAAACTGTTACACAAAGCAAATCAGCTGGTGATCTTGCACGCGCACTCCTACCACGTGGCAAACAGCTGTTTTAAGGAACACAAAAAAACAAAAGAGGCTCTACATGTAATCAGCCTGATTACATGATCGCAATTAATTCTTTTTGCGATAAAATGAACGGTGAAAATGCTCTGGGCATATTTACAATTTATTAGCGCAGCGCGGCGCTGCATGCAATTTTACAGCTTTGCGCTGCATGATTTAAAAAATGCATGGATGCACCATATTGACGAGAATATAGGGCATCCCTGTGTTTTCCTTTGCGCCGGCTCTAAAAAAGCTGCCTAGCGCCAACTCAAGCACTCTTGCACCATGGTGCAAGGGTGCCTGCGTTGCAGGGATGATTGTGTTTGTGCAGGAAAGGATACCTTCCTGCAATAAAACAATCATTAATGGTGTTTTGCTTTTTCTATGTGTATTGCAGAATGCAGCACACATAGAAAGAGCAAAAAATGAGGAGAAATAAAACTATTTCTCCTCGTTGTGCCACTATAATGCCTCCTTTTCAAAGGCGTTAGCTTTTGACACTGCCACAGATTTACAGATCTTTGTAAATCTGGGGCAGTGTCAAAAGCAATGCGTGGGTGCCCCCATAGCAACACCCATTGCATGCCCCTTTGCCGCAGAAAACTGCGGCTAGTAGGCCAATATTTACAAGGCAGCGTTAAGCCACGCAGAGTGGGTTAGCGCCGCCTTGTAAGTATGGAGCAGGGCATTGTGCCACAGGAGCGTCAGCAAAAGTGACGCTCCGGTGGCGCAACGCCCTTGTAGATATGCTCCTCTGTTTCTTGGGAACCGTCTGTGACATCCACAACTGTCAGTAGGACATGGGCTATAAAACCGTTTTGTGAATTTTCTCAGTAAAAACAAAATAGAAAAAAATGAACTTGGCCATAGACGCTGCGATGTACAATGCACGGTATTTTTCAAAACACTCTACTTGCCACTGGTAGTCAAAGGAGGGCTCCTAACAGAAACCATTGTTAATGGAATTTGTGTGCTTTGAAGAGCAGTCTGACTGGTGCATTTTGGGTAACCAGTAGGCAGTCCAGAATGCATCTCGGGAGATGCAAATAGACGGTGTTTCAGTAGTCGAGACGAGACCAGACTAAGGCAATCACTGCTGGGATTCTTCTTAGAGGCCTCAGGCTTGGTTGACTTTGTGGAGTAACTGAAATAAATAAAACAAATGCGCTTCTGAAGGGAAGGTTCTAGAAAATACAGATGCCCTCTGAAGGGAAGGTTCTAGAAAAGACAAATGCGCTTCTGAAGGGAAGGTTCTAGACTTCATTTAAAACTTTACGGAGGTACTTCTGACGGAAAATAAGTAAAGATGGGTGTCACAATCACACAATCCATAAGGTTGTTTTCTTTAACATCTTCAGCAGACAAGTTTATCACAACCCTGCTACTAGGGAATAAAGGTAATATAGTAGGACCCATATCTGAACCTATCTCACCATGCAAAGATCTATTGATGTGCTCAAACCGCTGATTGGGAGTCTGCATCAAGAGATCTGGAAGAGCCAAGTGGATACTGTTGAGGCCAGTGACTGGCTACACATGTTACTAATGATAGATAACATAAACCATCTTATACCAGTCCTAGGCTTAATCAAGAAAGAAGAAATTAGGCAACCACTACAACAGCACTACCTTTAAAGTCTTGGTGGGAGGGCGGCATGAGCTTGAGGATGTGGTGTTGAGACACATGCAACAACCATCTTACCACATATTGCCAAGGAACCCAAATCCAGGTTTTTTTTTTCATACCTGTTAAGGTGGTGGGTCTTTTAAGTGGTCTCCTGGTTACTGTTAAAGGATCAGAAGGCTGTAAATGTCAGCGGTGTCACTGTTTCAACATATTCTTTGTCATCTACGCATATAAATA
The DNA here is from genome assembly GCA_963921515.1 of Calotriton arnoldi. NCBI lineage: Eukaryota > Metazoa > Chordata > Amphibia > Caudata > Salamandridae > Calotriton > Calotriton arnoldi. Next base: position 749,372 of record CAWUFW010007740.1, on the reverse strand, counting down.
TTGTCCATCCTCAACTGAGTTTGTTGTGTCAGCGATAGTTAGTATTGACATCCCTAACACACTGTGCAGGCCTAAAGATGGTGATACGTCTTATGTGGGCTGTGTCTCCATGCTCACACCTGCACATTGTATTCTTTCCATGATAGTCCTTTGGTTGTGGTAGTCCCGGATGTACCAGATAGTGTAATACTGATGAACCGACGCTCGTGTGTATTGCTGTTTGTGTTTAATGTTTTCACAGCGCTGTCAAAAGGGTGCGTTATTTCACAATAATCGCTAATCTTGTTCTTGCCTCAGTGCTGTCTTCACCAGTAAATCCAATGGACCTTTTCGGAAATTTGATTGCTTAAATGTGAAAGACATTTATTTTACTGTTTTTCACGTTTTTGGAGACGATCTTGTTAGTTCGTTATTAGCATCCAGTCGCGGCTGCCAGCAAAAAGTAAGTGTGGGGCGGGGGGGTGGTAGAAAAATCAATAAAATGGCTTACCTGGCCGCTGGACGGCTGGCCGCTGCCTCTCCTCGCCTCGGTCCTATTCTTTTCCTGCCGGAAGCAGGAAGCACACACAGGCTCCCCTATGCCAGTGATCCAGCGCGGCTAATATAAATTTCTCCCTAGGACACTGATCCAGGTAAAAACACTTATGCAACCTATTATCAATTAAACCTTATGTCGGTGGGGCCCATGACACCGCATAACATACATTCATCCAATCTCTGGATTTCACGCTAAGGAGAATGTGCTGCTGGACGAACGGGATACCTTGTTAAATTTGACAGAATGATAATTCATACATTATATGCATTAACCTTTGATCCTACCGGTTCTGAACATCAAGGTACTCCGCTCTTTGGTCGATGGACCAACTAGTAGAATAAGTTGATGGTGATTAAGACCAGCTCAATCACAATTAAACCTTATAACATTATAAATCATAAATGTACTAAAGAACCACAGACTCATTTTAAGTTAGAATATATTTTATCTAAAATTTCAATCAAAATAGGTAAAATTCTTTATTAATCAAACACATTTAATATATCAATAAAGATTTAAGAAAAGTTTAATGGAAAATGAAATTTTTATGCATTACCCATGGTTATAGGACGCTGACAGGAATGGTTCACCAAAGGAAGATAAACCGCAGATCACAGAATAGAACTCCCAAACTGACTGACTGTCCCGCTAACCTCCTCGGACGCACCTCCCGGGCAGAATTCCCGCAACGATCTCGTTCCTTCCCCAGTCAAAGTTCAAAGTCCAAAAATGACAGAGTCTTTCGCAGTATCGAGGTGGAAAAATGAAAAATAAGAAGCGGCATGGCAGGAAAACACCAACCACAGCAGCAACAGCATCCGCATCAGCAGCAGTAGCAGCAGCCCACCCCACATAAGAGCAGACTCTCTTATACCCTATTCTCTGGCTTACTACACATAAAAGTTGCAATCCTTAGGGGCAAGAATCATGCTAATTGGTCCATTTGAGGGGTGGTGATGGTCACCTCATCGCCCTCCTTGTTCAAACTGGTTTAGGGACAATAAGACATACAATAAGTCTCATGACTCTGGGGTCAAAAGCAGTCCAATTTGTCCATTCATTTTGTACGATCTTTGATGGTCACATTTTGGTTCGTCCATTGTCACTCGGTTCTTTCCCATCCATTCCCATGAATACATGCTGAATCTTTTTGGCACGCTCTTTATTGTAGGTCAGTTCGACCTTGACATCTCTCACTCCGGGCACAGGCCGCATTCATGTGACTTGATTTTCTTTATTGCTTCTGCGCAGAGGCCATCTTGGCCGTCTCACGTGATCTCATCTTCTCCAGCAACCATTTTCGAAGCATGGCCGAACAGGCCCGAACAAACTATCATAAGAACAAACACAACCGAAATTAAAACAAAGAAAATAAGCCCTTCTGTTTACCACCCGCCATTCTAAAGAACCCGTGTTAGGTGTTACCTAGCAGAAGCGACATTTAAAGCCATTTTATTTACCTTCTGCATTCTTTGCCACAATACAAATCTACTACGCAATATAAATCATGCAATTTTACTCTAATTAGTACGCAATCCTAATACTAAAGTTAATTAACTTCACATTTGTAAGTAGATTAGATTTTGCACAAACCTGCATGTTACCCATATATATAGTGTTTACTAAAAAGGGTGCATTTGTTGGTTAGTACATGCTTTTTCAAACAGTCAGTATTATTAAATTATTAAGAGGTCATTAATTTCCAAGGGGTACAAATTATTTTGTTTACCCTGCTCCATCACCAGTCACGACACTGCTGTCACCATGACAGCAGCTTCATGATTGGTCTGAGCGGCCTGGTTCGGTGCTCAGACAGGGAATGGAAGCCTGTGCATGTTCTCCACCCAGGCTGTGTATTACAGCCAGTGGAGCAGTAGCGGCCCGTGGTGGGAGTGCTGCCGGGAGTTGACGTGGGGCGGGGAGGGGCAGGGTGGGGGGTAGTAAACTACGGAATTCGGCCGAATAGAGGTAAGTAAACATATAAATAAAACGAATTTCGTTGCGCGCGCTGCATCGCATAAGATGTTTACTTACCTCTATTTGGCCGAATTCCATAGTTTACTACCCCCCACCATGCCCCTCCCCCGCCCCACATCACCTCCCGGCAGCACTCCCACCACGGGCCGCTACTGCAGTGGAGAACATGCAAAGTGCGCAAGACTGTTTGGCCGGCCCAAGACGGCCGGCCAAACCGACATGCACATTTAAGTGCCCCGATCTCTCCTCCCCAGCTCTGTGAGCAGAGCAGCCCAGCCCAGCCCCACACCGCCCCGTAAACCTCCCTCAGTACGGAAAAATAAAATGATAACGTTCCATTATTATCATTTTCTTTTTCTTTTAGTGGGGCGGTGCTCGTCCGCCTTAGCAGAGGAGCTGCCGCTGTTTAGGTGCACCAATCCAACTTGCTCTGTCAGACCCTCTGCCTTTGTGTTCGTGGTAGATTTATTTGTTCAACCAGCACTGATATTATCAAGAGGTGATTGACAGGTTGTGTTTGTTCACTATTCTTCTTTCAAGATAAACCAATGCACAGAGCAATCTTTGATCTAGTAGGAAAATTGGCAGAATGTAAAATAATAAAGTTTGAACATGTTTAAATGAAAATGTGAAACTTTTTTGCTGTTTTGCAAGTTATCTAAAGATCCACTGACTTCTGTTTGTTCAAATGTCTCCAGAAACGCTACTCTGTGAAGCAGGAATTGCTTGACAGCCACTAGCCTGCCTTGCCAAAACAACTCTGCAGTTCACTGGGAATGTGATTATGCAGCTTTATTTCATGTATTTGTAGCAGCGGGACAGCAAATCAATATTGCACCAGATTCTTATTCTCTCAGCACAGGTCTACAGCCCATGCTGAAATATATGAGAATAAATTGCTCATTAGAACCAAAATCCGAAGCACTTCAGTTGTTTATAACTTGTCAAGATGAAAGAAATTGTTTCATCAAGCAGTACAATTCCCAAAATATTTCTATGACAAACTGAGCCTTAGTGCTCCAGGAGTAGTTGCATTGAAATCTATTCTCATGGCCAAATTCACCTGAACTATTGGTATATCCTTGTATATATTTGTCAATTTGTATTAGTTTACTATTGCTGTTTTTATTCTACACTATATTTTTGTTATGCGTGTCTCGATTATTCACATTTGCCTGTAAAGCGCTCTGATACCCGGAAGGGTCTTGTTCGCGCTATACAAAATCTTTAAAATAAAAAAATAAATAAGTTGAGTTTTAATAAAATTACACACTGTGTGCAGTTTTTGGAAAATCAATTCTTAAGTCATATTCTGCAATAGGTGCAGCTAAATTACACGCAGATGCTGTTTAGCCCCACACTGCACTCTGGAAAATGTGGAATTTGGCGCCATTTTCCTTTGCACAGGCCTTTGCTATTTTATGGCAGTAAACATTAACAGACTGAGGGGCATATTATCAAGCCCCTAACGCCACCACAACGTCACTTTTTGTGACGTTGTGGTGGCGATAGGGTCAGCGCCCTATTATCAAGGCAGCGTTAAGCCACTGGCTTAAAACCACGTTAAGTGGCTTAACGCTGCCTTGATAATAGGGCCCCTTTCACGCTAAACTTAGCGTGAAAGGGGGCGTGCAGTGGGTGTTGCGGTGGGCGTTCCACCGCAACACTCCATTGAAGTCGACGCTGCCACCTATTATCAAGTTTGGCGATAATAGGTGGCTGCGCGAACTTAAGACCAGAAAAATCCTGGTCTTAAGGTGGCGAAACGAGGAGAAATGCTTTATTTCTCCTCGTTTTTGCTTTTTCCATGTGTGCTGCACAATGCCATGGTTTGTTCATGTACAGGTGTCCCTTCCTGTACATGAACAAACCGTTTTTCAAAATGCCATTTTGTAACTTCCATGTGTGCTGCACGAAGCAGCACACATGAAAGTTACAAAATGGCATTTTAGGTTTGTTTATGTGCAGGAAGGAACTCCTTTCTACACATAAACAAACCTCCCTGCTCATGCAGACACCCTTGCACTCTGGTGCAAGGGTGCCTGCGCTGGCGCTAAGTTGTGTAACTTAGCGCCATTGCAGAGAAACGCCAGGCTGCACCATATCCTTGTTAATATGGTGCAGCCTGGCGTTTCCGAAGTGGCGTAGAGGGACGTTTAGCCAACACGGCTAACGCCTTTCTCCGCCACTTCCTTGGTAATATGCCCCCAAATACGAACAGCAACAGTGACTGCTGAAAATAGAAAGGGAGTAAAACAGCACATTTTAGGAATATGTAAAAAGTTCTAAAGAGCACCTGGGTGCAATGTTGTAGCACTTAGTTTATGTAATTTGGCCTTGGTGCTAGATTGCATATATTAAAGTTGTGTCAGGCAGTTTTACACCAGTGCAATTTTGAACCATAATTTGCACATTGATGGTGCAAAATTTGACTAGCAATCCTGCAATGGTGCTTGTCATCGATGGAATTATAGTAATCTTCAGGGGTGTAATTCAGGCCTCTGCAGTGCAAGGGAGCCCCAGTCTTCGCTCAAGGTTATGAAAATATGTGGAGATAGAAGAGTCTCAAGGGTTCCCTCAACACATCCGCAGAAGAGCCCCATCATTTTGGGTTACAGAACTGGTAATCCGGTACCAGTTGCCTCACCATCACTTGAATGTCTCTCTTGACACACAGTGACAGCCGGCACCGATCGGGGGCAGGGGGGCGGGGGTGGGGGATGAGGGGGTGTCAAAAAAAGAAACACAACTTACCTGATTGCCGCGTCCCTCCTCCGTCCTCGCTCTGTCATCTCTCCCGGACAGAACAGGAAGCAAGAAGCACCAGGCTCCCCATAGCCAATCACAACGCTGCAATGCAGAGTTGTGATTGGTCTGAGCGCTGTGGTTCAGAGCTCAGACTGGCAGTGGGAGCCTTGGCATGTTCTCCACCCAGGCTGTAATGCAGCCTGATTGGAGAACATGCAAAGCGCCCATGAATGTTTGGCCGGTCCGAGACGGCCGGCCAAACATTCATGCACACTTGGGGTGGGCAAACCACTCCTCCCCCTGCTCCTGTGTGAGCAGCCCAGCCCCGACCAGCTCACAAAGCTGCCGCAGCAGGAAAACATAAAATGATAATAACATCGAGTTATTATCATTTTATGTTTCCTTTAATTTACTGCTGCAAGCAGTGTGGCGATATTCCTCCGCCTTAGCGGAGGAGCCACCACTGTTGACACACTCTTCGAAACCAGGCTGGACTGCCCATTTTTACCTCTGGACATTTCCCCAGTGGGCCCGTCAGGTTACATCACTGCATTGAGAGGCCTTGATAGTTTTTAAACATGAACTTAGAAACATTCATGCCCGTCCACACTCTGATCACAATGCAATTAGTGAAATATAAGGCATGTCTATTGTAATGTGTTCCGTATATGAGGCCAAGTATCTTATTACAGATGGTTCAACATTGTAGTCTATTTGCACAAGAGAGGTTTTTTTTTTATAAAAAACACACCCTGAACTTATATATTTGAAGGTGCGCGCTTATGTAATAATGAAGAAAAGGGTTTTGAAGAAAGAAAATATTCACCTAGTATCACACAATCAAGCAGGGACTGGTCCCAGGTTTTCTAGGTTCACACTGCACATTTCTGCCAATAGATGGCTATTGCCTTCTCTTGTTTTAGATCAAAGTTTAGTGCTTTGTCTTTCATTGTTGGCGCATGAGGTTAGAGTTTTGGTGGCAGGCAGAATCCACATGAAAGTTCAGTTTGTTTTGGGCTCAAGGCTCCAAGAGGACCTCGAGTTGAGCCAGAGTCTGGCATCTGGCTCGAGTTTCAGTGGCTTACCCACCTCTAGACCAGTACTTAATTTGAGCCAGTGCTTTCCGGTGCTCGGCACCAACACTTAATTATTGGCACCAGCTCTTAATTATCAACACCGGCACTTATGAGAGCCTCCACATGGTGGCCCTGTTTGTGTAATTCAGAGAATGCCAGAACAACAGTTGTTTATTAATTCAATAAATGTTAAAAAATAATTAATACCTGCTCCCAAGCCATTCTTATACCTCTGGGGGCCTGTGAGAAGTTGGCCTGGTATATGCTGCCCACTAATTAAAGTGGGCACCTTGCACCAGTCCAAACAACCCTTATGGTGATTTAAGAGGTCAAAGATAACCTTAGAAAGCTATCCAAGTGGTAGCTGTGGAGAGCAGCCTTCAGGCTTAGTCTTGAAGGAATGTTAAGCAGCTTGTTTTACCAGAACGCAACCTTATTGTATTGGTTAAATGAAAGGAGAACCACACAGTAGTTATAAGAATATATATTTATTATTATAACACCTTAAATACCTCACAGTATCTGCTACACGCAGATAAACACAAAGCACACAATACTATAGCACAGAAACAATCGTAAGTAGCACTAATACACAGTGGGTTCCCGTGGGAGACCAAACCATATACTAAAATAGTGGTATATGAACCACGACTCGAGTCCAGACTATGTCTAGGGAGTGTAGAATCACTGGGACCCCAAGGAACCACCCAAGGGGAGTAAGCAGGGACCCCACGGAGGACGGGTGCAGTGTGAGAACACGACCGCGTGCTACGTACAATTCAATGGGAGAGTCGCGGTTGCAATTTTAAAGTTAAAGGACCCTTCCCAGTGGATTACGAGGAAACCCTTTGGAACATAGAAGGTTGGAGAGCCACCCCACCCGTGGATACCAAAGTACCAGAGTTACCTATCCCAAGGGAAGCCGGGTGCATAGGTCTGAAGTGGCGTCAGAAACCGCTGTCGTTCTCAATGGGAGTCTGCGAAGAAATGCCACTGCTGGAAAGAAGAAAAGTGTCCGATGGAATCCGCAGGTGGATTCTTGGTGGAAGGAACCTGAAAGCAGAGGGGACAGAGTCTGGGTCATTCAGAAGTGACCAGGGGCTCGGTAGACGAATGCCCACCAATGTCGGGTGCCTCAGGTGTGAAGAAGGAGACTTTGACTCTACAGCTGCAGGGACCAGGAGACGTCAAGGACAACCAGGAGCCGGATACGAGCTGTCCCCTGAAGGATGTCAAGTGCTGAGGGGTCGGTGTCCAGCGGGAGCACCAACAAGCCTTGACAACGGCAACCCACGAAGAAGGTCAAAGAAGGTTACGGTCTGGCCCAGCAAGGACCAGAGGTCTCACCACAGCAAGGGGAGTCAGGGCAGGCCTGGAGCAACCAGGGGAGCCCAAGAAAATCAGGATTGTCCCTCAAATGGACCCACAGGCCGAAGGCACAGGAGTCGCAAGGGGACCTCTAACAGTTTCACAAAGTCACAGCTTTCAGGGTACAGAGTGCAAGGAGGCCGGAGTTCTTAGTACAAAATGTGCGCAGAGGTTGGGGCTATCGACAGCCCAATGCACTAAGTTGGGGAAGACCAACAAGCACATGCAATTGCAAAAGTACATGGTGCACAGGGGTTTGGGTTATGCGGTCCCCACGAGGGATACTAGCCTCAAACATGGTGAGGGGGCAGCTCAACCTCAAGGAACATAGGAACCCACCTCCTGTGTTGCTGGAGCCTTCAGAGTCTGCAGGAGCTCAGGATCAGCAGACTGTCTGTTGTGTTACAGTGCCTGCAAACGCAGGGGAGTGACTCCTTCACCCCAAGGGAGATACTTCAGTTGTTCTTGATGCTCCACAGGTCCTACACGGAGCCTGTATGGTGCATGGGCACAGACGATGCTTTGGACGGAGAGGGAGATGAAGTCGGGCCGAGTCGAAGTCCAGAGTGTCCAGACGGTCGAAGGTCAGTGGTTTCTGGTTCAGAATCTTGTCCATGTTGAATCTAGGGTCATACAGCCAGGTAAGCCCTTTTGTACTCACGGGAGAGGGTTGGACAGATTCAGGGGACAATACCAGGGGAGGGTCAGGACAGGGGGGTGGTTACACCCATGTCCTTTGTCCAGTTTCGCGCCAGAGCAGGAGCCAACGGCTCTCAGAACTGGTTTGAGCTGGACTATGTACAGGGACACCAGTGTGCCCCTCGTGCAGACTTTCAGGCACTTTGGCAGTGCCCCCACCCAGCTCCAATACACTAAATCCTGTCTGGGAGGTGGTCACACCTCCCTGTGACAGGATGCCTATTGTGCTGCCTTCCTCTGCTCGAGCTTGGCTCAGCAGCAGGAGGGCAGAAATGTGTCTCTGGTCGGCAGCATCCATTTTGTGCTGTCCGGGTCGAGAAGTCTGGTACCGGGAAGACCAGTGACCCACGAAGCTTGCTTCTGAGGAGTGGAATCATACCTCCCACACCGGTTACCGGTGTGGAGGTATGATTCCAAGGTGTTTGATACCAAACACGACATGTTTTGTTTCAGCCGTTTTCAAGATAGCATTTACCGCGAGGTTATAATGCACCTCTACCTATATGTCTGGCTGTGTCACAGACAACCCGGGAGAATGGTCTCCGAAGGCTGCAGAGGTGCTCTGCTCATGCAGGGGCACCCTCTCACGTAAAACTCAGCACCCTGCCTTCAGGATTGTCAAGGCCTGCTATAGGGGTGACTTATAGGTTTTAAGTGTAGTGACCTATAGATATAGTAAACCTATATCTAACGTAAGTGATGTATGCACCATCTTACACAGGCTGCAATGGCAGGCCTGTAGTTCCATTTTGCATGGTCTCTCATGGGAGGCCTCTGGGGTACCTATGCCCTGGGTACATGTGTACCATATACTAGGGACTGATAAGGGTACCCGAGTATCCAATCAGGATTGTACCTAAGTACATGTCATAACATTTTAGGGAGAAAGCAGATAGACTGGGGTCCTGATTAGCAGGATCCCAGTCAGACTAGTCAAAAACAGTGTAACGTCAAGCAAAAAGTGGGGGTAACCATAAGAAGCAGATCCTACTTTCCTACAGGGCTTCGAACAGTCTGTGAATTGTCACACCTGTAGCATTGTGATGGTTAGTAGTTGTGTAGGTACTGTCATTTGCAGAGCTACCAGGGGCAATGGGTGGGGCAAGCTAGGGTGGCCTCTTGCCGAGAGCCGTGGCAGATTAAGCACTGCTCTAGCCAACAGTATTTTACACACCTAGAACCTTATCTCGATTGAGCCTCAAAAACAGATACAAATTAGGTACCTGCTGATTTGCGATAGCACTGGGTGTGCAAAGGTCCAGGGGTGCAGTTTTGTGCCTGACTATAAATTAGGCACCTTGGAATGAGGAATAACACACTGATTAGGTGTGTTATTTTTTAGTTCAGGGCGTATAAACAGTGCGTGTATGCTTTTTGCGTCTGCGCTATGCACCAAGTCAAATTTGCTGCAAATCAGGGGAGCAAAAACCTCCGGTTTGCAACCATATTGTAATGTTTTGGGTGGGAACAAGAGTTAGCGCCCAAAATGGGATTACCATGGCCATCGTGCTCAGGGCTTTATATGTGGAAGAAACGTATCAGAAGAGGGTGGAATAAATCCAAGGGTTCAGCACCTATAGATTAACCTATATGTTCATTGAGATGGCCCCCTTTCTTTATAATCTTCCACCCACTACATACACAGAACGCAAATTGATACCAGGCACAATGAAGGGCAATGGATTAATTTTATATTTTACTTCTAGTCCTTGACCTTAAGGAGATGAAAGGTAACGGAGTAATCTGCCAACAAAAATAACATCTTGTATATTTCCTATGTTGTAGGATGTAACAGTATGTTATTTTGGTAAACAATAAAACAATACTAAAAATCACCTCACTTCCTGTATTTCACACAAGGTGAAAGCTGACGCAGGGAGCAAGTGCTACAAATCGCTTAAGCAAAGGTCAACTGAGGCAACGATCCGTTCTCCCACTCCACGGTCCATCACTCTCCTCCAGATCGTTAATGTGACATGTTTGTTCCCTTGAGGAGGGTCAAATGTTACTCACACATTTAACACTGTCATGACATTTGCCACGGGGTCTTCCACATTCTGATCGTTCTTGGACAATAGAAATTACGGCGATTTCTTCCGGGGGGATAGAGTGGGCTGGGGGTGTTGGGCGGGGGGGGGGGGAGGGGGGGTGTTGTTGGACAACGGGTTTGGTGGAACTTTTGAAATGTGCATGAAAGAAGTTTACAAGTGTTTGTAGCCATGCAAAAGATAATACTGAAAGAAAATGACTGGCAGATCATAAATAATGCAATATATTTCAATAAATGCAAATAGGTTTATGTTTATTTAAGTTCTGTTCCTTATATAAGGCTATTTCCAAGTCATTGTGTCAGCGTGCTGAGTACACGGTGTAAACTTACCTCAAGTAGCAGAATACGCTTTCCAGCAAGTCCACACTGTGAACACTGAGCGCATGGAAGTCACTTAGTGGTCGCAGTTGCAACTCCTGGCTTGCCCCTTGTGACCCCTGGCACTGCCTTTGCGACCCCTGGCCTCAGAGGAGGCAAAATCAGTGCCTAGAACACAGGGGCAGCTCGTCCTAGTGGACGTCGGTTGGGCCTCCACTTTCCTGGTTTTCTGTCATTTGTTTATTACACAAATAGTGAATAATTGTATCCACTATAACAGTAATTAAAAAAATGGAGTACAGTTAGCTGCAATATATCCCTATCTGGCAGCTGAGGAAAGTAAAAATACTTTTAAATGTATATTGTAGGCGTGCTTGCGGGTGAGAGTGTGTTTATTTGCAAGAAACTGTGTGAATGTCTTTGTATGTGTAAGCATGTGTGTGAGAGTGAAAGTAAAAGTCAAATGGTGTGTAATGCCACTTCCGCTACCCCTGGCTATTTAGTGAATTGACTGAGGGCTTGATTAGCATAGCCATTTCTGCACCTAAGTTAAACGTGGGTACAGGAAATGAATGGGTTATGAGTGCAAGTTCACTTTTATAGTTCATAAAAAGAGAATTTGCAATTCTAGATTGAAATGCTCACATGCAGTATGATGGAATATTATGTGGTAATAAATCTGCTCCCAAGAGGGTGGAGTTGGTATTTATTGGGCAGGACGTACTGAAAATGTGGTCAACAAACCTGTGAGTTTGTGTGTATTTCAAAGGTCTCCATGGCCCATTCCCACCATGTGTACATCAGGAGTTGTCAAGAGCAAGGAGGGAATGAGGTGTGAAGAACTATAAAATTAGACTGTGTGTCGAAAACAAAATTTCTCTGCAGGAAAGGCTATTTTCAGTGAAGACAAAAAACATAATAGGTTAACATCTGTAAATGCACCTTTGGAAAATATGTTTACTAGTGTAATTGTTCACCATATAAAATGATGCATTTGTAACTTCTTTCCTTTGTGAGTACTGCTTAAACGTGGCAATCTGATTATGGTATTTGTCGATTTATCTTCCGTTTTCGACTGTGTCATGCACTAAAAACTCTGGACCATCATGCTCACCATGGGAATGGATACTACCATAGTTAACTTCCTTAGGGGCATATCTACAAGGGCTGGCGATAATTATCGCTCAGCGCTCTTAGCGTGAGGATAATTATCGCCGGCAACTCTGAATTTTATCGCGGAGATAGCGTGCTATCAGCAACGCTTATCTCCAAAGCGATAAAATTCAGAGCGCAAGCTGCCAACTGCGCGATTATCGCTGGAAATCCAGCGATAATCGCACTACTCTGGCGATAGCTTGCTGATAGGGCCACACATACTTAGCCATGATATCCACCTTCCATAGGATATCATGGCTAAGTCAGTGTCAAAGCACGCGTAAGGAAAGTAGCGATAACAGAGGTTATCGCTACTTTGCTTATCGCTATGCTTCTTTGCGTGGGGCTTGATAATAGGAGAAATGTCGCTTAGCGACATTTCTCCCATTATTCTGGGGGGGAATGTCCACTTTGCATCTCATTAGAGATGCAAAGCTGGGCGATAGGAAAAGGGCGAAGAAGCATGGATTCACGCGTTAGCGTGTCCTTGCTAATAGGGCATTATAATTATCGCCGCTTTTCGTCCGAAAACGGACGCTAAAGCGGCGATAATTTTAACTCCGGCCCTTGTAGATATGCCCCTTAGATACTTATATTCGTCCGGGACAGCTAGGGTGCGTTATGGCCTAAAAGGTTAATGCACTCAGCCATTTAGCATAGAGAGAGGGGTCCGACAAGGGTGTGTACTTGCCCCTTTTTTGTTTAACCTGTATATCAATAGCTTGGGCAGTATTCTAGTAAGTAAATGTTTTGATCTTCCCCAGGTTGGACATCGACCCATACCGGCCCTCCTCTATGCAGAGAATGCGGTGCTCATGGCCTGTACCCCGTTGGGCCTAAAGTGTTTGCTAACTTGAGCTTGCTCATTATATGAAGAACTTCGGCCTGCGAACCAACATAACTAAAATCTTTGTTATGAAAGTGGGGAAAAGAGTAATAACATGCCATGACATTTTAATTGAGAGTACCACTATAACACACACACCAGCTTTTTCTTACTTAGGGATATTATTTGATCGGGAGGGGGACTGGAGAAATGCAGTGAAATCTAGAAGACTCCAATTTGTTAAATCTGTTACAGCTTTGCTCAATTTCTCTAGGAAGCTGAGCATTAAACACCCAGTGCAAGCACACATTTCCTACCACCCAGGGTCCCCCTTGGTCTCCCGAGAAAAATAATACCTCACTAGTGTGGGTGCCCAAAGTATCGTCAGCCTAAAAACTTATAAACAAACTGCCCTTTTGGACCCGCTTTGGGCCCCCCTCAATCTCAACAGGTTTTTGGACCTTCTATGTCATAGGCACTTGGCCCACCCACACAAGTAAGGTATAATTTTTATCAGGAGACTGAGGGGAACGCTAAGTGGTAGAAAAATTTGCGCCATGTGGTGATCCCACAATTTTCTCACACAGATACTTGAGAAAAATTTGACTTTTTAGCTAAAATTGAGTCCAGCGGATTCTGGGAAGGAAAATGTTGTGGGATCAACGCAAGCCACACCTCCCTGGACTCCCACGGGTGTCTAGTTTTCAGAAATGTCTGGGTTTTTTTTAGGTTCCCCTAAATGTCTGCAAGCCCGGTACCAAAAACACTGGTGCCCACCTATCTATCAGAAAACAACCTGGTTTTTCAAGGGGGTCACCAGCGTGTTTGGTCCCGGGATCAGCGGCCATCTAAGGAAACCTACCAAACCCAGACATTTCTGAAAACTAGACACCTAGGGGAGTCCAGGGAGGTGTGGCTTGCATGGATCTCCCAACAATTTCCTACCCAGAATCCCCTGCAAACCTCAAATTTAGCCAAGAAAAATCACTCTTTCCTCACTTTTCTGCGTGGGAAAGTTATGGGATCAACGGGCCGCCACAAATTTCCTACCACCCAGCGTTCCCCTGGGTCTCCCAATAAAAGTGGTACCTCACTTGTGTGGGTAGGCCCAGTGCCCGCAACAGGAAATGGCCCAAAACTTACTGTGGAGACTTCAAAGTTATCAACCGCAAAACTACCTTGTTTTCCCAGGGAGTCACCTGAGTTGTTGGTCCCGGGCTCAGTGGCTGTCTAGGGAAACCTACCAAACCCAGACATTTATGAAAACTAGACACCTAGGGGAGTCCAGGTAGGTGCAGCTTATGTGGATCTCCCGACATTTTCCTACCCAGAATCCCCTGCAATTCTCAAATTTAGCTACAAAAATCACATTTTCCTCACTTTATGTGTGGGAAAGATGTGGCATCACCAGGCTGACACAAATTTCCTACCACCCAGCGTTCCCCCGCGTCTCCTGATAAAAATGGTACCTCACTTGTGTGGGTGGGCCAAGTGCCCGCGGCAGGGAAGAGCCCAAAACATATTGTAGAGGCATCAAAATTATCTATCACAAAACGACATGGTTTTGCAAGGGGGTCACCTGGGTTTTTGGCCCTGGCATCCATCTAGGGAAACATACCAAACCCAGACATTTCTGAAAACTAGACACCCAGGGGAGTCCAGGGAGGTATGGCTTGCATGGATCCCCAACGTTTTCCTACCCGGAATCCCCTGCAAACCTCAAATTTAGCAAAAAAGTTTTACATTTTCCATACATTTCTGTGTGGGATCACCATGCCAGCCCAAATGTCCTAGCACACAGCGTTCCCCTTGGTCTCCCGATAAAAATGATACCTCACAGAAACGTGAGAAAAATTTGCTTTTTTCAGCTAAATTTAAGGTTTGCAGGGAATTCTTGGTAGGAAAACGTTGGGGGATCCATACAGGCCATACCTCCCTGGACTTCCCCGGGTATCTAGTTTTCAGAAATGTCTGGGATGGCAGGTTTCCCTAGATGGCTGCCGAGCCCGGGGCCAAAAACCAGGAGACCCCCCTGCAAAACCAGGTCGTTTTGTGATAGGTAATTTTAATGTCTCCACAATACATTTTGGGCCCTTTCCTGCCACGGGTACTTGGCCCACCCACACAAGTGAGGTACCATTTTTATTGGGAGACTTGGGGAAATTCTGAGTAGGTGGAAGTTTGTGGCTCCCTGCAGATTCCAGAACTTTCCATCACAGAAATGTGAGGAAAATATGTTTTATTTTACAAAGTTTGAGGTTTGCAAGGGATTCTGGGTAACAGAACCTGGTGAGAGTCACAGACATCACCCCATCCTGAATTCCACTGGGTGTCTAGTTTTAAAAAATGTACAGGTTTGCTAGGTTTCCCCATGTGCCGGCTGAGCTAGGGTCCAAAATCCACAGCTAGACACATTGCGAGAAAAGGGTCCGTTTTCACTGGAAAAATGTGATGTGCCCACATTGCATTTTGGGCCATTTACTGCTGCGGGCACTAGGCTTACCCACACAAGTGAGGTACCATTTTTATCGGGAGACTTGGGGGAATGCTGGGTGGGTGGAAGTTTGTGGCTCCTTGCAGTTTCCAGAACTTTCCATCACAAAAGTTGAGGGAAATGTGTTTTTTTGACAAAGTCTGAGGTTTGCAAGGGATTCTGGGTAACAGATCCTGGTGAGAGCCACAAAAGTCACCCCATCGTGGATTTCCCTGGATATCTAGTTTTCAAAAATGTACAGGTTTGCTAGGTTTCCCCAGGTGCCCGCTGAGCTAGGGTCCAAAATCCACACCTAGACACATTGGAAAATAGGGTCAGTTTTCACTGGAAACATGTGATGTGCCCACTTTGCATTTTGGGCCGT
Source organism: Calotriton arnoldi (assembly GCA_963921515.1). Lineage (NCBI taxonomy): Eukaryota > Metazoa > Chordata > Amphibia > Caudata > Salamandridae > Calotriton > Calotriton arnoldi. The sequence goes on along the minus strand of CAWUFW010007740.1, from coordinate 733,759 downwards.
TTCCTGTCACAGGCACTAGACCTACCCACACAAGTGAGGTAATAGCTTTAGTGGGAGACTTGGGGGAATGCTGGGTGGGTGGAAGTTTGTGGCTCCCTGCAGATTCCAAAACTCTCCAGAAATGTGAGGGAAATGTGTTGTTTTGGACAAACTTTGAAGTTTGTAAGGGATTCTGGGTAACAGAACCTGGTGAGAGCCACAGATGTCACCCCATCCTGTATTCCCCTGGATATCTAGTTTTAAAAAATGTACAGAATTGCTAGGTTTCCCCAGGTGCCGGCTGAACCAGGGTTCAAAATCCACAGATAGGCACATTGCGAAAAAAGGGTCAGTTTTCACTAGAATAATGTGATATGTCCATGTTGTGTTTAGGGCCGTTTCCTGTCACAGGCAGTAGCCCTACCCACACAAGTGAGGTACCATTTTATAGGGAGACTTAGGGGAACACAGATTTGTAGGACAAGTGTTATTACCTATTGCCTTTCTATGCATTTCTGCCTTCCAAATGTAAGACAATGAGTAAAAAAGAAGTCACTTTGAAAAATGTCCTCTAATTCACGTGCTAGCATGGGTACCCACAATTTTAGAGATGTGCAAATAACTACTGCTTCTAAACTCTATATTTTGTTCTTATTTCGGCAATATATAGGTGTCCTTGATACCTATTTTTCACTCTTTATATTTTACCAAATTAATTGCTATATACCCGGTACGCAATGAAAGCCCATTGCAAGGCATAGCTCAGTTTTTGGCTCTGGCTACCTCGGGTTCTTGGTGAATATTGCTTTAAAAAATCTGCCATACTTAGAAGAAGTTACAGGAGAAACCGTTGGCACAAACAGCTGTTATTTTTCAACTCAATTTAATTTGTTTTTATTTCAACTGTTAGTTTCTATAGGAAAACCTTGAAGGATCTACACAAATGACCCCTTGCTAAATTCAAAATGTTGTCTTCTTTTCTGAACTGTATAGTTTTTCAGGATCCATTATTGCTTTTCTGACTAAAGTCTGCCTGTCCCTGAAAGCTGGGAAGATGGTGATTTAAGCATCACAAATACTATGCTGATACCATTTGCAGGGAAAAAAACAGATGCTTTCTTCTGCAGCACTCTTTCCCTATTTTTCTGGAAAAACAAACTTTTGCTGTATTTTGCTAATTTCTGGGTCCCCTCCAGGGGAATCCACAAACCCTGGGTACCTTTAGAATCCTCAGGGTGTTGGAAGAAAAGGATACAAATTTGGCGTGGATACCTTATGTGGACAAAACGTTACTGGGGCCTAAGCGCGAACTACCCCAAATAGCCAAAAAAGGCTTAGCACAGGCAGGGGGAAAGGCCTAGCAGTGAAGGGGTTAACTGCTACTGCCGCTTATTATCATTTTATTCTTGTTGATTACTTTCCATTGAATATGTAAATTGACTCTCAGTTTACTTGTCATGTACACACATCACATCTCTCCCTTTCTCTTCATACTATAGAAAATGCAGATCTTAAATTACATTTGTTGCTAATCTCTGTATTGCAACAAATCTGATGAGTCCTGTGTGTATTGGCTGAACAAAATGAAAAACAGAAGTGTAAGTGGGTTATTTAGCAATGATTTGCTCAGGCTCTTGTGTAGTGCTAAATGAAGCAAAGCACTGTATCTATTTGCATGCCATTATGAAAGCCCCTATGCACAGTGCTGCACGAGTAGCTGCTAAACTCTTACTAAATAAGACCTCAATGTGATCCATAAGATCTTGATTTGCTAGCTGCTTTCGCTGGGCCTTGTAAACGCACCCATACCCATATTGTAGTCTGTGTAGTTGCTGGCTGATCCTGTCTAGTGTGTGGTAGGGTTGAGTAGCCGAAAATCCAGTTAAGTGAAGCTGATAAAAATTTTAAAATGAAAAGTTAGTCACTTTTGCACAGCTTTGCCGGCTAGCAACATTCTATACCAAAAAAATGTAGAAAAGGATTTCCACTAAAATGATTGCTTTTACAGGTTTTTTTTTTGCAAAAACCTACTGTTTGCAGCATTTCTTACCGCCGATTATTTTAAACTTCATCAACTGCATCAAGTTGTCAAAGTTTGAAAAAAAACTTTCCAAAGAAAGCAAAAGACATAGGGCCAGATGTAGGAAGCCAAATTGCGATCGCAAACGCTGAAATTCTGCGAATTTCAGCATTTGCGATTGCAATTTGGCTGTGTGCAATGTGGGTAGGCAAATACCCTCTCGCAAAATAAGGAATCGCAAAAATTGCGATTCCTTATTGTGCGCAAGCATTTAGAGAATCGCAATTTGCAATTCCCTAAATGCTATGCTAGTAGGCATCGCAAATTGCGATATTGCCTTAAGGAATCGCAAATTACCACCAACTTTAAGTTGGTGGGAATTTGCGATTTCCTTTAAAAAAGCACTTTTTTGCTTTTTTCAAAGTACCATGTGGCACACATAAATGCCCTTAGGGCATGTATGTGCGCCACATGTGCACACATGCACATTTCAGGGGTGCAACAGGGTGTCCTTTGGAACCCTTGCACCCTTGAAAGTGCAGCACGCAACTTGCGAGTACCTCTTGGTTGCTCGCAAATTGCAGTGCTTAAATCCCATTCATTCCTATGGGCCTCTTGGCCCATAGGAATGAATGGGAAGGTATTCCTTGATTGCGAATCTCAATTTGCGATTCGCAATTAAGGAATATTAAAGAATCGCAATTATTATTGCGATTCCTACATACATTCCATTTTGAGAGTCCTTAATAGCGATTCGGTAAAAATCGCTATTAAAGACTCGCAAAGCTGACTTTACCTACATCTGGCCCATATTTTCCAATTTGATAGGCTACTAGATATTGGCCCGTTTTTCTCTGACATCTCCAAAATACTAAGGGGCTAATTATGACAATGATGGTCCCATGGACTGCCGTAGCTGTGGTGGTAGTGCGGGCACTGCCACACCGGCGATCCGACCGCCCTATTATGTGTTTGGCGGTCGGACTGCCAAAGGACCGCTGCACCCGCCGGGAATCATGGATCCCTCAGCAGTCTTGCAGCAGTCTGAGGCTGCAATATGCTGGCGGGTCTGATGCAGCACCGCTAAACATATTACGAGTTTCCTTACTGCCACAGTTTTCATGGCGATGAGCCGGCCATGAAAAGTGTGGCGGTGAGGAAACTAAGGGGGCCCTGCCGGGCCCCCTGTTGCCTCTGGGGGTGCATGCAGGGGGTCACATGGTGGCCCCCCGTAGGTATGCACCCCCTGTTCCTGCACAGCATGTACTGCAGAGCCATGCAGGAACGTGCTGCAGTGCTGCCTTTCTAAATCTCACATACAAGCCTTTGAAAGACACCGCCGTAGGACCGCCACCGCAGGAATGCCCGACCTGTATTCCAGTCGGAATACAGCGGGTGGTTAGACTATGGGTTTGGCGATTTTAGAGCGGGGCGCTGGCATGGCGGCCCGCACCAAGACCGCCAAACTCATAATCAGCCCCTAAGTATACTGCAACATCCTCATTTGCACTGCAATATCTATTTTACCTGCAGTTGTTTTGGTTTTATTTGCAGTTTATTTAGTAAGGTTTTGATGAGTTCAATGCAGCTCTAATATACGGTGTCCCTTTTGCAAACTTATTTGTATTTTCTGAGAAGACAGCAAGCAGAGCTCTCTGGTGTAATCCTTTTCAGAAAAGGCATATTGGATCTAGTGTTAAAGTGCAAGAATAGCCTAACTCAATTAATGAATTTGATTCATGGGCCTTTTGCACATGTGTGTGCACTAAGAGCCAACCAATTGTTTAATCAAACTTTCATCCCTCTAATTAGATAGAAAGAGTGTAAGTTGAACTGAGCAGCAGGCACATCTGTGCGTAGAGGCAAAAGTCAGTATAGTTTGTGGGGGTTTTAATAGTAATGTATTCTTGCAGGTTCTTCAATACACTTTGGGCCAGATGTACGACCCTTTCATTTAGCGCCTCGCAATTTGCGACTCATTGCGAGTCGCAAATTGCAAGGTGCTAAATGAAATGTACAACAGTGTTATTACACTGTTTTGCGATTCACAATGGGGTCGCAAATTACAAGACTCATTAATATTAATGAGCCTCTCGCAATTTGCGAGCCCATTGGGAATGCCAGCCCTCCCAGGGATGGTGGCCTGCTGGGCTCAGCAGACCACCATGTCTGGGACTGCTTTTTAATAAAGCAGCTTTTTTTTTTAAATGCAGCCCGTTTTCCTTGAAGGAAAACGGGATGCATTTTAAAAAACAAAAATGAAACGTTTTCGTTACATTTTTTAAAGGCAGGCAGTGGTCCCAGGGACCACTGCCTGACCTTAAAAAATATTTTTAGAGACAGTCACAAAGTGGAAGGGGTCCCCTCGGGACCCCTTCCAAATTGCGATTGCATTACCACCCTCTTGAAGAGGGTGGTAATTTGCGAGTGTTTTGCAACTGCAATTGCGGTCACAAAACATACACACATAGCATTGCGGACGCCATTAGGAAGGGAACGCCCCTTCCTAAGTGAGACTCGCAATGCCTAAATAGTGAGTCGCAAATAAATTGCGACTCGCTATTTAGGAATTGTACATGGCCAACAGTGATTTTGCATGCGCAAACGGGTTCGCAAACCCGTTTGCGCATGCAAAATCACGTCGTACATCTGGCCCTTTATCTCGTTATTTCTTCGAGTAGTGTGTATATTCTTGATGTGATAGGCAGTCCTGTTAAGGTCTGTTCATGTTAAGATTTTTGAACACAGACACCAATTAATCTGAATAAAGTTGTCTTTTAATTTACACGCCTGCAGCTATTCTTCGAAGCGCCAGCTCGCTCAGTGTCAATTTTGTATATAGGGCTTACTGCAGGAAGATTTAGTGAATCAGTAATCAGTCATAAACTGGTTAGTAAACACATAGCTGGGTAGTCATGATGTGTAAAAGCATGAAAATCATGCTTTTGTAAAAATTGCACATGGATCTGAATCCATCTCCACTTGGAATTGAAATAGTGATTACCAAATTGTGAATAACCACAGAACGGTTGATTTGCACATGCAATTTATCATCAAGTGGAAGCAGACTTAACCAGGTGCAAAGTGTAACAGAAAGCCCAGAATGCAATATATCCTTTCAAAATGGCAGCCCTCGATGCAATGTTACGGAGAAAGAACTTTTTTAAGTAGAACAATGGAGAAGAGCAGGAAGCAGAAAGTATACATTTGGTAATGTGACTAATACCACTATCGGGTATTAGGGCAGCTTCGAACATGTCATTTTGCTATTAACAAAGTGTGATTCAGCAATTTTCAAAGTTCCAAGTCACAATGTTAGACAGTTGTACTTCGGGCCCTTAATAAAGGTGCAGATTATTTGCTCCACCGGATTTACACATGTTCAGATGTTCTCCTTATATGCTCTAGCTTTATTTCTTATTCGCTCCATGTGGGTTCCGTCGCATGGCTTCATCTTCACTGTTTAACATTTACATAAAATAATTGCTCAAATTTATATATTCTCATCTGACGAACTTCGCGGCATATTTACAAGCCCATATCACAACTGGAACCTCACTTTTAGTGACGTTCATGTGGCGATAAACCTTCGCCTTATAAAAAGCCACTTAACGTGGCTTAACGCCATCTTGTAAATAAGGCCCCCTTTCACGCTACACTTAGCATGAAAGGGGTGTGCAATGGGTGTTGTGGTGGGCGTTCCCATTGATTTTGACGCTGCCCTCTATCTACAAGGGTGGCATAAATAGCAGGCAGTGCCAAAATTAAGACCAGGGAAAACCTGGTCTTAACCTGGTGAAACAAGGAGAAATACTTTATTTCTCCTTGTTTTTACTGTTTCTGTGTGTGCTCCATTGTGCAGCACACATAGAAACAGCAGATTGCCATGAATGTTTGTTTATGTGCAGGAAGGTGTCCCTTTCTGCACATAAACAGTCATTTGAAAAATGACGATTTGCAACTTCTATGTGTGTGTATGTGTGTGTGTGTATATATATATATATATCACCAAAGTGGAGCTAGGTATGTATAGAAAATGTGAAAATGTATAGAAACTTACCTTTCAATATTTTGTCCCTTGATATTGTTGTAAATATATTGGGGCTTATTTATGAGCCCTTGCGTCACTTTTACGCTGCCGGTGCGTCACTTTTTGTGACGCACCAGCAGGGTAAAAAATGCGCCATGGTGCGTCATATTTACAAAGTGACGCATCTAGGTAGATGCGTCACTTTGTAAACCCCTGCGCCACATTATACCTGTGCCAGGTATAATGTATGCAGGGGGGGGCGTTCCGACGCAAGAAAGGGTCGTAGAAGTGACGCAGTGAAATCTATAAGATTTCACTGCGCCATTTCTTTGACCCTAATGCGTCAATATCTTACGCCTGCCTCATGGCAGGGGTAAGACTGACGCAGGCCCTTTCACAGGGGGCTTGCCCCATGTGAAAGGACACATTGCTGGAGTTGCGTCACTTTTGTGACACACTCCAGCAATGCGTCATTTTTGCACCTACAGATACGTCAGAAATACTGACGTATCTGTAACTCCTTGCGACATGATGCGTCATACTGTAAATATGACGCATCATTGGTGTCGCAGGGAGAGAACAGTGAAAAGTGACGCATCGCTGTTTTCACGCAGCGATGCGTCACTTTTCATAAATAAGCCCCATTGTGTCCCATCAACCTACACCACCATCCACATAAGGGGCGTGCAAAGTAAACCCAGGCGGCCCTGGTCCATGGCAGGCTTTTAGGACATTCAGATAACATAAATTTACTTCAGTGAATCTAATTTCACCTTATTTATATAGTCAGTCAGTTTCTCGTGATCTTGCTCTACTGGATCTGAATTCCACACACCTCGATTCTTGCAGACCAACCTATGAAGGATTGTAGAACCGTTCTTTCCATCAATACAAGGACCCGAAAAAAAAATTCACACTGCAAGCAATGTATATAAGGGCACAGATGTGCTCTAAAGTAGCAATAAGGTATAATTACAACAATTCTAATTAAATACTTTGCATATTTTTTGTGTGTGCCTCTATTACAAACACACCAGCTGATTTTCCAAAGGTAAGGAAAGTAACATTTCTATCACGTTCTGTTACTTTCTACTGAAGTTGGCACTTGCCTTGAAGGTGCAGATAGACGAATACATCTGCCACCTACTATTTATCACAGCAGACAGGTTCTCTATCTTCGATGTGAGCTTCCAGTTATCTGTGTGAGTCAGAATTCAGCAAGCCTTCCTGAACGGCTTTGATAATAGTGCAGTTACCAGCAGATGCATCTCTCCGAGTACACTTGTCTCACTGCAAACAAATTAGAAATTGCTCCAAGCCTAAAGGTGTCGACAAACCGGAACAGCGATGTCAATGCAGCTAAAACTTTAAATTGTTCATTCAGCTCTTCCGATTCAACACTTCACCTACAGCTAAGTGTGTTTCATTAGATTTCACGGAAGTAAACAGGATGTCGAGCAGTGTAAGCTTCATAGAATCCGGAACAATGTCAAAGGTCATTAAATATTGTATGTCCAATAGGGTAAGGAACCAGAAATCAAGATATGGTGGCGATATTAATCTTTTTATGGGCAGTTAGGTGTAGACCTCAAATAAATTAGCCTTGATAACATGTCGCTCCATATAATAATAGTAATTAATTTTTTATAGCGCTTCAAACCACACATCTGCCATTTCTAAGCACTGTTAATAATAATTATTGGTAATATCGAATCTTTGGTACTCAATGCAGTGACTTCGTTAGGCTTGACGGATGACTCTTTCTTGCTGTGATTCAGGTTGGGAACCTTCAGACCACTCTGTATGTGAACTTGTTGGCAGTGATTGTTCACCCAAGTCAAGACTGAAAAATCTTTAAGGGTAATATTTGGTTTCTTTTACTCTTTAATTCCCTTAAAAAAATAATGTGAAGCTCTCCTTATTAAAAAATGGAAAACACCTGAAATTGGCCAGTTTTGGCTAGATGCACAAACCATAACTCGCAACTCCAACATAAAAATCATAGCTCGTTCATCAAATAGCAAATTCTATCTGTAGATATGAGAGATTTTTAACCTGCTGAAGGGAACGAATTCATATTGAGGCTAGGCCACTGATTGAACGTAATATGTGCGAACAAATATTAGATGCCTGTGAAATAAGGGTTTTAAACCACTCCTCTATGAAATACAGACACCCAAATATTTAATACCCACACATTTATTTATATGCACGCAAACACACGCACGCATGCACACACACACACACACTTGTTTATTTTTATTTACAATTCACATTTCCTCATTAGTGTTTTATTCAGCGCTTAATTTGTGCTGGTGTTTATTCGTTTTTAGGACCGAACACTATTGCATGAAACAAACCGAGTTAGTCAATGATTTTGGTTCATTATTTTTCTGATGGCTGTGGGTCAGTCCAGCTCTTTAAGGCAGTTTTACAGCTTTACTCCTAATCACTACATTTCCCACATCTTATGGAGAAAGAGAGAACTACAGAGATTTCCCACCCACATCTACTTGATCCGGCTCCAATTGGTTGAAGATAAAGCTGTGCAGTTTCTTCTGAGTAGGGTCGGGAAGTTCGTGCTTAATGCTGTTAACAGTCAGCATTGGGCTTTGCATTTTTTGTAGCCAGTGGCATAACAGGCTGTGCGAACGAGGTGGCGTGCATTCGAACTATAATCGACTGCACCTTTGAGGGGCGGAGCAGGCTGAGGAGAGCGATCGACGGCAGAGTAAGCTGAGGAGCTGAGGCGAGCAAGCTGAGCGAGCGACCGGCGGTAAGGAACTTGTTTCTCCTGTTACTCGATTATCGTTGTTGCCCGCTGTTGTCCACGACTTGCCACATTTGCCATACCACCCTCGCCTTTGCTCAATTAAATTCCGGCTGACATCTGGGACTGGCACTTAGGATTGGTCTACGAGGGAGCAAGGACGAGTGCAGCCGCCGATAGTTGGTGGCCGCGGAGCGAGAGCCACAGGTGGTCGTGGAGGCAGCCCGACTAGGTCCGGGTGCGGCCTGCGGTCTCACCTAGGTGGGCCCCACTCGTCCGGCCAGCGCCACGCAGCGGCCCAAGTTTCAGCGCAGCTCCAAGGGCCTCTACAGCAACAGTCTTCAGTCTATAGCTACACTTCAGCTACATTATAGCTACATAAGCCGCAGTTCAGCAAAATACTCTGGTTTGCAGTATTGGTTGCTGTTTTGGCAGTAAGGATTTCGCACACTTCATTGGTCTGGAGTCTGGAGGTAGGAAGGCTCTCGGTGCTTTCTTGTCTCTCTGTGCCTTCCAGACTCTCGCTTGTTCCTCTCTGCTAGTCCCGGCTGAGGAGGTGGAGGTGGCGGAGCGGGGCGCTGAGAGCTTTGCGGAGTGGGGTGGCGCTGCGGTTTGGAGGCTCGCTGGCTGCGCTTGGCGTGGCCTGTCACCTGCCTCGGCTTAGCAGGAGGCTCCTGCAGACCGATCACGGATTGTGGCAGGGACTTTATGATCAGAAGTAAAAGAGTTCACTGAATTACAGACCCCCTTTAAACTTTGTTATTGGCCCTAAGGGTATCTGTAAGGAGTCGGGTACCCTGTAAGAGGTTGGGTGAGAGAAGGACTATGCGATCAGGCAAGGAGAGACCACCATTCCCCCCTACCAAGAGAAAAAAGAAACTCCAATCCTTAACAACTTTAAATAAAATGAAGGTAAAACTAGCAGGGGAAAATCAGCCGCTAATATCCCCCATGGCACATATGTTCTGGAAATTGACGAAGTCTACAAATAAGTTTGATTTTATGAAAGATCCAATGGGAGCCATGTTAACTTTACAAACAGATTCATGCAATTTACATACCCCAATCAAACCAGTGAGTGAGGCAAAAATAACATGTCTAAATCAAGGAATAAGAGCGCTTGACCACTATGAAGCGGACCAAACACCCAAACTAAAGGAAGAAATGGCAAATAACCGACCTGGAGATGTTAACAGTACCCTCAACCTCAAATTTGCAACATGAGGTCTTAAGTTCAACGGAATTATTGTTTGGAGTTTCTCAACAACTATTGTCATCGGGGGCGCCACTTCCAGTTGAAGTATCAGTAAAAATCAAATACACGAATATTCGACTCAAACAATCCAGGAATATCAAGGTAGCCCCATAACAGTAGATGACTCGGTCCTTTTGCATAAAACTCCTAGCGGAACTATTAACCTTCCTCAAACCTTTAAATAAATACTTATTAATCCCAAATGATATAGAACAAATAAGGAGACAGGAGAACCTCAAGCAGGGCAACGGAACCCAAGGTAATATGGACGATTATCAACTGAAATCAGATAACTTGCAGCGTTGGAGTACACCATTCCAAAATAATGATCGGAACCCCAGTCTGCAACACATTCAGCCAAAAAAAGAAGAAAAACAACTACGTCCCCAATGTGGGAATAATACGCAACACCCTATTGAAAGCAGCCAAGCCCCAGGAGCTCTGGTCTCTGGAAACTGGGACTCTCGGGCAATCTGGGACCTTTTTTTCCAGAACTTCTCAATTGACATTAGAAGCCCTAACGTATCAATCGAATAAAATGGAGGTGCAAATAGATCTTCTTAACGTCATGGCATCTTCAGTGACGGGTATAGATCAGAAGCTAGCCACGTTAAACAACTTCATAATACGGGCTCAAACACAACCAATAGCACCATATACAGAATGTAATTGTGCACTGTTGATCAACAAATTGGCTACAATTCCAGAAGTATTAAATACAATAATCGAGGATCTAAGAGGAAATTTACACACTCAAAGAAAAAAAGATTATTCGACTGAGCATGTAACAGAAAAAATAACTACAAGTAATAACTGGGGGCATATTAGCAAGACCGGCGATAAAATTATCGCCGTTTTAGCGGCAGGAAACTGCCGCTAAAACGGCGATAATGGGCTTGCTAATATGCGTAATAGAATTCCAATAGAAGCCCAGGTTAGATGTGCAGGACATCTAACCTGGGCTTCTATTGGAATTCTATAACGCATATTAGCAAGCCCATTATCGCCGTTTTAGCGGCAGTTTCCGGCCGCTAAAACGGCGATAATTTTAACTTGGGTCTTGCTAATATGCCCCTTAATTCTTCAAAATAACACGGATTTATTGGACAAAAAGAAGGATGAGCTAGCAGAAAAGAAAGCAATCTCTCCCATCATTTCACCACTATTTCAAATGTCAAAAAGACAGAGGAAAAAACAACAGAAAGCAAGAAACAAATTAAAAAACAGTACAACAATAGTATCTCTCCAAGAAACAGCAACAATAATAACAGGAAATAGCCTAAATAATCCAAAACAAGTTATTAAAGCAACCCAGAACCAGTCTGGTAAAATTGTAGAATTAAAGAAAATGTTTTACCCATTATTTAACAAAAAAACGTCCGAAGCTATCACCGTAGAGGAAAGTGATGTTATAATAGATCTAACTGACCAACCAAAACAGTTCAAAAATGAAAAACAACACCAAACTATCATGCCAGAAGCTGAGGGAAATAATAAGAAGGCAAATTGCGAATCACTGCAAAAAGAAAAGAAAAGAGCTAAGATTCAGGATACCTTAATTGATTTAGATAACTCAGGAGCTCTGAAAAATCAGCGGAAATATGAGGTCCTTCAGAATCTCGAAACAGACGGAAGCAAGAATTACAATACATCGGGTAGGTTAAGTAGGAAACAACAATTAACTAAACAACGGATTTGGAACCAAAAGTCTGAAAATTATACAGGAATATCCCAAGAGTTAGAGCCATCAAATTATCCTAAGACTTTGCAAAATAAGATTTGTACATTTTCAAGAACTCAATAGTAGAAACCAGGTACATAAAGAAGGAGGGAACCAACTAATTTTTAAACCAGAATATCAGTCCAGAGGCAAACATGACATCTTGAACCGGGGAAACATCCTTAGAATTTGTAAGGCAATTCCATCACTAGAAAGAATAAGAAGCGAAAGTATAGAATCAATTGAATTTCAATCTAATAAAGGTGATAACCAAGAACTGACACTGGTATCCTGGAATTCTACTAGTTTAGTAGACCTAATCCTACAGGAATATGAAATCTTTTTGACCTGGAGAATAAAAGTCACTAGGCCACTTGAACCCTCCTATCCAAGCCCATTTATTTCCCCTAAAAATCAGAGTATCAACGGAAAGGGTCAGAAAATAAACATGTATTTTCAATATTGAAAAATCCTATTGGTAACACAATTGGGCAAGGATCGACATTTATTACTGAGTACAAAGGAGATATGGTCGAGAAACTAAATTATGGTTGGTTGACAGCAGCCCTACATGAAGTAAAGCAGGGCTGACAGAATCCATCTAACGGTGACCAGAAAGAGGCATTTAATCTAAGAGAAAGGATAGAAATATGCTCTTGAAACATATAAGACATTCAATCAAAGATTCAAAATGAGCATCTGACTGCAACGTCTGGTAACTTTCAAATTATTTTTCTTCAGGAAACCTGGGCCTCCCATCCTTTTAAATTAGAAGGCTTTATGGGATACTATATTCCCGCCACGAAAGTAAGTAAATAAGGCAGAACCTGCAGGGTTTGGCAACTTTCATCTCAACAGAACTAAACGTAGAAAGCGAGTTAGTAGCTCTAAATACTTATAACTTTTTAATAGTCAAATTACGTTATAAAGATAAAAACAAAATAAAATCCCTTTTATTAATAAACATATATATTCACCCTGATCCTAGTTCTAGGAAAACAATGGCTAGTAATTTAATACCTATTTTACTACATCAACTGAACAAAGATATACAACCTGAAATCATTCTCTCGGGCGACTTCAATATGAACTTGCTGTGGTCATACGCTAGAAGCGAAATCATACAACAGGATTACCTATGTGCGGTCCCTAACCACCCACCTATTCAAGACTTCAAGGGGTTAAGAGGGGTAATTTGTAAGAACTTATTAAAAGATCTAGAATCCTTGGGCCTAAGGGTTTTAAATGGGTGGTTTCTACAAGATTCTCCCCCTGCATGGACCTACCATTCACTTGGTAATAAATCCCGGATGGATTATTCAATAGTATCTCTTAATCTATTCGAGAAGCTTTCATTTTACTGGATTGCAAAAACAAATGGGAGTGATCATAGTCAACAAATAATAGAGTTAAAACTACACTGTGTAACACATTAGAAATATAAGACACTTCCAGGAGAGATAACTACGGTAAATTATAAGAAGCTTTACTGGTCGGAAATCTCAAAAGCCTCGATTATAAAAACAGCGCAATCGATGGTTGAACATTGTTTTGAAGGTGATTCTCTCAATGCAAACTGAAAATGGGTCCTTTTTACAAAAAAAATAATGACAACCTATATTCAGAAAGAGTGCAATAAGCAGCAACAAGATTATGTCTATTGAAAAGAGAGCACAATAGAAAATTGAAAATGGTAAAAAAGTGGTAAGATAATCAAGATTACCGTAGTTAATTAAAGAAGATTGATACAGATGTAAGAAAATTTATTTGGGAAGAAAAAGTTCAAGCAAAACAGGCCCTTTGGGCTAAAGCCCTATATACTAGCAAGAAGAATAACACAAGAGATTTTTGGAAAATGATCAATAACTTGAATAAAGCCAGTAAGACAATAACATCGTCTATAGTAACTGAATCCAGTTGGATAAAGTTTTTACAATTTCACTTGAATCACAAACCAGATGTGGAGTTTAATCGAAGTCCAGATAACCCTAGACGACCAAAAGATAATAATGGAAATGAATTACATACAACTGAAGACCAAGTATGTAAGCTCATTCATAAACAGAGACTTGATGGAGCCCCCGGTCCCAATGGAATCCCAGTTGCCCTTTACAAAGAGAATGCTCCAGTCTGGGCAGGCTATTTAACAAGAGTCTTTAATCAAGCATTGCACTCATCGATTATACCGGAGTCTTGGAAAGGCTCGGTAATATCACCTATCTATAAAAGCGGAGACTGGGCACAACCAACAAATTATCGATTAATCACGTTGCAAGGCACAGAGGCTAAACTCTTTGCAGGAATCCAAGGTACGGCAACCAACATTTTAACACTTGCAATATTAATTGGAAAATATAAACTGAGGAAACAACCGCTGTACTTATGTTTTGTGGATTTTAAATCAGCCTTCGACTGTGTAAATCAGCAAATTATGTGGGAAAAACAAGAGAAACAAGGTATCGGCCCTGGCCTTTTAAAAGCAATTTAATTACTATATTCCCAGACCTGGATCACGGTTCGACTAGGCAAAGGCTCACAGTTATAAAAAAAAATTGAAACATCCCAGGGTTTAAAACAAGGGTGCGTTCTTGCACCCTACCCTTTTAATTTATTTTTATCTGATCTAACAGATGCTTTGGACAAAGAGATCGCTCATCCACCTAAATTAGCAGATAGACATATTTAAAATCTATAATATGCCGATGACATTATTCTATTAAGTCAAACAAAAATAGGACTACAATGTCTTATAAACAGAATATCAAAATACTCAATGGAGAACAGGATGGTAATAAATAAAGCTAAAACGAAAGTAATGAAAGTGAGTAACAAGGCACTGTAACGCAGTAAGTATAAATGGTATTTGCAAAATCGACAATTAGAACAAGTGAAAACCTATAAATACCTGGGTGTTTTGTTCGATGACAAGGGCTCATTTTGTCAACATAAAACAGAGCTGATAAAGAGAAGTAACTCCCTACTTATGGCATTTCGTACACTGCAGAGGTCCTTGGGAGGGCCTAGTTATCTTCCACTACTAAAGGTAATAAATGCAAAATTGTTGCCCAGCATCACCTACGGTAGTGAAGCACTTTGCGGCAAGTACTGTGTAACCCTAAATAATGTTATTATCAAAGCCTTTATGTTTTTGTTTTGGCTTCCCTCCAATGCATCACTTGCACAAATTAGATTGGAATTTGGTATATCCAATCAGCACATTGCAAGGATGGGTCAATATATAAAGATATGGAAACGAATAAAAACAAATACTTCCAATCTAATGTGTTGCTTACTCTGGCAAGAAATACAATTGAATCAAAGTTCACAATTTTGGAAATATTTATAAATAGCATTGGAGGAGTTATTGGCACATGAGGTTTGGGATATGGCTATACCATCAACATCCTTCAAAAAGGCAATTAACAGAATAAAAAAACGAATGTCATTGCTGAAAGATAAAGAGTTGTTCTCAAAAGGTGCACATGCATGGATGATTCTGAATGAGTATAAGATTTCCAAATCACAGCATTACCTAGCAATACCTTGGTCTGCAAAAATAAAAAACATATTTATTAAAGCGAGATTTGGCCATCTTCCAGGATCAACGCATGCAATGCCATGGTTGCGACCTTCTAAGTAGATCCCCTGCAGACTATGCAACCAATGGGAAGAAAACATCATCCACTTAGTTTGCATATGTCCAGCAATGATGGAAGAAAGGAGGAGATATTTAAAAAGCCATTTTAATAACCGAGGAGTACGAACTTGTAGACAAGCTCTGGTAGTCTGTTTTAAGTCAACGGATATAATCATGAATGCAAACTTCACAAAATGTTTGACTTTAGCAAAAAAGAAACTAGAATCTTGTGACTTGAGTATAGCAAACTTGGTTGTTTAAATGTAAAGAAATACTGTTAAAAAGGCTATTAAACCATCTAGTATACATAAAATTGGGTTTTAAAATCAATGATTTTATTGGGTATAATTATCCTTTTATATTGTGTTGGACTTGGCCCTTTTTGGCTGAAGTTCCCTAAACTTTTTGCTTTTTCCCTAGACCTTTTTTCTGACATGGTGTTGCCAACTTAGATGCTTTGGGCACTTTGCCACTGCTGATCAGTGTCAAAGTGCAAGTGCTCCCTGTGTAAAGTGTAATGGTAATTGGTTGTCCATGATTGGTATGTTTGCCTTACTAGTAAAGTCCCTAGTAAAGTGCAATATGTGTGCCAGGGCTAGTAATGCAAATGCTACTAGTGGGCCTGCAGCACTAATTGTGCCACCCACACAAGTAGCCCTAAAGAGAGAACTCAGGCCTGCCACTGCAGTGCCTGCGCACAGTTTGTTAAACTGCCATGTTGTCCTGACAAGTGCACCCACTTGCCAGGCCTTACCCTTCCCTTGTTATGCACATCAGACACCCCTATGGTAGGCCCAAGGTACATCCCTGGGCAGGGTGCAGTGTATGTGAAAGGTAGGACATGTACTAAGGTGTCTACCATGTCCTAACAGTGAAATACTCTCCATTTCGTTTTTCACTGTTGAAAGGCCATCTTGCCCATAGGACAGAATGGGGAAGGCTGTGTAATATGTTTCCAGCCTATCTTCCCAAAGGCTTAAGATGGAGAGGTGAAGTTTAGTGTGCCTCAACTCACAATTTAATAACACATCTTTTTGTGAAGGTGGTTTTTGAATTGCGTGTTTAGAAACCACTCTTTTAGAAGTGGCTGGGTTTTTGTGCTTTAACATTTCTGTGTGTCTCTGCCTGGTTGTGGATTGACTGTCTGGATTTCAATGTGATAGGCTCTGGGGAATGTCTTGACCCAGGGGAGGAGGTGAGACAGCAACAGGCTGACCTGCATCTGGAGTGTAGGGGGGAGGAGTAGCCCCTGGAGGTGAAGAGGCCTGGGTTGCTGCCATAAAACAATGGCTCCATCTCCTGCTGAGTGATTGAGGATCCAGACCCCCACTATCAAAGGAAGAAGGTGTCACTGGCAGGGAGACTCCCAGAACTGATTTAGACAGGGGTCAGTGCCCCCTTAGCACAAACACTTCAAAGGCTTTGAGGGGTATAAGTATTAGAGCCCCATGTGTTTGGAGTTCGGTTCGTCTGGCTGGGGAGAATTGCTGCTGCTGGGCCCCAGGAGGAGACCGCCACGAGGGACTGCCTCCCTGCTGGAGGGCCCTGTGTGCTGGCCTGCCTGGACCCAGCTTTGCCCCCTGGACTTTGGACTCTAGCGCCTTGTGAGCGCTTTACTTTTATTCTGAGGAGCGCTATATTTTAATTGCCAAAGAAGGAGAGGAGCTGGCGCCTGGTAACGCGCTGCTGAAGTGCCTGCCGAGGGAATCCCAAGCTTAGGGATTCCCCCCTGCGCTGCTGATCAAGCGGGAGCCTACCCCGCATTTGTGCCTTTCTGGCGGGTGCCCACCCCGCGTTGGCATCGTTTCCTGGAGGGAGCCTGCCCCGCACTCTGCCCCCGAGTGAAGCCGCCACCGAGAGCACCAAAACCGGAAGAACCGCGCCTGACTGTGGGCGGGGCCTGCCCGTCAGTGGACCGGGGCCGGAACCAGGAAGTCGGGGCTGACCCGAGCGGGGCTCCCGTGAGCTGGTGGGAGTCCCGCATATGCAGAAAAGCGAGCGGTGGTAGCGTGGCCGAGCGGGACACAGGAGAAGGCTGCTGGAGTGGAGGCGGGGCTCCCGTGTTGATGTGGAGAGCCCCACGCGCAGCCGAGACCGGCCAGAGCCTCGCAGGCTCCCCAGAGAAGTCCCGGGTCCCAGAAGGGGGACCGGGCAGAGCCAAGAGGTCTTGTGAGCGGGGCCTGCCAGCGATCCGGAGGAGGCAAGGAAAGAGCCCGGTGAGTGGGGCCCTTCTCGAGGCACGTTGTTGGTGCCTTCCCTGCAACATTGGGCAATTTTGAGTTTAGTAGCCGTGGAGTGGGGCTCCCATCGGCGCATTGCAGTGCCAGTGCTCCCTTGCTACACAGCTGCACCGCAGTGGCAGGCAGCTGCAACATTGGGCAACTTGGAGTTTAGTAGCCCCGGAGTGGGGCCCCGATCGGCACATTGCAGTGCCAGTGCGTGTTGATCTTCAGCTGTACCGCAGTCGCAGGCAGCTGCAACGTTTGGGGGCCATTTCTTCTATTAAGGAAGGGGTGAGTTGCACCCCTGCCCCAGCGCATTGCGCACCGTGGTGGCCCTGACATTCTGGACAAAAGGGCGCTTGAGCCCTAGTGCAAGGCCAGTCGGCCTGGGGCTACTTTGGATGGTGGAAGGGCGCAAGGCCCTAAGGTGATGTATGCACCTTGTGGCAGTGTTACTAGGGTGCGCTGCTGAGTTACTGCATAATGTGTTTATGCTTATGTGTTTTAGGATGATGCAAAATGTGCTTATGCCTACTGCTTATGCCTAATGTGATTGATGCAAAGTGTCTGTGCCAGTCGTGACTGGTTGTTTCATTTTACTACTAAGTGAGTTCTAATGGTTCTGACAGTGGCCCGATTGGCCCTGTCTTGTATATAATCCCCTGTGAATATTGCCTAGTGCCAGTTGGCACAGTGTATATTGTGTGATTACTATTCTAATGTGTTTTGGATAATACAAAGGCTATTTTCATACATAACCTTGTGTGGAGTTTCTTTTGTAGTGTGCCTAGTGTGTTGCTGCTGTGTGTGTGTGTTGCGCAAACGCTTTACACATTGCCTCTGGGATAAGCCTGACTGCTCGTGCCAAGCTACCAAGGGGGTGAGCAGGGGTTATCTTCAGCGTGTAACTCCCTTGCTCTGACTAGAGTGGTGGTTTCGGCCTGGCTTTGGCTCATGCCCTAGCCAACTAGAGACCCCCAGTTCTAACATTTGTTGTCAGCGGTGAGGATAGGACTTGCGTTCGCGCAGTACCACAGCGACAACTGGTTGCACTACAAACTCTGCATTTAGATAATCACAGGTTTGGGGATTATTTTTCCTGAGTTTTTTTTCTCCTGAGAAGTGTCATTTCTGAATTGTGTACTCTTGCTTCATCTCAGACGCCTAGGAGTCTTGTGTTGCACTGGTGTGGGGTTGTGTGCCTTGCCAGAATGGAACCTACCTTTAATGTACATGATCTGTTGAACTACAGTCTAGCGGAGCTAAGGGGGTTCTGTGGGGAGAGAGGCTTAGCGGTGAGTGGGGAAGACACTCAGCTATTCCTTCGGAAAACCCTGCTACATTGGCAACAGGATAGCTGGAGACGGACTGACATGGCCCAGGCCGCCCAACGAGAGGGTGGTGGGTCAGAGGGTGGCCCTGAAGAGTCTGAAGAAGAGGAAGAAAATGACAGGGCAGGGACGCCAGTAGGTAGTGAGGATCCCATAGATAGGGAGTCCCTTGCTGGGTCCAGTGCCGGGGGCAGTGCCTCATCCCTTTCCCTGTCCCCTGAGGAGTGGGTGGATAGGAGGGAGGAGAGGGAGCATCAGCTGGCTTTAGAGAAGTTCAAATTGGAGCATGCCATGGGGCTAGCGCAGCTGGATGCGGGGCACAGGCAGGCCCAGAGAGCCTTAGAGGAGAAAAAGGCAGTGTTGGCTCAGGAGTTGAGTCTCAAGGAGTTAGTCTTTGAAGAGAAGAAGCTGGAGACCGAGTGGGTCTTAGCGCAGGAGAGGGTGGCGGAGGTGGAGAGGGCATTCGCCAGAGAGAAGCTAACTTGGGAGGGTCGGTTATCCCCTGAGTGTAGTTCAAGTGTTCTGGATTCACCAGTGAGGGTGGGATCCAGTGGTGGCAGCGAGCTTGAGTCCAGTGCAGGGAGTCCCACTGCCAGAGCCCAGAAGACGGTACCTAGTTCCCGGGAGGAAGGTGTCACACCTGAGGGGTATAGGTTAAGATTCAGGGGCAGTAGGAAACTGTCTCACCAGTCTTGGGGGGAGTTTATGGATGGATGTTGTGATGCACTGGAAAAATGGGTGATGGTTAGCGCGGCGAATGATTCTGAAGGGCTGTTCAATCTGATTGTCAGAGAGCACATGCTCAGTAAATGTTTTCAGAGTTGCGCCAACACCTGTTGGGGTGCGGGTTCTCTGATCCCAGAGAGCTTGCACAGGAGGCAGACCTCTGGCTGTGTGCTGGAGGGTCTGAAGAGGCATTAGGGAGTGATTCCAAAAGGAGTGGCTCAGGTATCTTCTGTTCCTGTGTGGGGGAAGAGGTTCAGTGTAGCCCAGCTAGGTCCCAGTGTTGTGGGATGGGTGTAGGGGCTCACGTCCTGTCTCAGAGGAGAAGGAGTGAGTGTGGGCTGTGTCCCAAGGTGCCTGAAACCCAGTCCCAGGGCCTGGAGGGTTCCCTTAGGGAGCGCCAGGTAGGGGGCCTAGGCTGTACTTGTGAGTCATTTGAGGAGGAGCTCCTAGTGTCAAGAGAACGTGAAGCGTCTGTAATCAGCGCTCAAGCGGTTCTGGTGTCTGGCAGTGCCGCTCCCGGTGGGAGGGCGCGGAAGTCCAGATTGAGGGGTGAGAGGGGGCTGGGTTCCCCAGTGGGAGAACCAGTGGGTCAGGGACCAACCAGAAGGGCTGGGTCTTATAGAGGTGACCATGGTGACACCACTTCTGTCCTGGGGGGTCTTCCCGCACTGTCAGTTGGACACGGGGCGGGAGATCAGAGCCAGGCGGACTGTCACACAACACGTGAGTCATGTGTTACCCTCGTGGGGTTGAGGCTGTGTGCGCCCCCAGAAGTCCTGGCGTGCCAGGCAAAGATTCAACCGCAGGGTTTAGTCCCTGGGTTGGAAGGCCAGGTTCAGGCTCTGCCTGACCTGGAGGGAGGGACATCGGTAGGTGGTGTCCTGACCGGGGGGATACTGTGTGAGTCCCCAGAAGTCCTGGTGTGCCAGGCAAGTGCTCAGCCGAGGGGTTCTGCCCTAAAGTTGGGAGGGCAGGTTCAGCCTGACCTGGAGGGAGGGACGTCTGTAACCAGCGTCCTGACCGGTTTGTCTTCCAGGGGTACCGCTCCAGGTGGGAGGGTGCAGAACTCTGGAAGGGGGTGCAGAGGGAGGGGTCCCTCGCCTCTGACCCCGGTTCAACCTGAGGGTTTAGACCCTAGGTTGGGAGACCAGTTGCTGGAGAGAGGTCCTGAACTGGTGGGAGAGTCGCATTCTGGGGGTACTTCTCCACGGAGGAGAGAGCGGGACCCCAGAAGGAGAGGTAGGGGGAGGAGAGCCTCGCCCGTGACTTCTGGTCAGCCTGAGGGTGTGGACCCTAGGTTGAAGAGTCAGTGGCAGCTTAGAACTGCCCTGATAAGGGGTAGAGTGGAGAATGGGTACTATGTGCCTGGGGCTACCGCCCCCCGCTCAGTGAGGTGGCAAGGACCAGATACATCTGGATGGTCTAGGGCCTGGTCCTGGCCATGGACAACTAGGAAGTACCAGTGGGGTAGCTTAGTTGGTCCTGGGAGCTTTGACAGAGGGAACCACATGGGTTCAGGATGGCGTAGAACTGGAGGGTGGTCCGGCGGTGGCGGGCCCGCGTCCAGGTTCTGTCACCCCAAGCAGGGAAGTCCATCAAGGTAGTTGATTGGCCTACCCTGGCTTTAGGCTGGGAGGGGGTTGTGTTGGACTTGGCCCTTTTTGGCTGAAGTTCCCTAAACTTTTTGCTTTCCCCCTAGACCTTTTTTCTGACATGGTGTTGCCAACTTAGATGCTTTGGGCACTTTGCCACTGCTAATCAGTGTCAAAGTGCAAGTGCTCCCTGTGTAAAGTGTAATGATAATTGGTTGTCCATGATTGGTATGTTTGCCTTACTAGTAAAGTCCCTAGTGCACTATGTGTGCCAGGGCTAGTAATGCAAATGCTACTAGTGGGCCTGCAGCACTAATTGTGCCACCCACACAAGTAGCCCTAAAGAGAGAACTCAGGCCTTCCACTGCAGTGCCTGCGCGCAGTTTGTTAAACTGCCATGTTGTCCTGACAAGTGCACCCACTTGCCAGGCCTTACCCTTCCCTTGTTAAGCACATCAGACACCCCTATGGTAGGCCCAAGGTACACCCCTGGGCAGGGTGCAGTGTATGTGAAAGGTAGGACATGTACTAAGGTGTGTACCATGTCCTAGCAGTGAAATACTCTCCATTTCGTTTTTCACTGTTGAAAGGCCATCTTGCCCATAGGACAGAATGGGGAAGGCTGTGTAATATGTTTCCAGCCTATCTTCCCAAAGGCTTAAGATGGAGAGGTGAAGTGTAGTGTGCCTGAACTCACAATTTAATAACACATCTTTTTGTGAAGGTGGTTTTTGAATTGCGTGTTTAGAAACCACTCTTTTAGAAGTGGCTGGGTTTTTGTGCTTTAACATTTCTGTGTGTCTCTGCCTGGTTGTGGATTGACTGTCTGGATTTCAATGTGATAGGCTCTGGGGAATGTCTTGACCCAGGGGAGGAGGTGAGACAGCAACAGGCTGACCTGCATCTGGAGTGTAGGGGGGAGGAGTAGCCCCTGGAGGTGAAGAGGCCTGGGTTGCTGCCATAAAACAATGGCTCCATCTCCTGCTGAGTGATTGAGGATCCAGACCCCCACTATCAAAGGAAGAAGGTGTCACTGGCAGGGAGACTCCCAGAACTGATTTAGACAGGGGTCAGTGCCCCTGAGCACAAACACTTCAAAGGCTTTGAGGGGTATAAGTATTAGAGCCCCATGTGTTTGGAGTTCGGTTCGTCTGGCTGGGGAGAATTGCTGCTACTGGGCCCCAGGAGGAGACCGCCATGAGGGACTGCCTCCCTGCTGGAGGGCCCTGTGTGCTGGCCTGACTGGACCCAGCTTTGCCCCCTGGACTTTGGACTCTAGCGCCTTGTGAGCGCTTTACTTTTATTCTGAGGAGCGCTATATTTTAATTGCCAAAGAAGGAGAGGAGCTGGCGCCTGGTAACGTGCTGCTGAAGTGCCTGCCGAGGGAATCCCGAGTGTAGGGATTCCCCCCTGCGCTGCTGATCAAGTGGGAGCCTACCCCGCATTTGTGCCTTTCTGGCGGGTGCCCTAGTTGGCATTGTTTCCAGGAGGGAGCCTACCCCGCACTCTGCCCCCGAGTGAAGCCGCCGCCGAGAGCACCGAAACCAGAAGACCGGCGCCCGCGCCTGACTGTGGGCGGGGCCTGCCGTCAGTGGACCGGGGCCAGAACCAGGAAGTTGGAGCTGACCCGAGCGGGGCTCCCGTGAGCTGGTGGGAGTCCCGCATATGCAGAAAAGCGAGCGCTGGTAGCGTGGCCGAGGGGGACACAGGAGAAGGCTGCCGGAGTGGAGGCCGGGCTCCCGTGTTGATGTGGAGAGCCCCGCGCGCAGCCGAGACCGCCCGGAGCCTCGCAGGCTCCCCAGAGAAGTCCCGTGTCCCAGAAGGGGGACCGGGCACAGCCAAGAGGTCTTGTGAGCGGGGCCTGCCGGCGATCCGGAGGAGGCAAGGAAAGAGCCCGGTGAGTGGGGCCCTTCTCGAGGCACGTTGTTGGTGCCTTCCCTGCAACATTGGGCAATTTTGAGTTTAGTAGCCCCGGAGTGGGGCTCCCATCGGCGCTTTGCTGTGCCAGTGCTCCCTTGCTACACAGCTGCACCGCAGTGGCGGGCAGCTGCAACATTGGGCAACTTGGAGTTTAGTAGCCCCGGCGTGGGGCCCCGATCGGCGCATTGCAGTGCCAGTGCGTGTTGATCTTCAGCTGCACCGCAGCCGCGAGCAGCTGCAACGTTTGGGGGCCATTTCTTCTATTAAGGAAGGGGTGAGTTGCACCCCTGCCCCAGCGCATTGCGCACCGTGGTGGCCCTGACATTCTGGACAAAAGGGCGCTTGAGCCCTAGTGCAAGGCCAGTTGGCCTGGGGCTACTTTGGATGGTGGAAGGGCGCAAGGCCCTAAGGTGATGTATGCACCTTGTGGTAGTGTTACTAGGGTGCGCTGCTGAGTTTCTGCATAATGTGCTTATGCTTATGTGTTTTATGATGATGCATAATGTGCTTATGCCTAATGTGATTGATGCAAAGTGTCTGTGCCAGTCGTGACTGGTTGTTTCATTTTACTACTAAGTGAGTTCTAATGGTTCTGACAGTGGCCCGATTGGCCCTGTCTTGTATATAATCCCCTGTGAATATTGCCTAGTGCCAGTTGGCACAGTGTATATTGTGTGATTACTATTCTAATGTGTTTTGGATAATACAAAGGCTATTTTCATACATAACCTTGTGTGGAGTTTCTTTTGTAGTGTGCCTAGTGTGTTGCTGCTGTGTGTGTGTTGCGCAAACGCTTTACACATTGCCTCTGGGATAAGCCTGACTGCTCGTGCCAAGCTACCAAGGGGGTGAGCAGGGGTTATCTTCAGCGTGTAACTCCCTTGCCCTGACTAGAGTGGTGGTTTTGGACTGGCTTTGGCTCATGCCCTAGCCAACTAGAGACCCCCAGTTCTAACATATATAATGACATAAATTGTAGATCTGTAATATGGAGGAATCAAATTGGCCCACATTACTTTTTTAATTTTGTTTTACAGTATGCTACTTTCCTTCTCATGCATACATTGGTTCTCGGAACTGAAGCACTGCTTTTATCAGGGTTGTGTAATTGATGATTTTACATTGTATGATTTTAATTAATCAATCAATAAAATTTGAATTGAATTCTGGGTAGGGTCATTGCAAGCTTGCTTTTCTCTTCCTTCCCATGTACTCCTAATTACTCCACATTTCAAACACAGGGAAGCATAAAGGGAATTCAGGAAAAAGGGGGATTCCTCCACTCAGAACAACACAATAACAAATAACCCCAATTCCCTACACTCCTAAAAAACTTTTTATATTTAAATAGGTGCCCCAATTTAAAAAAAAATGACTGTAAAGGGATTAGCATGTAACATCAAATGGTCGGAGAAGAGACCGAGGGTGTTCACGGCCCACTGCAGAATCAATGTTGTGCGAGCTCAGAGTTCCAACTAAAAAATTATTAGTTGCCTCACAGAAGCTACCACCTGAAGCCAGTGGGTGACGATCTAACTAGCTTCTGCTTCTCATCATCGGCGGAGTAGAATTAATGTAATCCAATGCCCTCTTTTGGTGATGTGTATTGTGGTAGTAGAAACCATTCAATCAAGAGATTTGTTTAGCATGGCTCTAAACTCTGATCCCACCTCAGGTTTATGACCACACTGCAGGTGCACATGAATGCTGCAGCTTATGGATGACCTGAGAATCCCCAGCCCCCCTCACATCCATCTCCCTCATTTTACGATGCTTTATAACCTCTGGGCTGCATAATATTGAATTTTGTGGCTACGAGGTTAAGCCAAAGGTTAGTTTTGGCAGCCTTTCGAAACTCCCTTGAGTATGCCTCAGATCCAAGTCGCCTCTTCATCACTTTGCTGTGGTTTAGATTGGCAATGACATTTGGTCTTCTTCAATGATATATTCTTCATACATGAATCTATGTATCAGGAAAGCCTATTAATTGTTTTTCTTTTCATTGCTTTCTATCTCAACAGCTATTTATCTTGGCTCCATTTTCTTCTACTTTTCCTGTCTTATGGTTTGCACTCTTTGTCAGTTTTGCTTACTTAATTGTAGCATCTCATTAAATTTGAGAAGTGCTTACAGGGAAGCACTATAGAAGCTCATCAATAAATAAGACTCTGATCTGTCTGAGATACAAAACATGCATGTACCATTTATCCCTTCTATTTCTATAAGCAGATGAGCATTTTCAGGTATGGGCAAAAGAGTGGCAAGTTCCTCTTTATTGAGGAGCATGACAAAGCACCTGGACTTGGCCCTTTCTGTGCTGTCATCCCCAAACCTTTTGTCTTCACCCTCCTGTTTTGTGAACTCTTTTTTGCTGGCTTTTAGGACTCTGCACACTTTACCAGTGCTAGAATGCTTTGACTTTCTTCCCTTAAATATGGTGAAATTGGTGTACACCCAATTTCATATGTTTAGTCACTGTCAAATTTATGTGTCTAGGGTATATGTAAAATTAATAGGAAAATACCAGATTACGGTCAGGTTGCTACCATCCTTTGCTGTCCTGATGAAGGCCCCATATGAATGATTTTTAGGGGTCGAAATGTCGATTTGATAGGTTCCACCCATATCGTTGAGTGTTGGACTACATAAACCCAAAAGTCGATAATGGTGGGTCTAAAAAAATCTTCTTTATCCTAAGGGCAGGAACCATTTTTGTATCTATTGTAAATATCGTCAATGTTGACATACAGATTTGCACTTTCACTGCACCGCCACTTGGAGCACCTACATTTTCTTGATTTTTTTTATAATCGAGACTATTATTAATAAAGAGTATTGTTCACTGGTATAATGGTGTTGAATATTTATGGCCATTTGGATCATTGATTAAGTCACAGACGGAATCACACTGTTTTTATTACCTTGTTCCTAGGAATACTGGGGGCCTCGTTTCAATGAATGAATCATTCTCCCACTGTTCAGGCCTTAGTTTTTCTGTTGATTTCAGTACTCAGGTGAGCTTAGAAACCTTGGCAATAGGCTCCATACAAAAAGTTATTTTGAACAAAATTGTGCACCATAGAAATTAGACAACCACAGACTTATCTCTTGAGTGGCATCACTTTGTGTACGCATGCCTCAGATATGTTGCTGCTGCAAGCGTTATGGTGCACAATATTTAAAAAGTCATGCTGTAAAATGCCTGCGGTGTAACAGTAAAACAATGATAAAGACTGTACATACCATTCTCAGTTGACCACCCCTGCAATGATTTGTTTTGCATTATTTTTCTTTGCAAACATCTGTTAAGCATCGACATTTTTACTTTTTTTACATGCAAACCTTTTTTATGTTGCTTGCTAAGACCAAACATATTGACTTTGTCATAGTTTGTTTGCACTTCTAGGATTTTCAGGTACCATTTGATCCATAGACTGAGATATTGTCTCTACCAGTCACTCATGGCAGAGAAGAGTTAATTTTGCTGGGGGGTATTTAGTTCATGAGACCACCATTGATCAAAAGACAAACAGTGCAAATCTAGTCTGAGAGCTTGCAAGCAGCCACTGACCAGTACAGAGGCATTTCTCACTGTTGCTCATCTTAATACTGGAAAAAAGAACCTCACTACCTGCAGCTGCCCCCTTCCCACCCACCAAACCAAGGCACACACTGTTAGGCAGATGACAGCACTATCTAAGCAACTTGTGCCACCTGGCCCAGGAATGGCAGTGGTCAGTTGTGTTGGCAGCCGTGGACACTCATGAGACTCATACCACTTAGAGCAGCCTGAGGCGGTCACCACCAAGAGTCAGTCCAATTCTTACTTTTATGCAGCAGCCACTAAGAAAACGTGTGAGCCCTAGCACTTAAGTTTTTTACATATTAAATACTAAGTTTATCATTAATATGTCTCCATTGCCTCAGTTTGTGCAGATGTTGCAATGTCATGGAAGGACTTCTTCCATGAAACTGTGGCTAGTTTATGAATGTTACATCTGTTGCATGTTATCTATCACCTTGATAGCAGCAGAGCTATAGGCTTGTCTTATAAACTGCAGTGCACTGACAACGACAATTCCTCATTCACCCTGCCACTGTAATTGTTCAAGCTACTAAAAGCTGCAAGCCACGAGGCGCTCACCATGTGCTTCCATTAATGATGTGCATGTGAGCTGGAGGATACACCGCCTTGTCATTAGAGTAACTCAGTGGTATATATATTCCCTATCAAGATCTCCTCTAGCTAGACTTTAAGCTTGCAAATCAGGGTACTCTGTCTTAAAATCTATTTTTAAAGTTTCTTAAGTGATGTTTAGAAACAAGAAGGATGATCATTACCAGTAGACTACAGACTGACTTTAATTTTACATCCTCTAAATGAATGTGCACAATAGCTCCCACATCCCACATTTCTCGCAAGGCCACTGCATGCATCGAACATCTATCTCGTGCATCTAACCTCCACTTTAAGTATCTCACATCTGTGACAAAATTACTGCACACACACCTCATGATTCTCAAATTTGAATCTTGCATCTCCTGTATCCCTCATGGACATCTCATCCACTTCATTAATCATGCATTCATTGCAGTTAGTACATGCATGGCCAATTCACAAAAACGTTTATTAGTACAGGAAGTGGTACTACAGGAGTACTACTCATTTACCTACTCTTACATGCCTTTGTGAATCAGCCTTGAAACAACCAACTTCCTCTTAGTAAAGTAGTGCACAGAAGGCACAGTCCTTTCATTTGTACTAATTGCATATGAATATTCCCTATTGTTTCCCATTTTAGATTTTTTGGACCAGTTTAGAACGGTATGGAAGATTGCTTCAAATAATACTTCAGAATACCAGTTTACATACCCCAAAATGTTTTTGTGAATAGTCCCCATGGTGTACATTTCATTTGTCTGACCTCCAGATCACACATCTTACGCAACTGGCATGTATCCCGTGCAGAATATATCATCAACCTCACGTACCGCTGAACTGCATCTCATCTGCCTCAGAGATCCTTCATTCAATTTAGGCATCTCAGATCTACCTCACACACCTCATTTTTTCTGCATGTTATGTTACAATTCTCAGGTCCTTACCTTGATCATAGTGATAACTAACATGTAGAGGTGTGAGAAGACCAGTATTGCTGCCACAACATCTCAATTTCATTTTTCAAATTCTAGGAATATGAAATCAAATTTGCATCATACGACATAAAAATTTTGCTCGGATTTACACTTCTCATACTTGTAGTGTGAAAATAGTTAAAAAAGAAAGAGTACCAACCTTAAAAAAGATATATGAGGATAGCATGAACTAAACAATGGCTTGAGCGCATACAGTGATTGGCTTTGCAAATTGATGGTCTCATTATATTAAAAGTGCCAGATGCCAAACCAGTTCTTGCAATTGGTTTTCACTACTCTGATATATGCTTGTCATTAGGGAAGAGGCAATAAAGCCTAGGTTGGTACCAATGATTTTCAGCTTTCTCGGTGCTAGACCAAATGGATTTGGCATGTTTCAACATGCCCAGGCTAGCAGTTGGGAAGATTACATAAATGATGTATTCACCCATAGAATAAAAAGGGTTCAAATACCACTGCCCTCTTTTGGGTAGTGTCATCAATCCACCAGCCAAAGGCTAGTGAGGTGGCGAATGATGCATTTTACGTTCCAGCTACTTTCAGGTGGTGCAAGCATGCTTACACCTAATTGCATTTGGATCTGGGCATTTGCTTTGCACTAATCTGTGTTTTTTACAAGGTATCATTGTCTAAATTTAAATGTTTTACTAATTTCAGTAGTTCCACAGTTTCAGTGCATGGAATTGCTGCTTCCGCTTCCTTTGCACATTTTCTTTTTTCGAGCACACTTTATATCTATAGGTGGTGATTTGAGGCATTTACCAAGTAGCAAAATAGCCACATGCACTAAAAATATGTGGTGAGCTAATTACCGCACAGTTCAAGCACTACCATACCACTCTAAATGAGTGTTAACAACTGTTTTTTCATAGACAAATTTAAATATGAGATTGCCAGATGAATGGCACTATTTGACCGCATTTGCCTCATATATGTAATTTGCATTGTGAATGAAATGAGGACATCCTTAGAAGTATTGTATCCTAAATATTGTTTACAAAATATTGTCCCATTATATGTACGTTGTCTGTTAATAACTCCAAGTGGGTGATATTTCTGTAAATTACGTTGTCCAATTAGGTGTAAATTGTCTATTACTTACTCCAACGGAGTAATATTTTTGTTAACGATATATTTGTCGAATGATATTTCCATTACGACATTCTGATGTCAGACTTAGCTGCTTACTGTGAAGAAGGGTAGGACATCATTGTTAGGGGAAATTCGTATGAATTAATTCAAAGGTGCCTCTTTCCTTACCACAATTCAAGATTCCCAATCTTCCATTGAATTTAAGTAAAAAAAGTGTCAACCTAAAAATTTGCTAGATTTAACACCTGAATTTGGAAATTCACTCTATGAACAGTAAGCCCCTAGTCAGATTTGAAATTCAAATTCGACAACAGATCCAAATGATGCTTCAATCTTTTTATTTTCTGTGAACAATTTGCTATTCCTCCTAGACATTGAGTTATGAATGTTGCATTTTCTGCAACTTCTGCTCTTAAACATGTGTAATTATGATCATCTGAGGATGACTAAGTTCCACTCTCATACCTCAGTTCAACATAGAGAATGGTATGCACCGAAATATAAATCGGCGAACAAATGCTTCAACAATTTTGGTTCATATTAAAAAGGTTGGGGGAAAGTGTAAATCATGCAGTCTATATTTCCGTTAGCAAATGAGCATTACCTACACTTTTGCAGCAGTTCACCCTGACCTCCGTACACATCTCGTCAAATGTATGTATTGCTTAAAAACTGTACATAAATATATGTATGCTTGTACAATGGCTACATGTGCCCCAGCTCAAACCATGGGTATGATATGTACTGCACGTTAAATGTCCTTTGTTTTGTTAGAAAGAGAGCCTTTCTTAAGTGTAGTATGGGGCTGTATGTGATTCAATGTGTAATTGACCATTTTGTGTTATCTCTATTTTCAAAGCCTTAAAAAAACAGCTCTGGGGTGCGAAAAACATTCTGTTCTGTACTGTTCTATGTGAACCTTTTTTTTGAGGGGTGTTCGAATCTCCAGTAATTTCCTTTCACGTAATTACATGGAATGCAAATCTAGCATTTTCTACAAAAAGCACACAAAAACACATGTGCAGCAAACAACTGCCACTCATGTCCTGTTCATTTGTGTTGTTCTCATGGTCCTGCAATACAATTTTTTACTCAAACAGTCTTACACAATGTAGTGTAATGGGTAATTTCAGGAATTTAATATAACAAGCATGGTGTGAAGTGGCGAAATAAAATACATTCCTGAGCCTACATTTATTGTATTATACTGCTGATTGTATCTAGAATATATGTGAATTGAGTCTAATAAACTAATAAAGTTACAGGAAATCATGAGAACTAATCTATGTAGAAATAATTGCAGTTGACGTAGGTGCCTCTAAATACTTTTGTTTCAAAATGCTTTCTGAAACAGCCACAATTGACTAGTAATGATTGTGAACTAGGAATTTATTATGGGGCTATTTATTTATTCTAAAATACAAACATATTGTTAATAACAGTAATGTTTTATAGCACCTAATACTAGACTTCCAGTCTATAAGCCTGGGGCACCATTTAACATCTGCCACTCCCCCACTAACTAGGATGTGTGTCCCTTTGGTAGCGCTTAGAGACCTGTTGGTGATAACGCGCTCGATAAATGTAAATTACAATTACAATTACAATTACAATTACTTCTGCTATCCCTAACCATAGTTATTCTTCTAACAGCCAATTCAGACCCAAATATGTGACCGATAATGTGGCCAGTGTGATTTATTTACATGAACAAATTCCTGTCACGTCAATATCAGTGTGTTATTCCCCATTCCAATTGACCCTGTGGTGAATCTTTTCGTGACTCAAGATTTATACTAGGGCCCAGAATTTTACAGACAGCTGGTATTGGTAACACTGATGCCATATTTACGCAAAATACTTTTGGTCACCTTTAATGGTGGCTCCAGTGGTACAGATCACTGAAGAAGGGAAGGTTGAATTAACCATGCAGGAATTGAGATCTGTGACCTTCAGATCACTCAGTAGCAATCTTGTATCTCAGGGAGCCATCCTGTGTAATACTTTGGCATATTCTGAGAGCTGTGATGAGTCATTTCTTTTAATGTGGTGTTCTAAACTCCTTCAGGCAAATTTAGCAGCAGGAACCATGCTACAGGCTGGCAGAAAACTGACTCTCTGAATCCCATTGTCCATAGATACAAATAGAAAATGGCAAACTAGCTAGAAAGAGCACACAATGATATGAGTGACTTATGCAGCAGGTATTAATGTTGGCTTGTTAACCTTTTTCAAACTATACATCACATTTCATAAGCAAGGGTGCCTAATGAAGGAAAAGTTCATTACCCCCATTTTAATGCCCAAGAAATGTGTCAATAAAGCCTTGAGGGGCATATTTACAAGCCCCTTGCGCCACTTTTGCGCCGCCGTTGCGTCACGCAAGTGACGCAGCGGTGACGCAAACCATGCGCCGCGTTGCGCTATATTTACAACGTGACGCATTTAGGGAGATGCGTCACGTAGTAAACCCCTGCGCCACATGAAACCTGCGTCAGGTTTCATGTGGGCGTACCAGCGCAGGGGGCGTTCGAGCGCAGGTACGCCTCGGAAAAGTGACGTAGTGAAATCTACAAGATTTCACGCAGTCACTTTCCGGCAGCTGGTGCGCCAAATCCTTACGCCTGCTTCAAGCAGGCGTAAGGATTGACGCACCATGTTAGGGATAGGGAAGGTTGGAACAGTGCTGGAGTTGCGTCGCGCTTGCGACACGACTTCAGCACTGCGCCAACCTTCCGCCGGCAGATGCGTCACGCATCTGCTTATCCTTGCGCCACGATGCGCCGCATTGTAAATGCGGCGCATCGGACGTGGCGCAAGGGTAAACTTGCGTGACGCATTTTCCCTGGCGCATCCCTGCTGATATGCAGGGATGCGCCAGGGAACATAAATATGCCCCTTAGTGAGTAATCCCATTCTGTAAAAATCCTAAATCCTGTGCAAAGAGTAAATCTGCTGCTTTAATTTACAGACTTCCACTGACAACACTGCCAGACGCTGCTGAGGTCACATTGACTTACTCAATTCATTGCTTCTTTTAAAGGCAACAGCTACATTTAGAACCAATCTCTCATTCAAAGTAGAGGAGACAACACATTGTGTGTTGTAGTTGCCTCCCGTACATGAGCTCGAGAAAGAAAATGTCTGCTTTTCTGAGTAGCAGTTAATGTGAATTAATGCCTGCATTCACTGAAAACTGATTAGCTGCCTGACCTTGAGCACAGCAGAGAGCTATAATGAACATTCAAAGCGCTCACTGGGGTTTCTGGAGTCCAGAGGACATGTCACCCTTTAAGGCTGAATTATTATTTTTACATAAAAGCATGAAACTTGGTAGAAACATTGTTTATACCCTAATTGTAATTTCAAGCATTTTATGCATTGGTCTCAAACCCACAAGCTTCCATATAGGAACATTTTTGCCAAAATATATTTTTCACTCAAAGCTCCTAAACGGATCAACAGGTTTCACTTATTTTTTTAATTTGTTCAGCAGTCAATCCTCCACAAAAAGCAACCAACATTTGTTGCAGGACTAGTATTTATCTCTTGCTTTCATAATAATGTTGAAAAATATGAATATTTCACGCAAAAATCACATTATTTACTGTGTTACAAAGTGAAATGGCAGACTAAAGGTTTTTAATGAAAACTTAAGTTCAAATATCAAAGAACCTACTTATTGTTAGTTAAGTATTAAAGTTTGTAATCATTTTACAAAATAAAAAACCGTGTTAACTCGGGAAAAATTAGAGTTTATTTCTCTTCTTTTATGTTTTACTTTCTATCTCAGGTAAACTTTACTTTTCGATAAGTAATGGAACTGACTAAGCTTAAAAGCTTCGTTCTAACTTAAAGGTTTTTACTCTAAAACGGTTAAAAATTATGTTCATGAAATTTAGAATCATTGCGCTCATATCCACCACATAAACAAAGAGCAGCGCTGGCTGGTAAATCAACTTTTGCACAGTGAAGCACATGTACGTTTTCATATGCTACTGATCAATTCCCATGATGCAACACCCGCAGGCAGTGTCACCATGTTTGCATTGGCAAAGGTTGTTTATATCCGGTCCAGTCAAATATATTTCAGTCCTGGAGCTAAAGGTAATTTCTGAAGGGCCTATATTTAACTCCCCACATGTACATTAAAGATATAATTCTTCAAGGTGCTCATATATAGAGTTAAGAAAAGTAAATATATACTCACCTATGTATAATAACCATGATGATACTTTAGTATTGAATACATTGGCTATCTAATCTTGTAAGACAGTTTTACAGATATTCTGACCTACATCCATCTAAAAACTATGGACATAATATAGAATTTGGCTGATAGGGTACTACTGCACAAGCCTGTCCACCAAATTGACAGTCCACCAACTCTATTTAGAGAATCAGACAGGCCTCATATTACCTCCAGCCGTGCCCCTGCTAGCTCTGCTGACAGAACCTTACACAAAGCGCCTAACAAACTTGGGGCTGTTGGAATAAGTACATCAGGGTGTACGCCCTATTTAAAGCTGAGGTTCCGATGTACTTTTTTTCTCTTTGAGACGAAAAATGAGACTTCCTCAAGGGTGTCAGGGTCATTAGTTTTTTAATTTAAGGAAAAAGACTCCCACCTAGGGAAACAACAAATTTGCTCAGCAGCCGCATGAAACATAGCAGCCACTCAGCACACATGCAATGACTATAGAAAAGTAGTCATGGGGCAGCGCCTCTGAAGGCATAGAGATCTCCGACTGCCAAAGATCTCTAAATAAGGGAGGCGAAAGTCTCCCAGGGCAGTAGAGAGTATTAACCAAATGAGGGTCTATGTCTTGGACTGGAGATTTCTAATGTTTTCAATGGTTAATGCCAATTTGTTTTCCTCTTGATATCATGGCCAGTGTCTTGAGTTCCCCAATGTATGGCTGCAAAGAACACATCTCACCTAGGAGGTTTTTGCATAACATAGGTTGCACTTAGGGCCATACTTATGAAAAAGTGAAGCAGGGCATTGCACCAAGTCACCTTATTGCACTGCATCACTGGGAAAGGGCAGGAATGCGCCATATTTAAAGCAATGCGGTGCGTTCCTGTGTGTTTCCCTCCAGTGGCGCACAATGGGCTGCCTAGAGCCAACGCAGTCACCCTTGTATCATGGTGCAAAGATGCCTCTGTTGCATGCAGGATTGTTTTTGTGTCATAAAGGACACCTTCCTGCACAAAAATAATCCTAAGAGGCTTTTTAATCTTTCTCTGTGTGCTGACGTGGGTCCCTTGCTCGCTGCACCACTGGATTCAGGTCAGCCTGGCTAATGAGGGGTGAAACCCGAAAACCTCTCCCAGGCTGCCTGTTTCCAGTCCAGGGAGGACTTGGCTAGCAGTTCGGGCTAGACTGTTCCCATGGGGAGCAGTGTCAAGAGTGATTTACATATGGCTGCGTTCAAACTGGGGTTACGTGTCGAGCAATATAATGATAGATTAAACCCAGATCTGTGACAGGGGCTGAGTGTTTGAAAAGTTTCAACACTCTGTCCGTCATTTTATTTTGTGATGTCGCTATGTGTGCCCCAAGTGGCTAAGGGTATGCCCAGATGTGGGTCCCTTGCTCGCTGCGCCACTGGCTTCAGGCTAGCCTGTCTGAGGAGGGGTGAAACCCCGAAACCGGTCCCTGGATGCTTGTTTCTGGTTTGGTGAGGACCTGGCCTGGCAGTTCAGGCTGAACTGTTCCCATGGGGAGCAGGGTCAAGACTGATTTGCATATGGCTGGGTTAACAGTGGGGTGACTTGGTGAGAAAAATAATGATGGATTAAACCCCTTCTTTTTTTAAGACTTATACCCTGACCAGTACTGTGCATTCTCCCGTGTGTATTCTACTTTCTTTTGGTATAAGGCTGTTGTACAAATTGTCTGGATAATCATGATTGTCTGCCTGGGGTGCTTCCTATGCAGTGGTTATTGCAAATACTATTTGATATAGCCATATACATATCTTCTGCACAGTGTTCCCCACCCTCATTTTCCTTCACCTTGGTATATTCTGAGTTTGAGGGGCAGCGTCATATACTCTTATATTTGTATGTTGGTATATCACAAAATGAGGTGCTTTCCAGGTTGGAAGCCAGCCTCTATTATGAAAGATCATGTTCTATACTGATTTCCTGTACGGTTGTATTTTCTTCCTCCCTTTTAAATACACTGCACCTTGCCCATGGGGTTGCCCTGGCCCTACCTTTGGGGTGACTTACATGTAGAAAAAGGGAAGGTTTGGGCCTGAAAAGTGGGTTCACTTGTCAGGTCGAAATGGCAGTTTAAAACTGCACACAAAGACACTGCAGTGGCAGGTCTGAGACACATTTGAAAGGCTACTTGTGTGGGTGGCACAATCAGTGCTGCAGGCCCTCTAGTAGCATTTGATTTACATTCCCTGGGCACACCTGATGCACTTTACTAGGTACTTATTAGTAAATTAAATATGCCAATCATGGGCAAACCAATCACCAATACAATTTTGACAGAAAGCATATGCACATTAGCACTAGTTAGCAGTGGTGAAGTGCCCAGAGTCCTAAAGACAACATAAACAGGTCAGACAAACTAGGAGGAAGAAGGCAAAAAGTTTGGGGATAACCCTGCAAAAAGGGCCAGGTCCAACAGCCGCAACTGTGATTGATCCATCAAGTGGTAGTCCCATCCTCAGAAACTCACATGAATGTCTTTATTTGGGTGTTCATGTTGAATGGAGACACAGGGGCCAATTCTGATGCGGGTTGGAAAAGCTTCCCGACCGAATCGGTTGGGAAATGGTGTCCGACCCACTCGGATCGGGAACGTCTGACCGGCGGAGTAGGATGCATCCGGATGCTTCCAGATACGATTTGGTTGAACTCCCATTGACTTCAATGGGAACATTTGTTCCTAACCGCATCAGAATTGGGCCCTCGGTCGGGAAGACACGTTCCCGATCCGATTTGGGGCCCGATTCTGATGCGGGTTGGAAAAGCTTCCCGACCGAGGGCCTGATTCTGATGCGGTTAGAAAGGCCTCCTAACGGCATTTGCTCCTTCCAAATCGGATCGGGAACGTGTCTTCCCGACCGAGGGCCCAATTCTGATGCGGTTAGGAACAAATGTTCCCATTAAAGTCAATGGGAGTTCAACCAAATCGTATCTGGAAGCATCCGGATGCATCCTACTCCGCCGGTCGGACTTTCCCGATCCGAGTGGGTCGGACACCATTTCCCACCGATTCGGTCGGGAAGCTTTTCCAACCCGCATCAGAATCGGCCCCTTGGAAGGAGCAAATGCCGTTAGGAGGCCTTCCTAACCGCATCAGAATCAGGCCCACAGTGTTGAGATGGTTGTGCTGGCTATTGTTGAGTCTTTTAGGCAGGATGCGCTCTCTTTCCCACAGCAAATACCCCTGCTGTGATTGAATTGGATGGCTAGCAGAGTTGGCATTGACCACTGCTTGCAGATCAGGTGGCTTAAGTGCTTCGGTGGTACTATAATTTGACAGGAGAATACATCGATTTTGTGGGAGAGAAGGTAGTACTTGGAATGATAAGTATGGTAGTGTTAGACAAAGAAGTTTGGCAAATTAGCATTTTGTTGAGACCTTGGGGGTACAGAGGGAAACAACATAAAAGTATATATAGATTATTACAGCAAGAGGGTTAGATCATCAATGGATGTGGAGTTGGTGAGCACAATTTTAAAGAAGTGGGTAAATCTGGATTCAGAGGTGTACTGCCTTTCATGGGGTTAGATTTACTTATTTCAGGAATTCACAAAAATTTTCCAGGTTACACCTGAAAACCTGAGCCGGTCACAACTTCCCATATGTCTTCCTGGCAACTTTTTATGCTTTTCAGCAAGTAAGAATATGGAGAAAGTTCTTCCCCTACACCGCACCATTATTTGGAGTGTTCCCTTCATCTTCCCACTCTGGAAAGGAGATTACTCCTGGCATTGATAAGAGTAAATGTCAGAGCATTTCCAATGTGGGAATACCCAGAAAATGGTCAGTGAATCCCAACAACTCATAAGATTAGTCAGTGTGCACTAAAGACCACACCTCGCAAATAAACGTAAATGCACTCATATGGAAACGTCTATAATAGTAAGTCCATTCAGAGAGCAAAACTAACTTTTCTGAATTCTTAAAGTGGTTTTGCACTTGTAAATTAACCTAATTTGGCTTGTACATCTGACGTACATGTGCAAATAGCTTGAAGAATAAGGTACATTGGGTTAAGGGCACAAGAGATTTCTTATAATTACTTCAATAAAATGTAGCAGACAGCTTTTAGACCAATCTTTAATATGAAGCCTACTAGGCATCATGGGAGAGGTGGAATGCTTCTGTAATACGTTTATCTAGAGCATCAGACACTTCTATTTGATTTCTAGTTAATGTAAAAAACGAACAGGTGTATTTTTCCAGAACTGTGGAGACCTTCACTATAATTCATCTTGAGAGACATTTTGAGACTTGTGAATGGCATATCATATCTCCAACTAACAATGTCAATTCCCATGTTCTGTGAAAATCCACAGTAGTCCAATTAAGGGATGTTCCCCACAGCTCAGTCTAACAGCACACTGAGGCCATACTAATGGGCACACTGTGCTACACAGATATTCAATATTATGATGTGTTTGTATATATTTGTGGTATATGTATAGAGCAAACATAGCACACAGGAAGTGGGGGACTGTACTTGGTTAAGGGTAAATATGCAGTCAACCAGTGATTGAATTGAAGGGTAGTTAAGTCTGAGAGTGGAACTGGTTCTAATATAGTGTTCTTTAAAAAAGTGTGCCTTCTGCTCATTTCTAAATCGGAGCAGGGTGGGGGAGGGCTGATTTATATGGCAATATCATTCGAGATACCGGCTTCATAGATGGAGAAGTCCTAATGCCTTGCCTTTATACACTTCACCTTCATCTTCAATCATGTGGGATACACCTAAGGTGAGATTTTTGTTTATTTTATTGAAAGTGTCAATGCACCAATACACTATTTACCTGTGTTTTACCTAACTGCCAATAAACAGAGTTTCAAAAAACACAAACCTCTGGGGCAATCAAGAAATGAGCATCTTTGCAAAAGTCAACATATGACTATTACTGTGGCCTTACAGCTGCTGCAGAGGGCTATATCGGTTGTTAAAGGCCCTAAACCTGAGTTTTAGGCCCCAGCCTGTGGTTCAGGCCCATATTGAGGGAGAGGGCCTTTAATAACTGGTATCACCCATGGCAAAAGGGCTGTTAGGCTATTAGAACATTCCACCCACTGAGGGTAGAATGTTCTAAATTTAAAAAGGGAGAAATAGAAAGACAATCATTGCAATATTGTAACAAATGGCTTTTACCAGCCATTATAATCCTGAACCCACTTCATTGTCTTTAACAGAGCTTCCAACATCCCAATGTTTTAATACTTATAATTACTTTATGACCATATAACTTTATCAAGACTGGCTCCTGTTTGGAAACAGATAATCACATCTTTCCTCTTTTCTCACTGAAAGAAGAAACAGATGTTATGGTAAGGCACAGCGCCACAAACCTGGAAACAAGCCACGTCTATCTTTTCTTGTAAAACTCCAGTAGGTTTTTTGTCTACTAATTAATATCTAGCATATGACCAGGCTCAAGTTATTACCATGATGTGAACAAGCCCGCTTGCCGGCTGAAATGCGTCATGGTGCTGGTTCAATAAAATGATTGTTTCTGCAATTTCGCCCTGACTGAGCATCTCTCTGCTGTAGGTATATATACATAAAACATACATACACAATAAAGCCATAAAAGATATAAACAATGGAATAAGAAAAAATATATTAATTACTGCAGACAATAAATAAAAAATGAAAAATTTTGAAATCCCAAAAACACATTCACAAAAAATATTATAAACATTAAAATACATTTTAAATAAAAACATGTAATATAAAATATAACAAATAAAACAATGAATGCTATAAAATCTATTTAACCAATATTATGAAAACTATAGGAGTCTAAACATATTAAATATACTATTTCCACTCTAGTTTATGCAACAGTAGGAAAAGTGCTGGACTTTGGAGGGGTTAGATTTCCTGTTCACTCTCCAGTCTCTGCATTAATAAGAAAAGTGTTGGACTGCGGAGGAGTTAGATTTACTATTTCTACTCCAAACAGTGTAGCGGTAAAGAAATGTTTCGGACTTTGGAGGGGTAAAATTGACTGTTCCCATTAAAGTTTGTGAAACATTGGGGAAAGCGTTGAATTTCGGAGGGGTGGAATCTACGATTCCCACTCCAGTCAGGGCAACAGTAGGAATGTGTTTACCGCAAAGAGGTTAATTTTACTATTCCTACTGCAGTCTAATCAAGACTAGGGAAACACTTAGGGGCCGTTTCCGATTCGGGCCGGAAATCTCTCCGACCGAGCCGGTCCCGGAGAGATTTCCGACCGAATGGGACCCTAGCAGCCCGACCGAACGAGTACGATGCGCACGTATGCCATCGGACTCGATTCGGTCGGACTCCCATTGAAGTCAATGGGAGCCTGTCGTCACAACTCATACGCGGGCTCCCATTGACTCAATGGGTGCGTAGGCGAACAAGGGCGCCCCTACAGCACGTGCGCGGCGAAGCGACTCGCGCCGTACATGCACAGGTAGGGGGGACCCATGGGTCCCCTCTGTGTGCGACTCGCGCGGCTACGCGTACAGGGGGGTCCGACACGAACCCCCAAAGTGCGGCTCCGACTGCTTCTTCGAGCCGGGCGGCGCGAGTCGGTCGGACTGCTCACGGCGCGCATCGTACTTGCCCGGCCGGTGAAGCGTCTCCATTGCGCGGTGCGAGCGCATCCATGCGAGTCGGTCGGTGCGGTTGGGACGGGCGTGCGAGTCGGTCGGGGAATTCGCACGCGCTCGCATCGTACTCGCTCGCCCGGACGCACGTACTGATCGGTCGGAAACAGGGCTCTGAATCGGATCCGGTAAAGCCGAATCCGATTCGGAGCTCCACTGCCGAGATCGGAATCGGCCCCTAAATGTCAAACATAGTACATAATTGAGCAACCCCATTAATGTAGAAAAAAATAAACTCTTCATAAAAGAAATATTAATTAACCGAAAAAACACACACACACACATATATAGATGTGTATTAAAAACTAAAAAACAATTAATCAATTAACTTAATTACTATTTAATAAAGCAAATCTATTGATAAATAAATAATATGCATTAATTTACTTCCCATCCTGTACCCCTACAAACTTAGCAGTCCACAACTAAAATATAACAAAAAACGTTTCCATAACTTACATATTTAAACTAAATTAAATAATTAATTAACAATTAATAATTAATTAGCAATTAATTATAACTCAATTGACTTCCCACGCTAGACCATGACAAACCTGGCCTTCAACAATTAAAAATAAATTAAATTAAATAAGTACTCTACAATTTCCATATTTAAAATTAAATTAAATAATTAATTTACAAATAAGAATTAATTGATTGTTGCTTAATTAGCGTGCCACCCTACCCTACACTTTCAAACCTAGCATCACGCAACCGAAATATAAGTAAAATAACTAAGGGGCCCATTACGATGGCGGGCGGAAGCACTACCGCCGTGCTGGCGGATGCAAAAACCACCAGTTACCGCCGGCACGCAGCAGTCCACACGCCCGCCCAATTACGATGCGAAAAGCAGGCCAAACACCGCCGGCAAGCCAGCAACACCGTCCGCCATCAAAGTGCGCCCGCACACGTAGCGGCGCAGCACAACTGACACACACCGTCCGACGAAACACGTCCCGCCCGGCGCATAAATTACGATGCCGCAAACAAACGGCTCCCACGGCAAAGAGACACCGCACGTGAAAGAGAGGCGGAAACACGGACGCAGAGCACGGACAACGAAGAAGCGGCACCCCGGGCATGAATCCAGCACTGCAGGCCCTTCCCATGCTTCTGCTGATGCACCACCAAGGACGCAACGTACCGCGGAGACGCAGGTAGGCACACACACAACAAGTGCACGCAAACAGCGCACACAGTGCAAGGGAGGAAAAAGCGGACAACCCCCCACCAGCGCGTGCACACTACACATCCACCATCGCATCCACATATGACACACAGGCCAAATCCTAACATCGCGGAACACATGTGTACACACCACCTGGGACTAGGAACCAACCACCCCGTCACGGCCCCAAAGCGCCGATGACGCCGCCACACATGCGCACAACGCAGAGGCCAACCGCAGCGCCATGCATGCGTCGCACACAGACACAGGGACACAACCAAGCAGCACACACACCAGCCCCACCCCGAACGCACATGACACGTGACAGGCCTGCCACAGACATGTCCCCAACGCCCAATTCACGGACAACACCCAACGCCACACAACCGACGCACACATGTCAGTGAAGTCACGCAACAGCAGGACACACCCCAGTGTAACAAACATGGCGAAGCACACAGCGGCGGCAACACCAACTAGGAGAAGCAGGGCCCCTTCGGGAAGAGGAACGCCAGTACCACACTGAAAAACCCATACCACCCTGCACATATGAACAAGACACATGAAACGGAACACCAAAGAGCCCGGTGACCGACAACAGGTGGCCCAAGAATTACATCCACACACAAGGCCCAACGCAGAGCGGAAAGGCAGCCTGCCGCCCACACAAG
Organism: Calotriton arnoldi; assembly: GCA_963921515.1. NCBI lineage: Eukaryota > Metazoa > Chordata > Amphibia > Caudata > Salamandridae > Calotriton > Calotriton arnoldi. Next base: position 691,608 of record CAWUFW010007740.1, on the reverse strand, counting down.
GGAGAGCAGACAGCACTGAATGACCTTCCATTCCAACACCGAAACCACAGCCCTACGACAGAAGCCGGTGAATACAGCCATTGTCCAAGAATAGACCAACACAGGCATGCCGAGGAGACCGACCACACGGCAGATAGCGCATATCACAGAAGCACACAACGGACGGGGAAGAAAGAAGAAAACACTCCCCCATGTCGGCCACATGCAAGTTAATTGGAAGGAGTCACACAGCACTGACCTTCAACTGTCTGAGAAGCATGTGGGAAGAGGGCCCGTGTCCTCCAAACAAGCCAACAGAACACAAGTCCTGTCTCCCTACGACTACACAGAGCTCACAGCAACCTCGGAGCGTGCACATTGCAGACTGCACACACAGCCGGAGCACGCCACCACAACGCACCGCTGCGAAATGGCAACCGCAACACACCTACCCAACTACGCCGAAGAGCTCAAGCTGTACCAAACCAGCACGATACATACATTGGGATGCGATCTCCTGTCCCTGCTGAACGTAAGTTACCGACTGACTTACCGCATCACATTGTTCAGCTGCGTCATGCCCGTCTTCTACTGTCGGAGGTGTCCCTACCAGCATCCCGTCGAGATATGCCTCTCCAACCCGGCATGTCTGAAGGCGGACCTGCTACCACTACTCCTCCCTCTGGACGCACACGACAGGGCCTGCTCTGCCTATGGGGGCATGGCGTATGTGGCCAACATCGCACGCGCACTGAAATGGAACCACTGTGCCTCCACACGACGGATCATCGAGAACAGCTACATCGAATGTCACCCAGCATGCCCCATCATGGTCCTCCAAGGGACAACCTACGAACAACACCTTGACAGCCACCATCCGCTTCATTGGCTGGCAAACATGTACACCACCAATGACATGGAAGCCCTGCTGGACGGCATCGCATACCTGACAACCTGTAAATACGTCGGACCACAACGCAGGTTCCCCGAGTGACCTATGAAGTCCAACCCCGCACCCATGCTCAGCTTCCGCACGGACTGGCCAGTCACCACCACAACAGCCATACCAAACGACCGGCAACTGTAACCACACCATCAACGACATCGCCATGACATCGGATATGACCGGGACATGCACACTGTTCCCCATCACATCCAGGAACACCGCATGCATCGTGGGAGGCAGTGGCATGGGCTCTGTGCATCGCACCCACATGGACGGAACTGCACGAACAACCAGGACACGACATGGATCCAGCGCACATGGACACACACACCGCTCAGTGGACATGAATAGGTCGCCTGGAGTCTGTGGGTGCTGCACCCCTCCCACCCCCGCCCCGGGAATCCCATACCAGGACCTTTGCATGGACGACAAGTGCATACAACAACAACACGACCCCAGTGACTGTGACATGTCCAGTAACCACCACAGTGCAACAACAAGTGGCACGCCGCTGCATGCACGCAAGCACATGCCCTGATGTCATCTCACATGCACGCGTGCATGAGGAACAACCGCAGCAAACCTGTCACATGGAACTGAGATGGACTGTGCCCATGATGCCGAGCGGTCTGGTAGGCTACATGTATACCGTCTGTGTCAAAGTCCGCAGCTCCGCAGCTATACGTAAATGTACATTAGCACAGCCTTGGCCAAGCAGATGTAACCCCACACCCTATCCCATTTGTAATCATGCTCAGTATATCCTCAATATGTATTCCGCTGCCAGTAGTGTCCACTATACTGCATCACAGAGGACAGAAGACTCAATATAATGTTTGAAACCAGAACTGTCTCCGCTGACTCATTTCACAAGTACGAATGAGAGAGGATGAGAGTATGTGAAGTACACGGCAGTCGTGACATGACCATGTAGTCCACTGGTATTGGATGTCAACGCAAATGAGTAGCACTACTGTGGAAGACACACATGTGTCGTGTGAAGTCGTATGGACGCAGTGCTCAGGTGGGTGGGTGCGACGGGTAGATGCGCACATGCCAAGTTGGAGCACGCCGTGTTGGGAGGGCTCATGAACAGTACACCACCGCTTCCCTGGGCATTGTGAGAGGACACCTGTCGGGGGGAGTGAACACGTGTGTGCACAGCAGCCGGGCACACGTACAAAGCGGTACCAGGCGCACCTCAGCCCACCCTCTGTGGACGAGCTGGATCCTGTTGTGCGCCCGCCATGCCCCTTGACAAGGCACACACAGCCCCAGTCGACCAGGTGTAACCCCAACATAGTCAATCCGCACAGGCGATACAGGGCACGGGATGGCAGTGGAGCATGGTGTGTGAGAGGTCTCCTCGCGCTCCTCCTGGTCATATCACGCAGGCAATAGAACCTCAACGTCCAGCATGGCAAAAAGTCAAATGGAAGTGTAGGGGGACGCACCACAGCACGAGCAGCACTGACGTCACGGGAGGTGGCTCGCACCATCCCATCCATTGCCCATCATACCAACCACGCCACATGCCATTGCGACTAAGTGCAAGCGCGTGCGCCACCACCCCTGAGCCCTCCCCAGAGAGGCCAAAGAGTGAATGTGTGGGCCATCAGCCACAGACGGACGCGGCATGGCCGCAAGGGCAGCCACAGCCACTGGGTGTCGCAGGTGGCGGATCCGGAAGGCGAAGACTGTGATGCATAGTCCATGCAGGCCGGGTCTCCATTTGGGGCACCACGCAGGTGGACGGCGTCCCGCCACACATCATACCCTGAGACAGCCCACTCGTGCAACTGGACCCACACATACACTCCTTGCCCTCTCTGGTGCAAGCTTGGGGCTGCCTGTGCAAGCGCTAGCCTCGCAGGTGAGCATGCATATTGGGGGGCGAGGGGAGGACATGAGGGCTGGGGCGAAGATGACTGTATCACTGTCAGTTAGTACAAGGGATGACCCAGATGTGGAAAGGAAGAGACGTGTCCCGTGTGTACTGCAACTAGTCGCCAATCCAACTACCCCCCATGTCCGGAATGTAAGCCCGCACCTAGGCCCGCCCATCCGCCACATCGAACATACCACCAGCACGACAACCTTCCCATTCGAAACACTGACTGGGGGTGGCGACCAGTGAACAATCATGTGTAGCCTACCCACGCGTACATGTGGGCCCTCCATGATCCATGTCACCTGCGGCAAAGACATGACATGCGCAATGAGGGAAGTGAGGAGAGCTGTCCGCCCCACGCGCAGAAGGTGCATCAGCTCCACAGACCCAGCAGCGAGTCCAGCAGGGGTCACATGTGCAGGGGCAGCTGTGCCTGGTGTGAAGGCACATGCATATAGACAGCACATCGACCAATGTGTAGTCTGCCCACATCCACAGTCCATCATCATGCGGACATAGGAATTGAACACAGGGCAACACATCTTAGCTGGTGCACCCACCGTGACCAACAATGCGCAATCATCGACGTACCCGCCCTGTGCATGGCCCCCCACCCAACGGAGGCACATCCAGTGCCACCATCCCACACACACAAGCCTTCCACGGAACATGCTGTGTCCAATGGTCAGTACAGAGTCAGCGCCCATCTGGTGGATCCTGAACAGGAGACACATGCACACACATGCCAGCTCCCACTATGTACGACTGCCACCTGGCACGTGCAATGTAACCTCTCACCTGTGACGTGTGACTGCAAGCACACAGCCGTCTTGGCATGGGGCTGTCAATGTGGACACCAGTCAATGTTTCGGGAGCTGTGATCCGTACAGTGCTGTACATAGGGTGCAGTGCTGACACCTACTACTGTCTCATATCCCCTCGTGCCACAGGTCCCACTTGTATTGGCCGCTCAGCCCGTGCCCACATCGTCGTCGTCGTGTGCCATACTCATCCAGCCTCGGAAGCAGTACCATGCTCAGCAGACACTCATGTTGCCGTGGCGTTGCCGCTTGACGAATATGCAGTCAGTCCCCATCAGCACGCCCCGCAAGTCATTGGGGCCTAGATCCCCATGTGCATGCACATGGCAGTGGTATGTCTCACTTGCCATTGCCATTGTTGGGAGACCTGTGTAAGTGTATTGTGGCCGTGCCGTCCCAGCTTGACAGCTGGGCTGTGGCTCATGTGCTTGCTCAGTCATGTCAGTGATGTGTATGCGAAATTGCTATGTGCCGTGTTGCTTTGACATGTGTCCTCTGCCATTTAACCCAGGCGGAGACCGAACATTGACCGCCCATACCAATTGCTGGCGGACATGGACGATACAGAGGTAATCAGGAAGTTTCGGCTGGACAGGCCAACTCTGCATCGACTGTGTGCCATGTTAGAGCCCCATCTCCGTCCCCGCAGGGTGTATCCGACTGCTGTCACCCCCACGGCTAAGGTGATGGCCGCCATGCATTTCTTCGCCACTGGGTCATTCCAGCACACAGTGGGCAGTGGAGGAGGGATGTCCCAGCCCATGTTCAGCAAGGTGCTGAGGGATGTACTGGCAGCCATGATGCTGTACCGGAACAGGTACATCAGATTCCCCAGGGCTCGTGAATTGGCGGCAGTGAAGGGTGCATTCTATGCCCTTGGCAGAATCCCACACGTCGTGGGAGCCATTGACTGCACTCATGTTGGCCTTGTTCCACCACAGGCCACTGAGCACCTGTACCGCAACAGGAAGCACACGCACTCCCTGAATGTGCAAGTGGTGTGCCTTGCGGACATGGTGATCACCCACGTGTGTGCAAAGTTTCCAGGCTCGGCCCATGACGCACACATAATGCGCAACAGCATCTTGCCACGACTGATGGCCAATCTGCAACAGGATCGTGGCTGTATTGTCGGTGAGTATGTGGAGTGGTGTAGCGTGCTGGTTGTGCGATGCTGTCCCCTGTCCAGTTGGAATAGCAACGGTTCTCTGTGTCCCTCACACCCAGGTGACTCTGCGTATCCGAATGGGGCATGGCTGCTCAGTCCATTGAGGAATCCTCGCACCCCAGCAGACGATCGATACAATGAGGCACATGGGAGGACCAGACGTGTGGTCGAGCGTACCTTTGGCCTCCTCAAGTCCAGGTTCAGGTGCCTGGACCGCACCGGGGGTGCACTGGCGTACTCCCCACAGAAGGTGTGCCAGATAGTGGTGGCGTGCTGCATGCTGCACAATCTGGCCATTCGGAAGCAGATCCCCCTCATTGTGGATGACGGAGATCAACCAGGGCCCCAGCCCGCAGACCAGGACAGCTCGAGTGAGGTGGACAGCGGAGAGGAGGAAGCTGGGAATGTGCGCCAGCAGCTCATCGCCCGCTACTTCACTTGACGGTGAGTGTCCATGTACGACGGATGATGTGTCTGTATCTATGCAGGTGTGTGTGTGCTGTGTCAGGGTGGCTGTATGTTCACTGCGTGCAGTGTGTCAACGCTCCATGGCCAGGGTAGTATGCCACTGTTGGTGGCTGTGGCATTGTGCCCTATTGCTCTGTGCGATGTGTGTACATTGCTTGTAGTTGTTGACATGTACTGTGTGATGGGTGTGTGACACACTCATTGAATGTGCTCCTGTTCTGTCTCCCACCCCTAGGTCCCTACAGGCCCTCCGGATTCCATTTCCATGCCACGCATCAGGTGCCTTTCCGCCCAAGGTGGCCGTTGTATTCCGTACAATAAAGACACAGGGCACAAACAGCAGTTAGTGAAAAAGGTGCATTTATTACAAACTGTGACATGTGATTGTGTGTAAGGTGATGACAAAAGTGGTGCGTGCAGTGACAATGAGCTGTCGGTCATGGCTGCGTGATGATCAGGGTGTACCCACTGGTTCTATGTCCATAGTCCAACACACACATGCCATCCAGATGGCTGTGTGGAGTGGGATCGTAGAGCAAGTCAATGCAGTGGCTGGTCAAGGAAGGCTGGCGGAAGGCTGGCTGGCTGCCTCACTTGCGACTGGAGCGTGCGAAGTCCTCCCGGGAGATCTGTTTCCTCTTCGGACGGCCCCTTCCACGTTTGGGAGGGGGTGTGTGGTGGCGACCTGCTGGTGGTGGGTGAGGTGTGCTCACTGGCTGTGGACGCAGGGGAAGTGGACACTGCTGCCCGAGCCTGCGCCCTAGCAGGTGGTGGCGGAGGTGGTGTTGCTGGCCTTGCCTGTGACCCCACCGCCACCACCAGCTGGCCCATGAGGTCCACGAGTTGGTCCATACGGGACACGAATTGGCCCATATGGGCGTCCATGGACCTCAGCACCCCCAGCACCTCCCGCGTGTCAGTAGCAGACCTGGCCCATTGTCCTTGGGCCTCTTCATAGGCCCCAAGGACTCTGTCCATTTGAGGCAGGGCATGGCTCCCAGGGGAGGCTGGCGTTTCCCTGACCCTGCTCCTCCTACCAGTCCTGCTGCCACCGGCCTGCCCACTAGCCACATTGCTCACCACGGTCCTCGCTGTGGCTCCCAGGGTGGATCCAGTCGGCCGGGCCACCACCTGCGCTGGGGCTGGTGCCAGCGAAGACGTGGTGGTGGTGGAGGCGGTGGTGGTCGGTGCGGCGATGGTGGCGGTTGCGGCAGTGGTAGTGGCCGCAATGACCGTGGGTGTGGCCGCAACGACAGTGGCAGCAGGGGACTGGGACTGTTCAGCATCCCTGGATGATGGGTTGGTGGGTAGGAGGGGTCCTGGGGAGCGGCTGGGCCCTGCCACGCCAGATGGGCCAGCTTGGTGGTCCGTGTCCGAAGAGGTGGACAGATCCTCCAGATCCGTGTGTCCTCGTTGGGGGCTTGTAGGCTGGCTGTGCTGGCTGCTGTCTCCATCCCCAGCGTCCAGCAGTTCGTCACCTGTGGAGAGAATGAGATTTGTTATTGTGTTGCACCTGGCGAAGTATGTATTAGTCGTCTGACATTGGCAGTTCGTGCAATCTCGTACATGGGTTTCCCGGAGGCGAGTGTGTGGCTGTGGCATCTGTAGGTGTGTGTGCTAGGCAATGGGACTGTGTGCTGTGCACATGTGGCATGGGACGGATTGGCCATGCCGATGGGTGTGTTGCTTTGCCCCTACTCATTGTGACTCTGGTGTATGCGGGCTCCTGGCCCATCCTGGGTCTGGTTTGTACTTTGCTTTTGGAGTTCAAATGGAACGCTTAGGAACGCATATGGCAACATGGGGGCCATGCCCCAGATTCGCATTTGGGATGGAATATGCTTTTGGGGTTCAAATGGAACGCTTAGGAACGCATATGGCAACATGGGGGCCATGCCCCAGATTCGCATTTGGGATGGAATATGCTTTTGGGGTTCAAATGGAACGCTTAGGAACGCATATGGCAACATGGGGGCCATGCCCCAGATTCGCATTTGGGAGGGTATATGCTTTTGGGGTACATGCTGTGAGCCATGGGTGCCGAACGTGACATGTGTTGTGGCAGCATGACAGTGCATGGTCTGAGGTGTGTGCATGCCTGACATGCCCTGCATATTTGCTGTCTGTTGTGGTTACTGGACATGGCATTGGACGCATCGTTATGAGTGAGTGATAGTTGTGTGCCAGCCAACGTATTGCAGTTGTCCCATCTCCTTGGTGTGCGTGCTGCCCTGTGCCATGTGCATCACTGCAGTGCTCGGGGGGGTGTGGCCCATGTTGTGTGTTGTTGCTCACAGTGTGTCGTGCGCTTAATTGACTTCTGGCACATGGTTGGTCATGGGCATGTGTCTTAGCGTGACTGCTGTATGTGTGGCAGCTGTGCGGATGACATGCCTTTCATGAGACTGGGGCTGACGGATGGGATGGATGGTATGTTGTATGTGCATGGTGTGTCTGTGTGTTTGATGGGTTCAGTGGTGTTCGTGTGCATTTCTGTTGTTCCGCTCTGTTGCGTCTAGTGTTGTTTGTCTTACATAGGCGTAGTTGTGGGGTGTGTGGTTGACAGGCAGTAGGGGCTACATGGACAGGACTTCAATGGTGTTTCGGTTGTGTGTGATGAGTTGCACAGTGGCTGCCGTGTGGGACTATATTCAGTGTGGCTTGTGCATGCAGACGTGGCTCCTTGGGTGTTGCTATGTCTGTGATGGGTCATGTGGGGTGTGAGTCTGCTGTTCATGTCCGTGTGCACATTGTTCACTTGTTCGTGACGGTGGGCGGTGCTGCGTGTTCGTGTGCTACGTGACATGTCCCATGTGTTGGTGGTGTTATGGTCCTCATGCCTCCAGTAATCCAGCCCTGTCCAGTTTCCCACCTGCAAGTTGTTCGTGCGTGCACTGTACTGGATGCCACATGGCTCTTAGCGGGGGTGCTCCATGTTGCAGGTCTGTGGGGGTGGGGGGTGTAGTGGGTCGTGGGGGTGGCTGTACACCCACTGACACCGATTGCTGTGGACCGTGATGTCTGCCTTTCGGCTGTCGTTGTGCACTGCGGTGGCTGACACGTGGGTGTGGGGTGTGGGGGATGCTCCTCCTTGCTGTGCTGTGGGACTGGGGCCTGGTGTGTGTTGTACTTGGGCTGTCCACCGTCCCACCCACTGCACTTTGTGTTCCTGCCACTTACCTGTTACTTGTCGGTTGGTGCAGCTGTGCCTGACACATGGGTGTGGGGAGTGCTCCACCTTGCTGGTCTGTGGGAGTGGGGGCCTGGTGGGTGTTGTACTTCAGCTGTCCCCCTCCGACCCACTGCACTTTGTGTTCCTGCCACTTACCTGTTACTTGTCAGTTGGTGCAGCTGTGCCTGACACATGGGTGTGGGGAGTGCTCCACCTTGCTGGTCTGTGGGAGTGGGGGCCTGGTGGGTGTTGTACTTCAGCTGTCCCCCTCCGACCCACTGCACTTTGTGTTCCTGCCACTTACCTGTTACTTGTCAGTTGGTGCAGCTGTGCCTGACACATGGGTGTGGGGAGTGCTCCACCTTGCTGGTCTGTGGGAGTGGGGGCCTGGTGGGTGTTGTACTTCAGCTGTCCCCCTCCGACCCACTGCACTTTGTGTTCCTGCCACTTACCTGTTACTTGTCAGTTGGTGCAGCTGTGGCGGACACATGGGTGTGGCGGGTGCTCGTTGTGGCGCTTCTGGCATATTTGTGGACCTGTTGGTGGTTACGTGGCTGGCTTAGTGTACACATGTCCCCACGCATCTTACAGTTGTTCGGTTTGGCCTGTGTGTGGTAGTGTCTGTTGCATGTGCGTGTGATGTGTTGTGTATTGTGTGCTGGACATGGGGGTGTTTGTCCCTGGGAGCTGTGGCATGGTGGTTGCGCATGTGTGTACATAGCGGTGTGCTGGTATACATTAGTTTGTACTTACCAGCCTCCACTCCCCTGCTAATCCGGCGAGGATCTCCGGATGGATTACGACTCGCACCTTCTCCTCCCACGCTTTGAAGGTCTTAAAGAGCGCGGGATTCCCTCCGCCAGTGACGGCAGCCAGCTCTCTGTTTTTGCCCTCCTTCTTCTTGACCAGGCTCTTTACGTCATTCCAACGTTTGTTTATCTCGGTTCTGTTCCTGGGCAGGGTCCCGACTGCATTGACCTGGTCTACGATCCGGGTCCACATTCTGTTTCTGGTGGCTAGTGGTGTGTGCTGGACCATGTTCCCATAGATTTGTGGGTACACCTTGATGATCTCGTCGACCATGACCGTCAGCTCCATGGGCGTGAACTTGGGCATCCTTTGTGGTGCCATGGTGTTTGTGGTGCTGGTGCGGTGTGTGTTGTGTAATGTGCAGGGGGTTTGTGGTGCCGGTGTTTGGTGGTGGTGGTGGTGGTGGTGGTTGTGATGTGTGCGTTTCTGTGGTGTGCTGCTGTCCTTGCTGTGTCACTGTGTCCTCTCCTCTCCTCTCTGGTTTGCAATGTAGCAAGGGGTTGTGGTCTGTGGGAGTGCTGCTTTTGTACTCACCTATGTGGGTGTGTCCTCATGGTCTGTTGTTTTCAGGTGTGTTGTGTCTGGGGTTCTGGCCTTTGTATTTTTTGTTTGTCCGGGGGTGTTTTCGGGATGTGTACTGTGCTTGTGTATTTGTGCGTGCCTTGCTGTGTGGACTTGTTGGCCATGTTGTGTGCTATTGGTTTTGTGTGCGGATGGTTTCTGTGCAGGTACGTGGGCGCCATGGCTTCTGCCGTGTCGATTCTCATCGGCGTTGTTTGCGCTGGCGGGCGGTATTTTTGTTGTTTTTCCGCGCTCATGGCGGTGCGATCGTAATTTCACGTGCGGTGTGTCGGCCGTGAGGGCGGGCGGTTTTGTGTTGTCGTGCGTGTTTCCGTCCGTGGCGGGCGGTTTGACTCCGACTCGGACGATGGCGGGCGGTATTTTGTATGATTTTTCCGCCGATGGCGGTTTTCAGTTTGTGTACTCATAATGGCGTGGTCGGTGTTCAGGCGGTGTGTGCGGGCGGATTTTTGCCGCTTCCATGCCTGGCGGATTTTTTTACGCCGGGTATCGTAATGGGCCCCTAAGTATTCCATTTTTTTACATTATTAAAAAAGCAATTAAATAATTAATTGATGATAAATTGTTAATTACTTATTACTTAAATAACGTCCCACCCTACACCTCTACAAACCTGGCAGCCCACAACTAAAATATAAGTAAAATAAGTAAGTATTCCATGAATACATAATTAGCAATAAATCAAATAATTAATTAATAATTAATAATTCATTTGTTTATTAATTACTACTTAATTAACTTCCTACCCTATACCCCTACAATTCTAACAGCTGGCAAATAACAAATAATGAAACTAAATGAGTATTACATAAATTACATAATAAATATCAATCATATAATTAACTAAAATATATTAAATAATGCGTAATTAATCATTACCAAATTACCTTCCCACACATCCAACAACCTGCTACAACACCCTAAATTACTGTTAAAAATTAATAGAACATTCTAAATCACTTAAAATTACAAGCTGTATTTTAAAAACAATTAATAACATTTATACAAACAATAGTAACACATAAAATTAATATATCAACTAAAACACATTCAAATAATTAAAAACAATATTTTCAACCACTACAGTAGCGAAACGATATTAACAGCATTGATAGTATTCACGATATTACTTACCTCAAAAACAATATTCATGTCAACAATATTTGTGCATCATGATATTTGTGTGTCACAATATTTAATGTTCAATATTTCTCTCTCCTGATACTTTTAAATCGATAATTTGTCCAATGACCTTTCCATCACTTGCACTGCTTAAGAGAAACCTTCCCATAGTGATCCTCCTATAGGAGCTTGACCTGTTCTCTGTGATAGCCACTTTCAGACTGGATTACTGCAACAGCACATACTTATACTGCTAGAATACAACTTCACCGTTTCTACCACATCACAGTAGACATTTTTAAGGGGCTGTGGTCAGAAACGCAGTTATACACACACTCTCTGATCACCCTTTGTTGGATGTATATTGAGCTCAGTTAATAAAAATGATTAATTAGGTAAAAGAAGAAACACTGTGACCAGATTCACCTACAGTTCTGCAGGATATATGGGGAGACCAACCTATGAATTGATACCAAAACCTATTTGCAAACATGGGCCTCATTGTAGCAAAATGAGACATAACACAGTGTGGGAGGTGCCCAACACAATCAACCCATGAAGAATTGACTCATAACATGGATTGGTGCATGGCTGCCGAAAGAGAGAATGGGATGGACAATAACGTTTGAGACAATATGGGTGGATTAATGAAATCACAGACTCGAATAAAGAACATTATGAAATGGAAGAGACACGCAGGCCATGCAGGACCCGGCTACAGGGGAAAATGGAACATTTCTACACAGATGGTTCACTAGTTATTGCTACTTTTTAAGGACACCTGAGGATGAACAATTATAGCACTCTATTGGTTCACGGAAATTGGTCTATGTGCAAATAATCCATGCTTTTGTGTTGATTCTCACTTGATAATCTACACCACAACTACTATATGTGTATCTCTTACTATGTACCATTAAAAAAACTAAAACATTAATAATATTTTATGAAAATGTGTTAAAAAAAGACAATCAACAATAGGCTGACAGCAAAAAGCTCTGCTAAATTACAAAGGACCAATAACCATGCTCCAACACTGATCCTCAGCCTGCTTGGAACTCACCCCTTTACCACAGTGTTAAAGATCCTATGCCGAATATAGGTACGAAAGCAGACTCCATTTAAAACTTTGTCTATTGCCCCCAAGGTACTGCATGGGAAAGCTGCTGCTTAACTCAACCACCTCGCCCAGAAGTAGTAGCTGTCCAACTGCCTATCTTTACCCTTCCTAACTTCAGTGCTTTGAAATGGCCGTCGAAGAGATAAGCGCTTTATAGAAAAAAACAAGGTGTAAAAAACACATTCCCATGCCTCACTAACACGTCCCACTTTGCACTCCATTTTGTGTTGTGTTCTGTGAAGTTCTTCCAGTAATCTGTATTTGATATGGTGTGAAGCCTTTGTGAACTGCGCAGCTTTAATTTGTGTAATGTAAGTATTATGCACTATAATTTAAAAAATGTTAACTGATCAATTAAACCCCCCCTAAACAGATCATTTTCACATAAGATCATCCATGTATAATGAATTGATAGGCATTAATTAACAAATAATAAAGATATGCTGTAGAATGTAAATCAAACGTAAATGCAAACAAAGCTAACTATTGTGTATAAGCATATCTAGACGCCAGCAGTGTCATCAAGGGATGGGGGCCCAGGCATTTAAAAGGAGCCTACTTAGGACGTGATTGAGAGGTTAGGCGCTATTTATTGCACCTGATAAATACCGATATCACGGGGCACGTTATTTATCGAGTGCGATCAATAGCATCCATTACCAATTATTGGGGAATAACGTATGGATTTTGCAGTTTAGTTCACCAAAATATGCCAAGACTGTAAATACTGCATGCTTTGACAATGTTAAATTTCGGCAGGTTTGACTAGCTGAAATTTAAAGGTTGAGTTATTAAACGCATTTGATAATTATCATATGTGTTACACATCTTCAAGCTCATAATTCCGACCCATGCGCACATAGGGGTTTATGCATGGGTTGGAATATGCTGTGTAACTTGTAATCAGGGTCATAGTGGGAAGTACAGATGTGTGGGAATCACTGAGTAACTGAACGTGAGTTTGCCCGAGTTGTATGTATATGTGAGCTAAAAGGGGTGCATGTAAAGAAAGAGAATCAGAGAAAGAAAACTACAGGAGCTGAGGCCAGGGAGCTATCACATTGCTATAGAGCATTCAGCACCTTGCTCTCGGCTGGACACTCATGATCATCTGGCAAGGTGCAAAGAGCAGATGTTACTCAAGGTTATTTCTTGGACCAGCCAGCCCCTTGAATGTAGCTCTCTTGACCTCTGGCAGTCAGTGAGGTTGCTTCAGGACAATGAAGATGAAACAGGACTCAACGACCCGGAATATTGAGTGAGCAGTCAGCATGAAGAGAGACTGTAATTGGTTTCTTTCAGTGAATACTGAGTTTGGTTCTTCCTGCATGGACAGGATGAGGTCTTACAGAACAGGAAGGATGCTCTGTCCTACTGTCCATGGTGACACTTCAAAGAAACAGGGGAACAGTGGAAGTGAAAGACATGGGACCACACAGTAATTGAAACTTACTATCATGCCAGTCCGAGAGTGCTTAATGCACAGCAGCCATGGTTAGGGTACCATACAGAAATTGCTGCAACCCACAAAGTAGCACAGATATACACGCTGAGCCAAATAACGGAAAAACAGACCACTGATTTGAACAAAACATAAGCAAGTAAATATTAATGTGTTAAGAACATTCGGATCCCCCATCCGAGGTTCCTGTTATCTCCCTTGGTAACTCTGCCTCCAGATTTTCCAACACCAGAGGCATTGCTAACTCCAGGGTGACGGATTTACCAGAATTAAAAATGGGCCCTGAGGATCTCCCTAGAAAGGTAAACAACCCTGACCACGAAACCATCACCCCGCATGTTGTTACAACGCGGTCGTTACAACGACCGCGTTGTAACAACGCATACCATTACCACGCAAGTCGTAACCACGACTTGCGGACGGGGGGTAGGTGGTGGATTTAAAATCCCACACCTTCCCTACTGTCCGCACAGACTGGAGTTGGAATAGTAAATTATACTATTCCAACATCCAGCGCCCCCCTCAGCAAGTCCTGGTTACGACTTGCGTGGTAATGGTATGCGTTGTTACAACGCGGTCGTTGTAACGACCGCGTTGTAACAACATGCGGGGTGACGGGCAGCGGGAAAAAGAGGCATATTCCCCTAGAAATTAGGAATTACCTGGAATAGGTAATTCTCTATCTCAATTCCCCCTTTAATTTCTCATTTCCCTCTAATATATTTAAGCTAGAGATGCCACCTGCAGGAGGAGCCTCTAGGAGAAAAGCCAAAGATCCATGGAGTTGCAGCAGATCTTGTAATTAGGGGTGGGCATAACTGGCGTTATTCCCTCTAGCGTAATTACTCATAATTATGTGTAATTGTGTGAGAAGTGTAGTCCAGCATTTAGCACTATTATCTTAGTGCAAAATGCACCCTTGTGTCCAAAATGGGCAAGAGGATGCACTTTGCTCAAAGAAAATAGCACTAAATGCTACAGGACAAGAGCACCTGTAGCCAACATCTGCTCGCTCTCTCTTGGTTTCCTTTGTTCGTTGTTCCTGTGTCCTGCAGTAGGATTTGTGCCCCAAATTACTCTTAAATACTTAAGCTGGAGTAACAGTGTAATTTCAGTAATTTCACATCACAAGAGTAATGCGTAATTACTGAAATAACTCCAACTACTCTAGAGTAATAAGATTTTCGCCCAGGCCCATTTGTAATCCTGATCCATCAGGTAACTCCTGTTACCGACTGAATCAGGATTACTGGGGGCGACGGAACAGTAGCGGCCCGTGGAGGGAGTTCCGTGGGGCGGTGAGGCGGGGCGGGGGAGGGGCAGGGTGGGGGTAGTAAACACCGGAATATGGATGAACGGAGGTAAGTAAACAGTTAATTAAAACGAATTTCGTTGCGCGCGCCGCAACGCATTTTGCAATGCAGCGCGCGCAACGAAATTCGTTTTATTTATTTAACTGTTTACTTACCTCGTTCATCCATATTCCGGTGTTTACTACCCCCCACCCTGCCCCTCCCCCGCCTCACCGCCCCACGGAACTCCCTCCACGGGCCGCTACTGCTACGGAATAAGGTGCTGAGTGAGTAAACACTTACTGCTAATATCTTCTGTGCCTTTTTTACTCCGAATATCAGTAAATCAAATGTCTTAAAACATGTGAGACACCAATTCATAACAGAACTTGAGGCGATACACAAAAAACACGTTATTTTAACCATCAGAAATGAATTCAACAATAATGTGAAAGCAACAAGACGCTGAGCCTAGCCGCAATGTTATATAAGCAAGTGATAGCAATAGAGAACACTAAAATGAAAGCAGATGCTGCAGAGGGTGTCAATCATGACACCTGTGTCGTGTGACGCGTGGATCTATAGAAGTGCTAATGAGCTGCTGTGTTTTATTCACCTTACCTCTTCCAAAGCTCACACCAATATGTTCCCTGTTGAGAGTATGAAACTGAGGCAATTGGTGCATAGCTACACAGTGTCTACAGTAGTCTAACATTTGAGAATTAGGCCCCTATACACAAAATATGGTTTTCATAGTGGGGTGCGCCCATAAAAAAGACCAGAAGAAAAAGGATATCTCATGAAAATAAGAACTGCTGGAGAAGGTGCAGACATCTGATATTTAACTAGTGGTAGGGATAAAAGCTTGCAAATTTCATAAAAGGCGATTTCTGCCTGTATGTTCAATTCACCTGTGGGGCAAAACTGGGCTACAAAAAAACACTCACATCTGCTCCACAGGAGAACCAGAGAAAAGGGAAGATTTCAAGCATTTCATGTCGTTTTTGCAGTTTCTCTGTTTCTCCCTGGCAAAACGAGGTGCAAAGGGAAAACACAAACTGTGCACAAAACCTTGCAGTTGCTGATTGGTAGTATGTATGAATGTGGTATTTCTATAGTGCAAACCTAGCCAAAAACAGTGTGCTGCATGTTACCTTTCTTTTCATCCATAGCAGACAGAAGCAGATCACCAAAAATGTAAATGAGTGTACCACGATTGGTTTCTGCTTGCCTCAAAACGAAAAAATAAACTCTAGGTACTAGATTTAGACTAGACCAAGGACTAAGAGGCTGATTAGGAGTCTGGCGGTTCACAGGCCGCTAGACTCGCGGGTGCACAGCAGTGGCGGTCTCCCTGCCGCTCTATCACGAGATGGGAGATGAGACTGCCACAGCCCTACAGCAGCTGCCAGCGAACCGCCATTACCTGGTGGTGTTGCAGCGGTCTGAAGGCATCCATATCCTTGGCGGGACCACCGCGGTCCCTCCAAACATATTAGGAGTTTCCTGTCTGCCAGGGTTTTCATGGCGGTTCCTCCTCCATGTAAACCCTGGCAGAGATGGAACAAAGGGGGCCCTACAGGGCTCCCTGGTGCCTCTGCACCCTGTGGATGTATACAGCGGGGCACAACATGTGCCCCCCTGTGTGCATGCACACTAGTTCCTGCACGGCATGGACTTTTCAGTCCATGCCATCCAGGAGCGGTTTTTGGCCTTCCCATTGCTGTGCCCGTTTTTAGAAGCACTGCCTTGGAAATGCCCAAAAAAAGCCCGTCATACTGGAGGAAACTCCTAATCTAGCGGTGGCCTCACCACAGGTTTGGCGTGCTGCAGCGGGGCGGACCGAGCGCCACACCGCCAAACTTGTAATCGGGCCCTAAGTGTGAGGTACTAAGAAGCTTGTAGGAGAAACCTTTCTTCTACTAATCCTAAAAGCACATTACATCTTCGGGGGGGGGGATTTTTGTTCACATCCTCTAATAAATATCTTGTGAGCTAGGTAGTAGGGTCCACGGACTCAGAGTTGGGTGTGGCAGTGTCTGTGTCAGGTTTCCTCTAGGATAAGAGCACTCCAGGCCCAAGACAATGGGGCCGATTACGATGGCGGACGGACTTAAGTACATCTGCCATCAATGCGGGGAGTGGGACAGCCCACCTGTAAAGCAACGGTCCCGCACGTGGGATTACACTGTGGCGGTCGCATTGTGCATGTATAACATTGCGGCGGGCGCTGCTGGCTGCAGCACCCGCCGCAATGTTAAAAATGCATGTTGTGCATTTCCCTGCACTACGTGGCAGGCACCACGCGGTGCCTGCCACCTGGTGCAGAGAAATGTAGGTGGGTACCATAGGTACCCCCCCAGTGCACACCCACCTC
Source organism: Calotriton arnoldi (assembly GCA_963921515.1). Classification (NCBI taxonomy): domain Eukaryota; kingdom Metazoa; phylum Chordata; class Amphibia; order Caudata; family Salamandridae; genus Calotriton; species Calotriton arnoldi. Next base: position 674,398 of record CAWUFW010007740.1, on the reverse strand, counting down.
CCCCAGCACAAGGGGGGCCCGCAACGGGCCCCCAAAATACATCCCCGCCAGCCTTTCCATGGCGGTTTCACCACCATGGAAAGGCTGGCAGGGATCCAGCATCGTAATTTGGCGGACGGTGCCTGCTAGGCACCGCCACCATTCTTACGATGGGAGAGGTCCGACCGCAGCAATCATTACGATTGCTGCAGTCGGACCCGTGGCGGACGGACTTTCCGTCCGCCACGCACACTGCCCGCCATCAAAATCTGGCGGGTGGAATTTGGCCGCACGATTGCGATGAATCCGCCACCGGCAGGCTGCTAGTGGCAGATTCACCGCAATCGTAATCGGCCCCAATGTTCCTTTGTATCTTTAAAGTGTTTGTTTATTTCACTCACTCACCCTCCTCCCACACATCCCAGGGCAGGGGAATCAAATGGAACAGATTAACAACCAGCGATCTCTGATAGCTCGAAAGAGCTGAAGGACTGAAACAATTCACACTTAAAACTTTGCTTCTCACCTTCTCACAACTGATGAAAGAAGTTTACACTTGTTTATTTTTGATGGGATACTGGGAAGCTCTAAGATACTTTTAAGATGAGAGCGGGAAATAATACTGGTCGTTCTATTCAGCAGCTCTTCTTTCCTTTGAGAAAGACACAGCGATGTTCTGAGAGCACATGAGAAAGGTACACAAAACTTCTCTCATTACAGGTTTACATTTTGATAGCAGCGGTGGGGAATGTGCTTAAAGCCATCCGTGTATCTCTTCTTACATCCCACCTTTCGCTCTTTAGCAACAGGAACATGTATTTGAGATCTGTATCTAGCAAATACGTATATTTTTTACCTCCTACATTTTCTCCTTAGAAACTAATTGAACCAATGATGCAAGAAGCATTTTTGAATTATAATTGCTCACAGGCCCTTGCACCCTGCTTCACAATTTGAGAAAAATATTTTTTTATTACATTTTCAAATGCACACTTTTGACCTTTTTTTTGTGTGCATTTTTACATAATGCAAACTCGACCCAAAGGTACCAGCTGTGTTACAGATGGACACATTCATTTTGTTAGACACGGGGAGATTCAGTGATTTGCCCAGAATCACAAGATGTTGAGCGTCCCTGCCGAGACTCAAGCGCAGTTCCCCATCTTCGAGGTTGACCGCTCTAGCCGTTAGGCCACATCCTATCCCCTTGGACCACAAAACTGAACTTGACTCCTGGTTAAAAAAAAAAAGTGTTTCAGCGTCTCAATCAATGCATCACCCTGTACCTGAATGTGTCTACTGTAACAAAAATGTGTACCTTAAAAGTAATATTAAACAGTGATGTCCGGTAATCTATTGACACCATAGTGGTCCTCCACCTACTCATCACATCCGGGATTTTGTAATCTAGTTTCAGTTGGATCCCAAGAACACAACACTGTCATTTGCTGAGCATTAAACATGAGATGCTCTTCCTGAGGTATGAGCTTTGTGCCACACAACCACCTTTTTTTTCAACAAGAGGGGCAGCTGGTGTGGCCTTTTGTGGTATAAGAGCTACCCCCTCCTTGTCTAGGCCCCTGTTTGACCTATTTTCTCTGCACAGGATCCCCAAGACATCCACCCCCATCCCAAACCCAGTCGCCTGCCATTCTTATATGTTGCATTGTGGGCACAGGATGTCCCACCAATTAGGGGCGGGACATCCTGTGACTGGAAAACAGCCCAGTTCTGGAGTCCTAAAAGGAGAATCTTCACTTCAGCAAAGTCAGAACTATTTATCCGCTCCCACACTTGAGCAAAATTTCCGACTTTGCTTCACTTCATTAGCAATAGTGAGCACTCGCAAATATGCTACTTTGGGTATTTACAAACCTTCTGAAGGCTATATACAGTCACTTTGCACATCAGGCATGCGAAAAACACAAAAGAATCCTATGTTTTCTAGGACTTTAAGGGAAGGTGTTTCTTCACCTGAAATAATTTTTTCAGTTAAAAGAGTTGCTTGTCCACAAAACTTCCACAAAACTTCCACGTGTCCACAAAACTTCCTATGTGGTTTATCTTCCCTGCGGATATGTATAGTGTTGTATGGTCATGCGCAAATATCTACAGTTTGAGTACATTTCAGAGTATTCTCCATGGGATGTTTGGTCATCCCCAAATGTGTGGAAACCAATGCAAGTCATGCTCATTATGCATGCTGTAGATTGAATTACTCCTACTTTCATTTTAAGACTCTCCACCATAAAAAAGCACCTCAGAGAAGATATAGACATACCTGGATTACTGAAAGCCACTGTGCCTATCTCATCTGTTATTGAGGGACACCACAAATGTCAACCAAGGCGTGGTGCATAGTGATTCGATGATAGTTATCTTGAGTAACACACATGTAACATATCAGAGAGTGGATATGGTGCTTGATGTGAATGGTACGTACTCATAGCTAATAACTGCACCAATACAATATCTTCCCTTCTGATTAGTATTCTGATATATGTATGCTTTGAAAGCTGACTCTTGAGCTCTGCATCTTCCTCTGCTAAAATTATAGGGATGTGGTAAGAGTGCCTACCTCAGTCAGTTTGCTGCTTCCATACCACTGAAACATAAGTAGAGGGAGAGGTTAGTAGATAGGGGAACTACTTGTCCACACCTCTCACCAGGGCAGTGGGGCTAAGTGTCTGATTATGGGGAGCAACAGGAAGTAGCAAGCAGGCTGAGCTCAACTCCCCAGGCTAAATCTCTGGGAACTGCACATTTCCTGGCAACAGCAGACTATCCCACAGCTAGCAAGGAGGAAAGGTCTAATAACACACTGGTGAGCGCTTCCATGGGAAGGTGGTGGCGGCGCGAACGTTAACCACACAATGGAAGACCAGAGCACTCGAAATGCTGATCTATGTCTTGGTAGCAATGGTAAACAGTCAGAATATCGAGTTGTTATTCTCGACTTCCACTAATATCGAGTGCAAAATATCGGAATACAAAAATATCGACTGTCAGAATATCGTGGTACAGAATATCGAGTCTAAGGTAAGTAATATCGTTTCTAACAATATCGAAGTCATTAATATCGTTAGCAAAAATATAGTTGTTAAAAATATCGTTTTTAGTTAGTGTTATGTATTTTAGTATGTATTTTAAATGTATGTGTTCTATTTTTTTGTCTAAGTATTGCATTTGTTTTTTAATATATGTATTACATTTTTAGAAGTTATTAATTTTATTTTAAGTACATTTTGTGTTTTAGTTCCGTAGCGGGTTGTGGGTTTATAGGGGAATAGGGTGGGAAGTAATTTAATTATAATAAATGTATTAATAATTTTTAGAAGTTATTAATTTTATTTTAATTACATTTTTCATTTTAGTTCTGTAGCGGGTTGTGGGTTTATAGGGGAATAGGGTGGGAAGTAATTTAATTATAATAAATGTATTAATAATTTAAAGAAGTTATTAATTTTATTTTAATTAAATTTTGTGTTTTAGTTCCGTAGCGGGTTGTGGGTTTATAGGGGAATAGGGTGGGAAGTAATTTAATTATAATTAATTAATTAATTATTTTTATTAATTAATATTTATTTTTTGTAATATTTTATATTATTTGTGGTAATTAATTTATTATTAATTATTAATTAATTGGTTGTTAATTATTGTTAAATAATTGGTAATTATGTTAATTGTGTCATTTATTTAGGGGCGTGTTTTGGGTTGATAGGGGAGTAGGGTGGGAAGTAATTTAATTTTAATTAATTAATTAATATTTTTTATTAATTAATATTTAGGTATTTAATATTTTTATTGTTAATTGTGGTAATTAATTTATTATTAATTATTTATTAATTGGTTGTTAATTATTATTAATTAATTGGTAATTGTGTTAATTGTGTAATTTGTTTAGGAGCGGGTTGTGGGTTGATAGGGGAGTAGGGTGGGAAGTAATTTAATTTTAATTAATTCATATTTTTGAATAATATAATATGTATGTATTTAATATTTTTTATTGCTAATTGTGGTAATTAATTAATTTTTAAATACGTATTAATTGGTTGTTAATTATTAATTAATTGGTAATTTTGTTAATTGTGTCATTTTTTTAGGAGCGGGTTGTGGGTTGATAGGGGAGAGGGTGGGAAGTAATTTAATTTTATTACATTTTTTTATATTTTTAATATAATATTTATTTAACGTTATTTTATAGTGTTTATAGTGTTTATTGTGTGTATTAATTTATTAATAATTGTTTTTATTTTGTTTGTTAATTGTTATTAATTAATTGTTAACTAATTATGTTAATTGTGTCATGTTTTAGAACATTGGTGGTGTTATTTATAGGGAATATGGTGGTAGGTAAATTTTTTGAATTAATTAATCATTTGTTAATTAATGCTAATTAATTAATTTAAAATTAAATATGTTAATTGTGGAATAATTTTGATGTGTGAGTTGTGGGGTTTATAGTTGTAAATGTTGGGAAGATTTTTTTTTAAATTAATGATTTGTTGTTAATTGTTATTAATTTATGATTGCAAAATTGGTTATGGAAATTGTGTAAATATTTTGTTCGGTGTGTGTTTTGGTGTTTATTGGGGTAGAGGGTGGAAATTAATCAATAGTTGATCATTAATATTAATTTATTAATTCATAAATATTTTTGGTAATTGTTTTGTTTTTATTTTGTTTGTGGTTTTTGGTTCAATAGCTGTAATCTTTGGCTTTATCCCTTCTGCTATCCAACACTTTCCCTACTGTTGCATTTATTGGAGTGGGAATGGTAATTTATTCCCCTCCGCTATCCAACACTTTCCCTACTGTTGAACTCGCTGGAATGGGAATAGTAATTTTTACCCCTCCGCTATCCAACACCTTCCCTACTGTTGCACTCACTGGAGTGGGAATAGTAATTTTTACCCCTCCGCTATCCAACACCTTCCCTACTGTTGCACTTGCTGGAGTGGGAATAGTAAATTATTCCCCTCTGCTATCCAACACTTTCCCTACTGTTGCACTTGCTGGAGTGGGAATAGTAATTTATTCCCCTCCACTATCCAACACTTTCCCTATTGTTGCACTTGCTGGAGTGGGAATAGTAATTTATACCCCTCCGCTATCCAACACTTTCCCTACTGTTGCACTTGCTGGAGTGGGAATAGTAAATTATTCCCCTCAGCTATCCAACACTTTCCCTACTGTTGCACTTGCTGGAGTGGGAATAGTAATTTTTACCCCTCTGCTATCCAACATTTTCCCTACTGTTGCACTCTCTGGAGTGGGAATAGTAATTGTATCCTCTCCTCTATCCAACACTTTCCCTACTGGTGCACTTGCTGGAGTGGGAATAGTAAATTATTCCCCTCCGCTATCCAACACTTTCCCTATTGTTGCACTTGCTGGAGTGGGAATAGTAATTTTTACCCCTCCACTATCCAACATTTTCTCTACTGTTGCACTCTCTGGAGTGGGAATAGTAATTGTATCCTCTCCGCTATCCAACACTTTCCCTAGTGTTGCACTCGCTGGAGTGGGAATAGTAAATTATTTCCCTTTGCTATCCAACACTTTCCCTACTGTTGCACTTGCTGGAGTGGGAATAGTAATTTTTACCCCTACACTATCCAACACTTTCTCTAACGTTGCATTTATTGGAGTGGGAATAGTAAATTATTCCCCTCCGCTAACCAAAACTTTCCCTACTGTTGCATTTATTGGAGTGGGAATAGTAAATTATTCCCCTCCGCTATCCAACACTTTCCCTACTGTTGCATTTATTGGAGTGGAAATAGTAAATTATTCCCCTCCGCTATCCAACACTTTCCCTACTGTTGCATTTGCTGGAGTGGGAATAGTAATTTTTACCCCTCCGCTATCCAACACTTTCCCTGATGTTGCACTTGCTGGAGTGGGAATAGTAATTTATTCCCCTCCGCTATCCAACACTTTCCCTACTGTTGCAGTCCCTGGAGTGGGAATAGTAATTTATTCCCCTACGCTATCCAAAACTTTCCCTACGGTTGCACTTATTGGAGTGGGAATAGTAAATTATTCCCCTACGCTATTCAACACTTTCCCTACTGTTGCACTTGCTGGAGTGGGAATAGTAAATTATTCCATTCCGTTATCCAACACTTTCCCTACTGTTGCACTCGCTGGAGTGGGAATAGTAATTTATTCACCTCCGCTATCCAACACTTTCCCTACTGTTGCAGTTAATGTAGTGTAAAATGTAGTTATAAAAATTAATAAATATTTTAATAATTTAATTTATAATATATATATATTTTGGGGGCTTTTATGTTACAGGTGTATGTATATATATGTATTTATAATTTTTGATATATTTCTAACATTTTATAATTTATTAAAATAATTTTAGTACTTACCATTATGTAGATAGGATGTTGATATTTTTGACATCGATATTTATGTCCCGATATTTTGGGAACACAATATTTTGTCCATCAATATTTTGTCAGTGATTCGGTAGCAATGCTTATAGCATCCATTTTCGTCAGAGTACTTGGAACAGTGAAAGAACTAATATACTAGCAACAACATGGTCTCTGGTTTTGCCCTTAGGACAAATGCCTTTCCCAGATGGTCACCTGTTATATCGATAAACGGTATGAAAATGCCACATCTCACCAAAATGGTTGCCTGTCATCACCATAAACAGTATGAATATGTCACCGCTACGCCAAATGTATATTTCAAATCCATGAACAGCAATGTGGCGAATCCAGCTGCTTCCTGCCAGTAGACCATTTCTTGAAAGGTTGTCCATTTATTCAAAGATGTCTCTCCAACTGTTTTCCTTTAGTGGTGTTAAAGTGATACTATGCTAAAAAAAAATATGTGCACCTTGCTCACACACAATACTGACATCCATTCACACATGATGCCAAACCACAAGCAATTATGCATTTGGTTGCTGTCTATACAGGCTTGTTTTGGTGCATAATGTCAGATAAAGGATGAGATTTCCTGTAGCTGTCACAATCGAGCTGTGAGATGGATGCGCTGATCATGCTGCATATACATATGTGCATAAGTACAAGCATATATATATACAGAGAGAAGATACAATGATGTGCCATGCCCACTTCCTCCCATAACATACACATAGTGGCGTGGGGGTCCGCACCCAAGGGTGCCCATTACGATGGCTGGCGGAATTTGATCGCCCGCCACCGTAACGGTAAACGGGACCGACCGCCAGAGGTGCGGCGGTCCCGCTGTGCCCATTAGGATGCGACCGCCACCGTGGCGAATCGCATCCCGCATTGTTTACATTGCAGCGGGCGGTGCTGTCAGCAGCACCCGCCGCAATGTAAAAATGCATGCAGTGCGATTGGCATGCACAACGTGACAGGCACCGCGTGGTGCCTGCCACCTTGTGCATGCCAATGTAGGGGTACCATAGGTACCCCCAAGTGCAGCCACCCACCCCCACACCCTCGGGGACCCGCAACGGGCCCCCAAAGCAATTCCCCATGCCTTTCCATGGCGGCAATGCCGCCATGGAAAGGCCTTCACCGCCAGGCATCCTAATATGGATGGCGGTCACCATATTAGGCCCGAGTTCCGCCAGGCAGGCAATCGGAACGATTGCCTGCCTGCAGAAATGCGGCGGACGGTCTTTCCGTCCGCCGCTGTCCCCCCCCGCCATTGTTAATATGGCGGGGGGTAAATGGAGGGCAGGCGGGGAAAGATGTCAGGCGGATCGCCACCGCCGGTCGGGCGGTGGTGATCCGGCCGACATCATAATGACCCCCAAGGTGTCTGAGGTCAGTTTATCCAGCCTGTGTTGCATTAAAGTGCTCTTTCATAAGATACTTCACAGTCTCTACAAACAGGAGATTTGGGATGTTATCAGAGGTTGGTGTTCACTGCAAAAGCACTGTGTGATGTTATACGTCTGTAGCAATGAAGGATATATGCATATCCATGCACTCTCCTATCCCATCAAATACGGCATGCTTTTATTTAAAAATGAGACTGAAAATCCAAGCTACATAACCTAATCTTGAGGCAGTCAAACCGCGATTGACAGTATCATCACCTCGATGGGTCTCTCGATCTATCATCATGTGGTATTACCATGCACTGCCGTCATCAGACTATAGACGTAAGCAGTGTACAGCCTAACAGTTGGAACTGATGGATATTGTGTACTACCTGTCAGTTTTAGGGATGAGTGTGTCACCTGAACAGGACATCTGTCTTGGTGGTGATTTGGTATGCAATCAATAACTTTCCATTTCAGCTGTCCAGGTATATATTAAATGGCCACTACCAATGCTTCACAGGTCTACCTGTGTCCTGGTTGGATTGCAGTATAATCGCCAGTCCTTCGTGTGAGTTTCCTTAGGGTATTTTGGCCTGTCATTGGTCATTCACAGCAGTGTCATTGTCCCACTCTTTCCCATCATCCTTTGTTTTTTGAGTTCTGCTTTGAGTTCATGTTTCAGATCAACTCAGTTCACATTTGTCCTAAAGGGATGGTTGCTAGCTCTGGTAGTAATGCCCATTAGCAATTAAATTATATATCCTTTATTTATTGTTATGCCTTGTTGAACCTTTGGATCTGGTTACCTACACATACATTTTCCATCCAGCTCCACAGTCCACTCGAGTCAAGTAAATATTTTGGTTCCAACTCACAAAAGCATTCATGAGTACAGAAAGTAGTTCAGCTGCAGTACCATTTTACATACTCTTACATGCCTTTGTGAATCAGCCCTAGAAATGTATAACTACCAATTAGTAAAATTGCCCAGAGGTCACAGTCATTTCAATTTGTTCTATTTATATGTGAATATTCCCATTTTATTTCCAGTTAATTCCCATTTTTGATGTTTTGAGGATAGTCTACAAAGGCGTGTAAGAGTACGTAAACGAGTACTACAGGTGTACTCTTCTACCTACTCCTACATGCCTTTCTGAATTGGGTCCATTGACTTACTAACATTTTTTCTGCTTTTCCTCCCTGACCTTTTGCCCGCACTTGCATCCATGGTGATTTTGAACTTGCTTAAAGGACGCTTCCGCGAGCTCCTGCAGACGCCTAAATTAAATGGCAATTCAATACGGTCTGTAAATGCCCGAAAGCATCGTAAATTTATTTATAAATACATTAATGCGCATATCCTTGTAGATGGCGTTGTGAGTATTCCCTAATAAAACTATAAAGGCGATCACTGAGAGATTACTTATTCATTTGTCCATATAAAGTGATCAGAGCTGTTGACAAACTATGCATAGGGATTGCACATTGAAACTGCCATTCATGACTGGCATATTAAGATGCATAATTAATTCAGCCACTTTAATTAAAACATGTATTAGACAAGGTCTTTCTCTAATCCCTGATGGGAAATTGCAGTGCTTCAGATTACAATATAATTATGTACACTTAAAAGTCTTAAATTCTTATGTTTAGGGGAGACGTGGTTAGGGTTTTTGTGATTAGAATCATTCCCTAGAACTTCATTTTAAACTCAGGGTTATAGTTAACGCAAGCCTTTTTCTTATTTACCTTGTGCAAACCTTGAAGTAGGTGCCACCCATACAGAGAGTTTACAGAACACCACAAGGATTTCTCCGTTAGATAAACATGTTGTATATTTTTTACCAGGTTTATAATTTTCAAAACTCTATTGAGACCAATAGGGTGTTTTACAATAGCATTACAATGTCATTATACATGGAGACTATTGAATAATAGAATAACTGTACGTCAGTATTTCTACATCAACTTTGCATCATATCATGCGATTAATGCTTCATACCCCTATGGTGGCCTTGAAGCGCTCCGGGTGGTTCTACTAAAGGTTTCTTCATTTGTCGTGTGTCTTTGTAGTGTTGGCTTTGCAGGATGTGTTGCTTGCGAGCATTGCTTCCAGAGAGAAGTTCCAATCATTTTTCAGCAAATTTGTTGCTGCTCTTAAGTACAAAGAGAAAAAGAGAGAAGTTAAGAGTCATGAATGCAGACAATCCTGTACCATGATCCTCTGAAATGACTTGTCCATAGGGTGCTCTTATGTTTGGGAAGGTCTTTAGGTCAGCTGGATTTCTAAGTATTCTTGGATAATCTTTAACCTTGCCATTAGAGAGTTCCAGAGCTAAGCCGTCTGGACCTAGAAGGAACTGTATCAAGAAAGAAATGGTTAGAGTTGTACCAACATCATCATACATTGGACTATCCAGCGTGTCTGCATTTCCATAAATGTTTTGATGCGCAGTTTAAGAAACACTGAGAGTACTTTATCACAGAGTGGCCACAAGCCTTTGTGAAGCCTGGTTCAATTTTCACACTTGTCTTGAATGTTCTCTTGTTTTGTGAGGTTTGTGTATTATTACCCTTTCCAGTGAACTGCAAGCCAACTTAGTGGAAAGAGCATTTACACCAACTTACACCAAAACATGTAATATTCTCCCCAGAATTACATTGGTCCTGGTGTTGTCATTTCGTTTTGAGCCTGCATCAGGATAATTGTACAAGTAGGCTCATAAAATAGCCTAGATGAGTCTTCGACAGTAACCAAAGTTATATCTTTCAGCACTGAGAGAGGATGGAACCGTAGATATGAAGTTGACTGTTAATGACTTTGGAAAGCAATGTGTGTGGCTGCGTAGAGAGAGTGTGGAGTAACTGTGTGCATTAAGCTGAAGGTTCTCAAATGTAGCGCTGGTGAGAGACTTGGCGCAATGGGCGAAAGAAGGAATGGAGCTGAATCATCTACCGGTTCACTTGTGCACAGTAGTGCATCTGTTTCTACGATATCGCACTGTCTATAGCACATACACTTAACCCATAAATTCTAGTGCATGAACTAGAGACAGAACATCTTGGAAACAGCAAGAGGCAACTACTGCTCCCTGCTTGCGAGCTTTGCTGTCTGCAGCTCATGCACTAACTCTGACAATTTTAAGGGAAGCGTATGCGCTTTAGACCGTGCAATGTCTTGAAAATAGATGCACAGGTCGGCTCTGCAGCAGCGCATCTGGTCATGATACGGCCCTCGTGAGGACAGTTTATCCCCTGCATTACCATAGTTAAACATAATAACTATTGCAGTGCATATATCGTGTGAGTAGGATCATGCAACAGATCCATCTGAATTCCACCATAAATCTGAAAGTGATGAGTCTGGACTGCCTAGACACATGGGCTGAGATTCTGAACACTGTCACGCAACGCAGCGCAGCCGCCTAAGAGGCTGCGCTGCATTGAGTAACAGGAAGAGAGCAGGAGAGTGGCATATTCACAGAGAAATGGCACTCTCCTCCCCTCTCCCAAGCGGCGGTGCTGATTTCAGCAGCCATGCGCCAGGCACATACCTTAGCGCCATAGGGCTATGGTGCATTCCTGAGTCTAGCATAGGTTTTGTACAGGAAGGGTACCCTTCCTGTACAGAATACTATGCCTAGTCATGTCCAAAAGCATTTCCTACTTTGCATGTCTGCTGCACAGTGCAGCAGACATGCAAAGTCGGAAACGCATGGAGAAATGTAAACATTCCTCCGTTTAATGACTGTTTTTCAGCTGCGTTAATTTTTGGCGCTAAAGCTTTTCCACTAATGTTTGTGAATAGGGTTGAGCGTCAAAAAGCATGAGTGGTTGCATGGGAACGCCCATGTACCACCCATGTAACACCCCCTTAACGCAAAGTAATGACTCTTGTAACCTACAACGCAAATCCCAGCACTTCCCACCTGGAATTTTGAAAGAATGTGAAGTGTCAATTTGAAGGCTTGAAAAGGATTTCTAGTTATATAAACTTGTCCTCACAAACTACTGGGCGAACCTTCCTCGAAAAGCAATGCTCATTTTTAGCTTGCAAAAGAAAATATTTTTTTTAGAGTAATTAGGCGAATTGAACACGAGCTGGAAAGATTTGTGTTCAAATTGTGGGCTGAAGGTTTGAATCCTGTTGAGACAGCTGAATTTTCGACTGACCTTTTTAATAAGGCGATTTAATGTTACACTATTAAGGTCCTAAATCTATATTTCAAGGGACTCCCCTTGCTGTAATATTGCACCAGAATTCCCAGTATCAACGGCTGCACAAAGACTGGATCATGACGAGAAACCCCTACGGAATAGGGAATTACAGCTGAAATTGACGTGACCACGTGCGTTTAGAAATGTAATTTCCATATTCTAGGCCATTTTACACAGACACATTCCATCAAGTTCAACCCCAGAAAATACGTTTTCCGGGTGTGGTAAAACTACATGATGTAATACTGCAGATCTCTGAGTAGTGGTTTGACTGAAACTCCTATTTCTGCACAAATTGGTAATGCCGAGATACCCAGAATGAGGGTCTAGATGGAGGTCCTTTTATCAACCTAAGGAAGATGAAATACTGAGCCAAGCATACCCAAATTTGAACTTGTAGTCAACAGCTTACAAACTGAAATCAATAGAAATGAATCAACATCTAACTATCTTGTTAAAAGAATATCGTAAGCGGAAATGGGACTGGTTGTATTAACCCTTTATAAAGAACATGCTACATGCTGAGTTGCTTCTTAGTGCTTTTAATAAAAGTTTTATTTTACCCAACTTAATGTTACTCTTTTTATTGTGCCATGCCTGCTAAAGGCAACCCAGTAAGTAAACTGAGCACAGGTCCCTACATCAGTCACAATATTTCACCAGCTACATTCCCAGCAACTAGGGCATAAATGGAAGAAAGCAGGTTTATGTAATAATTTCTGATAGGTCAGTGCTTGTAAAAGAATGCTGTGTGTATGGAGTCCGCGGTTAGACTACAGACAGACTGCAGAGAGAATAAAGTAAGGATGCTAGCTGTCACACCGTCCAAACAGGAAGACAAAAATACACAATTTTCACTAAGGCCAGCCTCCACTCATCATTAATGCCCTATTACTTACCAGTAATCTTCATTACTCCTGGTTCCGTTGTCATCATCCCATTCATAAACAAAGTGAGATAATCCTATCTCACCAACAGAAAAAAAGAACAAAGGAATGCTGGTCCTACCCCACCTCCTCCCCCTGGAAGTACATAAAAACGTACATATCCCAGCATGCCCTCTGAATTACCAAGCCATCGATGAAGGCCGGCAAGTCCGGGAGGGAGGGAGGATAGTAATGAATGGGATGAGGACAACTGGACCAGGAGTAATGAAGCTTACCGGTAAGTAATAGGGCATTACCCCCAGGCCCCTCCTGCCTCATCCCATTCATAAACAAAGCGAGCATTCCCAAGCAACCAGCGGTATTCATCAACAACAAACCACCAGGACACAAAGCGGACAGCAAAACCCAGTGATTTATTGAAACAACAGAACAAGAAATTCGAAGCACATAGCCCGCAGTACCCCCAAACTGAAATCAGCATCATCCCGAGCAAATTCTAGATCCGATAATGCCTCACAAAAGTATTAGAGGACGCCCAAGTAGCCGCCCTACAGATCTCGGACAGGGAAATACCCCGAACCTCAGCCCAGGAGGCTGCCACCCCCCGGGTAGAGCGCCCCTGAACCCCCGCTGGAGGAAGAGAACCTGAAAGAGAGTAAGCCGACATAATGACCTGCTTCAGCCAGCGAACAATGGAAGAAGAAGAAGCCTTCCCCCCACAAGAGGCAACGCCAAAAGAGACAAACAGGGAATCCAATTTCCTAAAAAGACATGTACAATCAAGATAGACACGCAAAGCCCTGCAGACATCAGGCAAGGACCAAGGAAGATCGTCAACAGAGTCCTGATCCGTGCACAAAGCAGGCAACACCAATTCCTGGGAGCGATGGCACTGTGAAGATAACTTGGGGACAAAAGCTGAATCCAAACTGAGGACCACACCATTGTCCGAAAAAGACAAAAATAGCTCCCGAGCCATCAGAGCCCCCAAATCCCCAAGGCGCCGAGCCGAAGTATTGGGCACCAGAAAAACCACCTTCAAAGTCACAAATTTGATGTCCACTTCAGACAAAGGTACAAATGGAGGAGCCACCAGAGCCTGCAACACCAGGGAAAGATCCCAAAAGGGAAAGGACGGCCGCACCACAGGACGTGACAAAGAAAAACTCCTCAACAAGTGAGAGACCAAGTACTCAACATACGACAAATTCCCCCAAGAGGAACGGAAAGCCTTAATGGTGGCCTAATGAGCCCATAAAGTGGAAACAGACAACTGCTTAGCAAAGCCCTCCCACAGAAACTGCAGTACATCTGGCAAAGAACTATCCAAAGGGGACAAATCCAGAGCCCGACACCAGCGCTGGAAGTTACCCCAATAGCGCCCATAGGACTTCAAAGTAGAAGGCTTATAAGACTGTTGCAGAGCCAAGGCTAAATGTTCAGGGAAACCCCGATGCTGCCACCCCTGCCTCTCAACTTCTACACAGACAGCCGCAGCGGCGGGAGAGACAACATCGGAGATGACCGCAGGGTAGACGGAAAGCAAGGGAGAAACCAGGGACCCTGCACTGCCAACAGCCTCAGAGTGGGGAACCAAGACTCGATGAGGCCAAAACGGAACCACCACTACCACTTCCCGGGACTCCCGGCCCAGGCAAGCCAAAAACCGGGGGATCAGTGCCAGTGGAGGAAAAGCATACAGCAGGCGTGACGGCCAAGGAATGGTAAGAGCATCCACCCCCGAAGACCCCTCCTGACGTACCCGGGAGCAGAACCGGGGCAGCTGGGCATTGTGCCAGTAACCAAGGAGGTCAAAATAGGGAAGACCAAACTTCCTGCACAAAAGCTGAAAAGCCACTGGAGTCAGAGACAACTCCTGGGAGGTGGGGAAATAAAAACTGGGGGCATCCGCCACCCCGTTGTCCACACCCCGAATATGAGCAGCCAAGAGAGACATCAGATGCCCCTCCACCCAACAAAACAAGGGAATCACCAAAACATTCAGAGACTTGTACCTGGATCCCCCTTGATGATTCAAGTAGGCCACCGACACCTTGTTGTCTGAATGCACCACTACATTGCGCCCCAACAACTGACTGCAGAAACCCACTACAGCACGGGACACTGCAGGCAACTCCCGCCAATTCAAAGAACGCCACTGCTCCGGAACGGACAAATGACCTTGAAGTGCCCTGTACTCCAACGTCGCCCCCCACCCGAAAGCACTGGCATCCATCGTCAGGACCGCCGGAGGAGAGGGGTGCAATGGCAGACCCTGAAAAAGATGGTCCGAAACTGTCCACCAGCGCAGGGCAGGGAGGATTGAAGGAGAAACCAGAACCAGAAGGGCCAGATCGCGAGACAACAGATTCCAATGGGCCAACAGATACAACCACAGAGGCCTGAGATGAAACCGCGCCCAAGCCACTGTACACACCGTCGCTGCCATGAGACCCAGAAGCCGCAACCAGAGACGGACCGGAAAAGGGCACCCCACCAAGAACTCCGGAGCCAGCGAACACAAGGTCATTGCCCGAGAGACAGGCAGGAACACCCTGTTCAGATCAGTGCGAAAGCTTGCCCCGATGAAAGTCAAGTCCTGCAAGGGCTCCAGGTGACACTTAGGAAGGTTCAGCAGAAAAACCATGAGCTCGCAATGCAGAACCCACCACACCCCGATCCACCAACAACTGATCCCGAGAGGGAGCATGGATCAACCAGTTGTCCAGGTCTGGGTAAACGAGGACACCCTGAAGATGTTAATAAGCCACCAACGGTGCCACCACCTTGGTGAACACCCGCGGGGCTGACCTCAGGCCAAAAGGCAGGACCTGAAACTGAAAATGATGGCCCTGAAGGTAAAGCCGCGGGTACCGATGAGAACTGGGGTGAATCAGGACATGATAGTAAGCGTCCTGGAGATCAAGGGAGCACAAGAAATGGCCCGGGAGAACCAACGGGATCACCCGCTGAAGAGTCTCCACAAACTTGTTCACAGCCTTCAAGTCGAGGACCAGTCGGAACCCCCAGTCACTTTGGGAACCAGAAAAATCAGGGAGTAAAACCCCCTCCCCACTTCCAGAGGAGGAACCGCCTGAATCGCGCCCTTCTTCAAGAGAGACTCGACCCCTAGAGACAGCTAGGCCCTCTTGGCCCGACAGGACGACCAAGGAGTTGTACGAATCCCTGAATTAGGAGGAAGCTCCGAAAACTCGATGCAATAACCCTGACAAACAATGTCCAGAACCCGCACATTGGAACAGGACTGCAGCCAGGCCAGGAGAAAGAACCGCAGCCGACCTCTGACCAATAATCTGGGATCTGCAGCCATATAGTCAAGAACGAGGTTTCGGCGGGGGAGACTTTTTGGAAGAAACAGCCGCAGTGGAGGGCTGCTTAAAAGAGGAAGAGCGATTTTTCTTTTTAAACAGCTTATGCAAATTGCACTCCAATCCCTCCCCAAACATCATAGTCCCCTGAAAAGGCAAGCGCAAGGTGCAAGCCTTGTGAGCAGAATCAGTCTTCCAGTCCTTCAATACCAGATTGTGGTGGGCCACCACACCAGTGCCATCCGAAAGAGACGAAACCCTCACCACATTGAAGGACACATCAGAGAGGAACTCCACCTGCCGCTCGATGTGCTCCAAAATCCCAGAACAGTCAAAGGTATCATCCATCAACTCATACAGGGCCTTGATATCAGAGACTGAGCAACGTAAGTGCCATAAATGCCATCCCGGAGGGGCAAATGCGACCCAGAGTACACCTTCTGCAGGGAAGCATCCACCTTGTTATCAACAGGATCTTTAATCACTGCATCCTCAGCCAAGGAAGTCCGACCCACAAGACTGGCCACAAAGGAATCAATCCAAATAGAGTCTGGCAACTCCTTAGACATATCCTGAAGCAGGTAAAGTTTAGCCATAAACCTTGGAAGCATGATATGATCAGGATCCTTCCATTCCCGCTGCAGAACCTCAAGGATGTAGGGATGGACTGGTACATCAACCGCAGCCGAACTCTGAAACTGCCGCAGCAACGAACCACCAGACGTACTGGGAGCCTCATCATCAGGAAACCCCATGTTGGATTTGACATGTTTAAGCAATTCAGGCAACATATCCTTGTCAATGTATTTTCCCTTATGTTCCAGACCCCCCATCCAATCCTCCTTAGAACCAGAAGAATGAGAGGAATGAAAAGGAAGAGAGCTCTTGGAACGGGTCCCCCCATCTCATGCAGAGTTTCTTTAATCAACCTCTTGATCTGAGCATCATTTGCCTCCCTTCGGCGTTTAGACTGCGCCGTAGAATGGGAAGAAGAAGACTCAGAGGAGGAGGGCGAGGGGCGCTCCACATGCCTGCTCTTCCTGGAATGCTTCCCCATGACAAATATCCAGATGCCTCAAGGCTCCAATCAGCGCTTGGAACCGGTATCTGAAGCACCAACCAGTCCTGATCCTGTGCCAGAAGTCCAGGAACCAAGGGCAAAAACAGCAGGACAGAACTCATCAGGACAGGAACACACCAAGTGAACCCAACCACCAGATGCAGGAATGGCTCTTGGGAAATACAGCCAGAGCAATCAGACCAACCACAAGACTGGCATGTGGGGGCACAAAACCAGCCCAACCGCCCGATCACAGGATAAACATCAGCCTACAAGATTGGTAAACAGTCTGAAAGAAAAAGAAAACCACTATGCAGTACTTACACATGCTGGTCACTAAATACAGCAGCTCGCGCTTCAGACCGGCAGCCCAGCGCCTGACTTCCAGCCCGCCTCTCACCCAGAACTTAGGCCATGAGACCCGGAAGTGAAGCCTTCCCGGGATCCACCACAACGAGGTGGACAGACATCGCACCTCCTGACTTGCCCGGCAACCCAAGAGGTGTGAACCGGATTCCCCTGCCACAACCACAGGCCATCAGGAAGAAACCCCCACAACTCCTCCCAAGCCCGGCAGGGAAGGAGATGAGACATCGCCGCAACGCTCCCACTGCCCGGCGGTGAAAAACAGTGAGTAACCCAGGAGCTCCCCAGCTCCTGGTTTGTCCCATTCTGTCGGAAGACAGAAAAAAAGAACAGAGGTAATGCTGGGATAGGTACGTTTATGTAACACCCAGGGGAGGGGGTTGGGTAGGGCCAAAATTCCTTCATCCTTTTTTTCTGTTGGTGAGATAGGATTATCTCACTTTGTTTATGAATGGGAAGAGGACAGGAGAGACCAGGGGGTAATAGCCTATTGTAAATGCTTGAGGAGTTGTGTGTAACAAACCAACCAAAGGGCTCTACAGTTAAATAAATAAATAACCTAAAGGTCCAAACCACAATTAAGTAAAAAGAAGAAAACATTTAAAAAAAAGACAAGTGAGAGAACTGTCAAAGGGAAAAGTTAAGCAATAAAAAAAATATGATGCATTAAAAGCAAATGTTGTACAGAAAAATCAATAGAAATATGAGTGTAAGAATATTGTGTCCCACAGAGTCTCAAATGCCACTGGTGCACTTCAAGTGGTCAATGCACAAGTGCACATGGCTGGACCCAAGCAAGTGGTTAGCATTGTCGCAGATTACTACCTTTGTACTTAGAGAAAAGTTTGGCGCATGAGAAGTTGTGTAATGGTGGAATAAACATGAAAGACCAATCTGCACAGGGTTCCTTGAAGTCATAAGTGCAATGCAATAGTGTAAGAAATTGGAATATCTTTTGAGGGGGGCGAAAACCCATCGCAAATAATAATCACAATCTGTGTCAGGGTGAACCGTAAAGTCACTAAATAAACCTGTGCTTAACCTTCTGGTAGCTGGGCACAAAGAAGTCAGTCTTAACTTAGAGTGAATGTGTAAAGTATTTATGCAGCTCTAAAACAGTAATAACGTGAAAACATAAAACAAGGAATTCCCAAACAAATTTAGAAGGATAGAGTTAATTTAAATAAATAAAATGACATCAAAATAACAAAATTCCAATAAGTAAAACTGGAGATATTCATTTTTAAATTTGAATAAAAAATATCCACTAAAAACCACAAAGCATCAACTGCACTTATCTGGTCATGTTCGACCGGGTCAAACTCTAAAGTTAAGGCCAACCATGATGGAACGCTGGTAGAATACAGGGAACAAGTTTGTCCCAGTGGAAAGTTCACCTTCTGACTTAGAAACTTTTATGGAGAAAAAGTAGTCACCACGAGTCATTGTCGGGGCAAGCTGCAAGCTGGATCTGAATAGGGGCTCGACGATGGCGTATTGCTGAAGAGGGAGGTCTTGGTGCAGTTATCGACAAAGGCAGGAAAGCTCCAAGCAAGGGAAGTTTGTGCCCAGGAAGGCCTTGACATCAATCGGATGCTGCTCGCTGTCAATCAAGGTAAAGCCCTCTACATTCGGACTTAGAAACATTTCTGGAATTTGGATTTCATTCAGTGGGGCAAACCAGCAAGTTCTGGCCAACCAGCGATTCGATGTCAATGGCTGCGGCTCCAACAGCGATCCCAGTCTCAGTCAGTTCTCCAGGCAAAGTTTGCATAAAGTTCCTAATTCTCACTTCTTGCAGTAGGAGGTTCAGGAGGAGTACACTCTCACACCAGCTAAGTGTCCAGGCCTTGAGGGCACTACTTGGGAGTTAGGACTCACACCTACAGAGGCCAAAAGCCACTGTAAAACAAGACACAAGCCAGAGAATGAAAATACATAAGCACGTTGGTTTTTACTATTTGTGAGCATGGAAAAAAGCCAGGGGCTGTAGTCTGATTGTAGAAACATTTCTGAAGTAGACAAACAGTGACTGTACAGAACCAACCCAGGGTGCTGTGAAATTTATCTTTGCCAACATTAGGATGAGGCATTTATAAAAAAAATAGATGATGGCAGTTAACTTAATCAGATTTAGTGAGTAAATGGGAAAACATGTTGTCATGCAGACCTGCTATGCTTGTTCACCAGTCTTCCATATAACAGCATATATATTCTTATTTAACCGGTTTTGCAAACATCGCATTTGTAATACTCGCGCGCCCAAGGTTCTTTAATCTAAAAACCCAAAATTGCAAAGAGGGCAATTAAAACAAAAAATAAGATGAAACCTGCCATAATCTTGACCCATTTAGCTGGAACAACATTGTGAAAATCATCACACTTGAAGTAATATTTTAATTTAAGTTGGATGTTTTTTCTAGCCTGGGTTAACATCTGAACAAGGACGTTTCAGAAGAACAAAGCTTTCAAAAGTAAATGATGGCATGATTGTTCCAACCTCTGAGACAGTCTGGGCAAATTCACTGATGGAATCACTAACAAGCGCGTCCATTCATTATTTCTTTGATCTGACTTTGAAATGAAATTATATAGCATGTGCATCTCTTTCTCCTTCCTGAACTCAGATAAAATGATTAAAAGTTTTTGACCTTCTAAACGTTTTAGTTACTCTTAGTTTTGTGAACCAGGCAGTGAGTGCTCTGAATTGATTTTTAATGTTTTGTCTCCTTAATTTTTTAATCTTTCCTCTAAATTCAGATGAGAGTAAAATTAATTTTAGTTACATCATAAAAATAATACTCGGATTTGTATAGCGTGGCTAATAACCCATGAGGGTCTCTAGGTGTTGTTCATAGCAACAGGGAGATTGAGGGCCTAGTTTATGGCATCTTAAATAGGGCAGCTCAGCAAGGCAACTTGCTGCGCTGCCTTACACCAAAGTGAAAGGGCAGGAATGCCCTGTATTTAAGCAATACAGTGCATTCCTGTTCTTTCTGCCTGCGCTGGTGCCCATTGTGGCAGCCTAGCGCCAACACAGACACTATTGTGCCATGGTGCAAGGGTGCCTCCGTTGCATGCAGGATTGTTTTTGTGCAGGAAGGGGCACCTTCCTGCACTAAAACAAACCTGTGAGGCTGCAGAATGCAGCACATATGGAAAGAGGAAAAAACGAGGAGAAATAAACATATTTCTCTTCATTACGCCTCACCTTGGGAGGCATACGGATTTGACACCTTCCCAGGTTTACATCACTTTGTAAATCTGAGGCAGCTTCAAATTCCATAGGTGTTGCGTGGGAAAACCCACCGCAATGCCCATTGAATACCTACTCGGCGCAGAGTAAGGTGACGCAGCGTCACCTTACTCTTGATTTATGAAGCCTCTCAAAGTCATGCAGGGTGGCTTTGCGTGGCTTCATAAATCTTTCTGAGAGCTCTGTGTCACACATGTAACACTTCAAGTGGTACAAAAGTGACGCAGGGCTCTCATAAATAAGCCCCTAAGTGATTTGCCCAGAATCACAGGATTTTGAGCTGATGCCAAGACTCGAACCGGGATCCCCCGCTCCGAAGTTGGCAGTTGTGGCCATTACACCACACCCTCTCTCTCAGGGTAAACTCATTTTACATGTACACTATTCTGTCATCGTTCCCCTTTCACATGCACTTGGCCATCCTTATCAAAGATGATTAAATATTTACTTATTGACTGTCCTAACTCACAAGCCATGGCTTATGCATTAGAAAGTGAGCCACATAAGTCAATGCAATATGTGACATTTGGTATTCTAACCCGTAATGAGATAAGACATACAGGGCAACATAAACATTTTCAGCCCTTCACGTATTCATGTTACCATTCAGAAAAACTTTAATGAGGAATATATAATTTTCAGTTGATACGCTGCAGTTAATTATACAATGTAATACTATGATCTAACGTGTGGCTTAATTTAAGTGCATTATCAATTTATTTAGTGCATGTTTCAGATGAAAATTTGAACCTTATGTAGCAAAATGAGGACCTTCATTATAGTGAAGTCCAATGCTGCTGAAAGCTGAACAATTAGCTCTGTGAAAAAAGATCTCTGGTGGCATTTACTGTCCTTTAAAACAAATTAAATATTATGGTTCCTCTTTTCCTTTCTCTGTACATGTTCTTCATTGTTATGCATTTGAATTTGTATTTTCATTAACCTCAATAAATCGCAGTATGTCAGCAGAATGCGATTTACAGGAAATACATGAATTATTTAGAACACTATATGCAAATTGACTGCGACTATATTTCTGCTTTCTATGAATGCGGGACTAAGAAACCGCAATATAATTCGTCATATAAATGAAAGGGAAGGAACATTATTCAACCAAGCCCAACATCCTATATTCAAAGCGTTGCCTCACATTTATATGGTTTCTGGTTACCATGTGCCAGTAAGGATTGCACCAAAATGAACCTTGGATGCAAGTATGAATGTTGCACCTCGAGACCAATTTTCGTGCAGGATGTGATAAACATATGACCTCTGTCCTTACTCTTGTTTGACTTTTTGTGTTGAGCATTGCACACAGCGGCGGCTCCTCCGCTAAGGCGGAGGAGCGTCGCGCCACTGCTCTTCAGCAGTGCAAAAAAGGAATAATAAAATGATAATAACACGATATTATTATATTTTATTTTTCTGTGCTGAAGCCAGGTTTGGGGCGGGGCTTGGCTGTCATCACAGTCAGCAGGGGGAGGAGTGGTTGGTCCACTTAAGTGTGCTTGACTGTTTGGCCAGCTGTCTTGGGCCGGCCAAACAGTCATGTAAACATAGCATGTTCTCATCTCAGTTGTATTGCACAGCCTGGGTGGAGAACATGTACAGGCTCCCACTCACTGCCTGAGCACCGAACCAGGCCACTCAGACCAATCACAACGCTGCTGTCATGCTGGTGACAGTAGCGTTGTGATTGGCTTAGGGGAACCTGTGTGCTTCCTGCTTCTGGGAAGAGAAGCGGAGGAGAGACGGCGGAGGAGAGACGGCAGCCGTGCAGAGGTAAGTGACATTTTCTTCCCCTCCCCCCACTCCGCCACCCCCGTTCCGTTCCAGCCACCACTGAGTGCACAGTAAGCCTGGGCGTAGTTCGCGAAGTAGCGCTACGCGAAGCTACGCAAAGTGCAGTTCGCACTACGCGAGCTATGCGTAGCACTACGCGGACTGCGTAGTGCACTGTTCGCAATGATGTGCACAGCCTGTGACCATTGAAAGGTTGGAGTGTTATGAGAAAGCATACAGTGGCAACAAATGCCCTTGGATTCAATCCAACCTTAAGAGACACTATATTTCTGTGAAGGCGATGAGCTTTTCCGCTTCCGGGTAGAGCATCGACAATAATCCTAAAATTGCTTGGTGCATCTTTCTGTAAATTGTTGTTTTCAGCACTAAGATACACAGAAGCAACTTGGTGGATGGGTTCATTGCTCCGTTTATAAACTAGGAACAGGAAAACAACAGTCCACAGCCATTATTCTGCGGCAATTTTCAGGGAGACCATATTTCATTTTAGTAATTTCTGGCAGATAAAACATTCTTTTATTAGAAAAGCTGGGTTGAAAAATGTGAGGTCCAAATAATACAATTTCGTTTAACATCCTGTGGCCGCGATTACTTCAATGGCTTGAAAGAATGTCAACATTTAATAAAATTTTGCCTGGTATCGAGGGAGGTTATTTTCATGACCAATCAACAAAAGGTGCAGGCAGGGTGGCTCTTTTCACTGAATATATGGTGCACAATGAATGTCGCAATGCAAGAAAATGTGGTGCTCACACTATGGTGCAGTATATTGTGCATGTAGGGTGCACGCAGAATGGTACTAGAACAAGCAATTTTGGAACACACTGCGTGGAGGTGTGCATAGCAAATGCTGTAAGCAAAATATAGCGCAGTGGAAAAACAAAAGCAGCAACCACAATGTGAAGCACAGCATCGAAAATATGGTGCACAATGGATGACAAACTGTGCAGCAAATGTGGTGCACGCAGGATGGTGCTGAGTACAATAGTTGTGGTGCATTCAGTATAATGCAGTGCATGGCAAATGGAGCACGCACATTATGGCTCCAGGCATTGCGAATGTGGTGCCTGCATAACTGTACAGTGCATAGCAAAAAGTGATGTCAATTGCAGGGCACAGTGCATTGCAAATCTGGTACACAAAATACGTCAAAATGCCATTTTTATGGCAAAGTAACACAACTCAGCACAGCAAGTCACCATGCTGCACTGCGCTGCCATTCAGTGAAAGGGCAGGAATGCACAGTGTTTAAAAGAATATGACGCATTCAAGTCCTTGTCCCTGCCCTGGCGCCATTTTGGCTGCCTAGCGCCAATGCAGGTACCCTTTGCACCATGGTGTTATTAGGATAGGTCATACCAACCTTTAAAATGAGAGTGCCATTGTAAGGCCTCTGGGGAAGCAAGAGCTTTCTGGTGCACTACACTCAAGCAATTCTTTTCAGGATTGATGATTTTGTCCTTTATTAAAAACTTCTGCTAAAAGATTTTCCACATGAACTACAGAGGCTCCCAGGCGATTCAAACTTTGTTCAATAAACCAATTACTCCATTACTTCCAAGCAGAGCGTAATCTTTTGCTAGTTCCTGGTGCCCAAGCTTTCTTGACCAACTCTGAAGTTTGACTAGAATCCTCCTGACTCCCTAGGGACCCTGAAAAGCATTCACACTACCAACTGTGACTGACCTGCCTAAAACATCTTGTGAAACTCTCCTTGTGCCTTCCTCAGCAGTGATGGGAGCACCAAAAGAATTAATGGAACTTTCACTCTCCATGTCAACATCATTGAACACCATTCCCTAGCTTACCATCAAGGAATAATCAACACTAGATGTTCTTGGTCTCTATATTTTATAAAACCCTCGAAATTATCAAAAAAGGAAGAAAAGTGTACCTTCCTCTTACTGGCCACTCCTGCAACGAAGCCTCAAAAGCCTCTGTCTCTGGGACCGAGCGCCATCTGTAAAATCTCTGAAGCTATCTTGTGACTCTCAATGCAAATAGATCTATTATCAAGGGCCCCTATCTGACCGCCAGTCTCAGAAATACTTGCCTGCCCAACATTCCCTCAAATCCATCAGGTACAGTGTTTCAGTTGACCACTGCATTCAATTTGTCTGGTACATGCTCAGCCTTTACAAATATCTGATGATCTAGACAATAGTGCAGAAAATCCTTCACTAGGCCTGACAATTTCTTTGACTTTGATTGACATATGGATGCACTGATACATTATTAATTCTCAAGAAAATAGACTGGGGGGTCCCATTCACCAATCTCCTCACTAAGAAGGAACCTGTTATGAGCTCCAAACAATTGATGTGTGAACTCTTTTTCTCCACCGTCCATTTTCAACCTGTTGCTGCACGACCACTCCTCGCACCCCAGCCTAACAGACTTGCATCTGACTCTGTTGTCCAGAAATCGCCTTGCTTTGCCACGCTTCGTTATTCTTTATCCCCCAAAATATCTCTTCTCTTGCATCTGCAATTAATTTTATTTGATGATAATAGCACTATCCCTTTTGTAAATACTCTTCTTTTAACCTCTGAGACAGGCAATAATGTGAAGGACCTGGGAAAATAGTTTGGTTTGTTTGTCGAGAACAACAACTCTATGATACTTGCCAAATCCTTCAAAGGAAAAAACTCTTTGCGCAAAACTCTCCTGAATTCCACCTGATTTATCTTCTGTGCTGGAAGGCTCCACAGTAAATGGTCTGAATATACCATACACCCTAAAAATTCTACAAATGCCTCTTTACATTAGATGACCTATAACAGGTCTCGATAATTTCGAAAAACGCAATGCTGTAGACTAAACACTAAAAGGTAAGCAAGTAAACTGTCACCATCTGTTCTCCCATTCAATCTGCAATGCTCCTCATGAATTGGGATTGTAAAATAGGCATCTTTCAGATATAGTCTCACCATCCAATCTCGAGCTCAGATAATATCATTTAACAAATGTATCCCCCACATTTTGCATTTTAAAGTGGTGATACATCATCCACTGATTTGAATCTCGTATTTTTTTTTGGGCAGTTTTATAAAGCGCAAACTTTTCCTGAAGGTTTTGGAGCACTTTACATGAGCACCATTATTACTGACCTCATAACCTGGTGCAGGAGAATGTTTGAGCGGTCGCCCCTACTTTGTACTGGGCTTTACTACTGGCTTCTGACTCACTAGCCCCAGTGCACGTACTCGTACACCTAAAACATCCTGAAATTGGATAAAACTTGTTGAAATATAACACAATGTGTACTCAGGAGCTGTAAGTTAAATGTAACTAATTGACTGCAGCACCCACTGTGCCACCCACAACAGTGACAGTGCAAATATAACTGCAGGTCTACCACTGTAGCCTGTTTGCAGTTTTAAAACTGCAAATTCAACCTGCCAAAATAACCTCTTTTGAAAGGCGTACACCCTTCTTTTACATAGTCATCCTATGTAGGCTTTATTGCCAATAGGACATAGTGCATGGTTTTTTAAAGCACGACATGTAAAATGTAGTGTTAAACATGTCCTTTCAATGAAAAGTCCCCAAAAGCTATTTCACTGTAGCAGGTTTTGCTGCTTCATAGGAAAGCTTTGGGATTCATTATTACATATACTAATGTTACCTCTGGCTAGAAAACTGCCACAAAATATTTTTGGGAAATGTGTTACATGCCCAATTTACTGGCGAAGTTGGTTTTGTAATAAATATTCCAGAAAAGATACTTTTGCAAAGTTACCTTTTCCCTGCCTAAAGTCTCTAGAAGCCCATTTGTATGTGCTTCAAATGTCACCCTGGAGCTGAAGAGCCCCCTTGATGAAATGTGAACTTGCTCCCAGAGCAGGAACAAAGGCCTTTGGTGTAGGGAGGTGTTGTTTTTCCTTTGACAGTATGGCCTATGTGCTAGGCCCAGGAACAGATATAGCTAACACCTGGGCCTGCCTCTTCCCTTGGTCCCTCCAGTCAGACAGGCACCAATCAAAGTGGGAGAGGAGCTGCTCCAGAACTGGTTTAGAGTGACCACAGATGAGGGGTTGCTCATTTCCATGGCCACACCACTATGGTTCAGCCAAAATGGTTTTAGGTAGAGAGAGGCACTATGGGATTTTGTTTTTTTTCATTGAAAAACAAAATGTATAATCATTTATTTAGAATTAGAATTTAGAATACAAATGGATTAGCATTCATAAATAATAATCTGTAGAACAGGGCAGCCCAACTTAGTACTGGTTTTAGATTGACAGAAGAGAATCTTTTTTTAATTTTTTTTAAAAATATTTTTATTTAGTATAGTTCAGTTATAAATTATTACATCGTCTCACATTTCCACATGATTAAAAATGTAAAAAGAAATATACAAGAAAACAGGCGAAGTTAAAATATTGCACAATTCAGATCCAAAGTCATGTACAGCATTTCTAAAACCATAGTTGTTGTGTCCCCCGCTTAACAACCCACCAAGTGTATACTTCATTGCCGATTACATATCTTCTTAACAAACTAGCTCTTAGCACAGATTTTCCCATAGTTTCGCAAACTTCCTATATGACCCCGATCTTAGAGCATATTTTCTTTCACATTCCTTAATCCTATTTAATTTACAAAGTAGATGCTGGAAGGTCGGGATATCATTAGACCGCCATCTTTGAAGGATCAATGACCTAGCTACCAGGACCAAAATATATATTTGTTTTTTTGCAGTAGATTAGCTATTAAAATGGGTGAGCATCCTAGCACAACAGTCTGGGTGTCTAACGTCTGCTGAACTTTCAATCTGTTAAAACAGTACTGACTAATTGCTCCCCAAAATCAATTCAGCTCCCAGATGATATGTGTCCACTTCCCTCCTCCCTCCATATTGCAGCAGAAGCAGTTTGCAGAAATCTGAGGGTTTATTATATGTAGAAAATCTGGCGTTCGATATAAGAGAAACTTAGTGTAATATTGCATTCGTCTAAGATTGGCCGCTTTCAATAAAGAGTAATTAAACTTATTAATCTGATTTAAGGCCAAGGTAGTGATCTGTAGCCCTTCCTGGGATTGCCATTTTCTCTGTGCTTCAGATACAGTTTACCTGTTGCCTGGCCTCGTAGTAGGGCGGCCCAGCTGCTGATCGTTTTGCAATTTTTAGGGTCTAACAATTGCCCCGCTAGCTCGCTGGTATCATTAATGTGTATAGGATTGAGTTCCTGTGGAAAATGTCTAATCCTAATGAAGGACGTTTGAAGAGGCAATATTTTCTAAGATTCTCTTCTGCAACAAGTCCTAACATGGAGGTCAGGGACGCTGCCCACATGCGTCACGGCTAGTGCGCTCCACTACCGGTCACTCCCCCGGAAATGAGCAGCGTCGGAGAAGGACGAAGACGCTGAGACAATAGCGCCTTCGGCGGGCTCCTCGTTGGAATGAAGTGCATTTTCTTGTGTTTCTCTGCGGCTCTTCCTTGCGGCTCATCTGAAAACCTTGAGGCGGAGAAGACGCGGCCACATAAATGAAAACCTTGAGGTGGAGAAGACGCGGCCGCATAAATGAATCTACGTTGCTGAGATCAGCGTCCGGATGAACAGTACTGAGTGCAATATCCAACGGAGTCTGCCACATGACCCGCTGCGCTCCCGATGGCATTTGAGTACTGCTGAGTCAAATTGATACCAAAGGGGATGATGGACGGAGCGTTAGAGCAAATCAAACACTCACCCCCAGTCAACTGATCTGGGTTTAATCCATCATCATTCTTTAGCTCACTCCACCACCCCAGTTCAGACATGGCCATATGCAAATCAGTCTGACCCTGTGCCTCATGGGAACAGTCCAGCCCGAACTGCCAAGCCATGTCTTCCCTGGACCGGAAACAAGCATCCTGGGACCGGTTTTGGGTTCAAAGCCCTCATCAGCCAGGCTATCTTGAATCCAGTGGCAAAGTGAGCAAGGGACCCACGTCTGGGCATACCCTGCCAACTTAGGGCGAACAAAGCGATACCAAAGGGGATGATGGACGGAGCGTTAGAGCAAATCAAACACTCACCCCCAGTCAACTGATCTGGGTTTAATCCATCATCATTCTTTAGCTCACTCCACCACCCCAGTTCAGACATGGCCATATGCAAATCAGTCTGACCCTGTGCCTCATGGGAACAGTCCAGCCCGAACTGCCAAGCCATGTCTTCCCTGGACCGGAAACAAGCATCCTGGGACCGGTTTCGGGTTCAAAACCCTCATCAGCCAGGCTATCTTGAATCCAGTGGCAAAGTGAGCAAGGGACCCACGTCTGGGCATACCCTGCCAACTTAGGGCGAACAAAGCGATACCAAAGGGGATGATGGACGGAGCGTTAGAGCAAATCAAACACTCACCCCCAGTCAACTGATCTGGGTTTAATCCATCATCATTCTTTAGCTCACTCCACCACCCCAGTTCAGACATGGCCATATGCAAATCAGTCTGACCCTGTGCCTCATGGGAACAGTCCAGCCCGAACTGCCAAGCCATGTCTTCCCTGGACCGGAACAAGCATCCTGGGACCGGTTTCGGGTTCAAAACCCTCATCAGCCAGGCTATCTTGAATCCAGTGGCAAAGTGAGCAAGGGACCCACGTCTGGGCATACCCTGCCAACTTAGGGCGAACAAAGCGATACCAAAGGGGATGATGGACGGAGCGTTAGAGCAAATCAAACACTCACCCCCAGTCAACTGATCTGGGTTTAATCCATCATCATTCTTTAGCTCACTCCACCACCCCAGTTCAGACATGGCCATATGCAAATCAGTCTGACCCTGTGCCTCATGGGAACAGTCCAGCCCGAACTGCCAAGACATGTCTTCCCTGGACCGGAAACAAGCATCCTGGGACCGGTTTCGGGTTCAAAATCCTCATCAGCCAGGCTATCTTGAATCCAGTGGCAAAGTGAGCAAGGGACCCATGTCTGGGCATACCCTGCCAACTTAGGGCGAACAAAGCGATACCAAAGGGGATGATGGACGGAGTCAAATTGAGCTCCCCCCTCCTGCTCTCCCCCTGCAAATTCGCTGATTTCACTCCCGGGCCCCATCAGAGAGCAACAGTGACGTACTGGATGGGAGATACTGCATGGCCCGGTGAGTTACTAAGTGCTATGTACTAGATGCCGCATTGACAATTGGCGCCGTGACTTTGCAGTAAACAGTTGGGGTCCGAAAAGAGTCCCTCCCCTTTTTTCTTTGGAATTTCTTTTATTTTGCATAGCTCTGTGGAGATAGGGGGGTTTAAAGAGCCCTTTTTCAGCAGTAGGCTAACACCTTAGTGCAATAGTAGCAGTCCATGGAGGTCTAGGCGACAGCGCCTCATAGGCACAGCAAGCAGAGGGCAGGACTGCATAATACGGGGGAGCTGAGCTTGCGCTACATCTACCCCTCTCTGGGGAATCCAGTGCCGGCACCTTCATAATCGGAAATCCCCCTTCCAGCGCTGCTGTGTGAGAGCTGGCACCCGACTGCTAAGGGGACGAGTGGTACAAAGGGGGGGGGGGGAGAGCCGAAGATAAAGAAGTCAAAGCATGTGCACATTTAAGCGAGAGCCCCTAACCGCTAATCCTCTTCTGGTTAGTCAATCCACCCACGCTCGAAAGTCACGCAATAAGGGTGGTCTAGAGAAGACAGTGGAAAGCTCCCGCACCCTGTGTAACGCACAGCTAAGGATGGATCTCAAGGTGCAACAGCTGATGGAAGCCGATAGGTTACAGGCCACAGACTCTCCGCTAGACACAGAAAAAGGTGATGTCAATGTAAAAAAAAAAGTTACAAACTGCAAGTTCTTCCAGGAGCCTGGAAAGAACAGAAGAGTCCAACAGTAATATGGAAGCTGATGATCTCCATAAGATGTCCACATCCGAGCCTCCTGAACCCTTTTCCACCCCTACCTGCTGCAAACCATACCCTTTATTCTCAAAATCTCACATGGTTCCAGCAGCTGCCAACACTGCCGACCAAGCAATGAATACAACGACAACACAAGCTATACCAGCCCCAGTTCAACAGGCGGCAAGGCCAAAGGAGACAGCAATGAACATTCAACTGTTTCTCAACCTGTTTTTCAACTTGATACCATCATAGTAGACAACGAGGAATTTCCCCAGGAAGTGGAATGGAAAGATCCCAATCCTTCGGTTAAGGATAAGTTTGATGTGATTTATCAAAGATCAAAGAACTGCGGATGATACAATCACAGGAGATTGCTTTGCTGCATACAAGACTGTCGCAAATAGAGGATACAATGGTAAAGGTCCCAGAGCGGCTAGCTGAAGCCGAGCAATGAGTATCCCGCCTAGAGGACAAGGCAGTAATTCGCGAGCAGGAAATAATTCAAATTAGACGAAACATGGAGGTACTAGAATCAAAGCTGCAAGACATGGAAAATTACAATTGACTGTCAAATCTACGGCTAGTGGGATTCCAGAAGCAGCGGAGGGGCCACAGGTTCGGGACTGGGTTGAGTCCCTGTTGAAAAAAGCCATCCCAGAACTATCAGGCGATCTAACGATCACAAGTGCTCACCTTTCCAGCGCCCCAATAATGCAAAATATTCACGCACCATCTTAGTAAGCTTTGCTGACTTTCGAATTAAGGTAAAAATTATTTCTAAGGCAATCGAAAAAGAAGTTTGTCAACACAAGAAATTCCACAAGTAAAAAATTTCGGATATGTCAGCAATAGCAGCTAAAAGTCAGAGAGAATTTATCCGAATGATTAAGCCTTTTAAGTCTCAAGGGGCACAGGCAATTATCGTCTAGCAATCAAAGTTGAAGGTTCTTGCAAATGGCAAGTTCCATCTACTAGACAATGTAGCAAAGGCGCAAGAACTGCTTCAGCAGATATCGAACTGATTAGAGTATTTAATCTGCCGCCATGAATGTTGTTTGCCGATTTATGACTTAATTTCTTTCTCTCTCTCTTTCATTCTTTGGGGGGGCAAGACCGGGCCCCGGGGGACATGATCACTCAGTGGAAGGGAGGCGCACCAAGGGGTGCAGCACCGTGGCACCCAGTACACCAGAAGGGGGTTAGAAGGAGTTGAGGGCCATTCTCCCACAGTTCTCACAGGATGAGGGTGGGGATAGGGATGGGGCACCTAGGGTGGGGGAGGGTTGGCACTGGGGCAGGGAAGGGGGGACTTGCAGAATGGAAAAAGGGGATAGTTCATCTAAATGCCAATATGTCCACATGACACTGGTAAAAATCAGGAATTAATACAAGACAAGTAAGGTCAATGGACTGAAAGGTCACCTCAACTCTCCAGGTATCTGTATTAATGCTGAACACTACCATGCACTTTATATGCTATATGTACCGCATTGTCACTTTATTTGTTTCCTACGCACAGACACTTTTACTAGTTAAATCATGTACTGTCAAATACAAGACAACTAAGGTAAATGGGCTGAAAGATTATCTCAACTCTTCAGGTATCTATATTAACGCTCAATACTTTTATACATTTCATATGTTATTTCTACCGCATTATCACTTTACTTGCTTCTTATGCATAGACACTTTACCTAGCTAAACCATGTACTGTAAAACTAGCACCTCCACGTGTTTTAAAGTGCGGACATATCTACAGGCACAAGGTACTTTGAATTGGATCCATTTCCCCTGATGGTTTCCCATCAGCAGGCACCTAAGGACTCTGTAAGAATTCTCTCTTTTAATGCCAATGGTCTGAATAATAAAATAAAAGCTCGGGCTGTCGAAGAATGGCTGAAAGGCAATACCCCAGATATCATATTGATTCAGGAAACGCACTATGTAGACAAGAGGAAATTCTCATTTAACATCTTTCAGCAATGGGCAGGTATAGTAATTTTTTATCGGCAAGCACAGCTCAAAGGGGGATAGCAATCTTTTTTAATAGATTTTTCCCTTTTCAGATTTTATACTCCCAAGCAGACAAAGAAGGAAGGTGGGGGTTAGCTAGTGGTTCAATTAATTATAATAGACTTACCATAGCCATGATCTATGCCCCAATAGAAGACAGTCCTGCGTCTCTGTTGGAGGTAAACAGCGTTTACTTCGCATGCGATAATTCGCATGCCATTACAACGCGGTCGTTACAACGACCGCGTCGTTAGTTCGCATACCTTTACTACGCAAGTCGGAACAACGACTTGCGTTAGGGGGGAGAAGGTGTTGGATTTAAAATCCAACACCTTCCCTAGTGTCCGCACAGACTGGAGTTGGAATAGTAAATTTTACTATTCCAACATCCAGCGCCCCCTACTGCAATTCGTTGTTCCGAATTGCGTAGTAAAGGTATGCGAACTAACAACGCAGTCGTTCTAACGACCACGTTGTAATGGCATGCGTACTAAACGCAAGCTAAGTAACGAGTGCTATTCCTGTTGGACCTATATCATGCATTGCTGCTACTCCCTGGTATGGTAATAATAGGTGGTGATTTCAACTTCTTATGGAAGCCTGTTCTGGATTCATCTTCCGGGGTACAGAAACAAAATAATCCTCGCACAGGTGAGGTGCTATTGGAATGTATGGAAAAACTAGACTTGATAGACAGTTGGCGGGTAAAATTTCCTACGAAAAAAGAATATTCGTGCTTCTCAGCCAAATATAAAACAGCCGCTAGGTTGGACTATTTTTTTATCTCTAGGTAACTAAATTTTGTTAATTGTATTTATATACAAAACAGCTTTTCAGATCATGCTTTAGTAAAACTTGTAGTATCTGGACTCGGGGGGGGGGGGGAAACCTCCAAAATTGACATTTAATAGAGTACATCTAGAGGATGAAGATTGGTGTAAGGAAATCGAAAGGTAGATTGAAGGCTTCTTCTGTATAAACAGGAATATGGCCACAATAGAAAAAGTGTGGGAGGCCTTTAAAGCCACTATTTGTGGATATATAACGTCTAAACAGATTGCAACTAGACGTGCTCAAAACATAATGAGAGCATACCTTGATGCTGAAGTCAGGCGTTCTAATGAACAATATCTGAGGGAGAAAAGCAGTAAAAACAAATCAGCTTTAGAGCTAGCTCGTTAGGCCATGCAAGACTATTATACTAAAGTATATATGGCTAATTCCGCCTATCTCCAAAGGGTTTGCGAGGAGAGTGGATTTACTGGTAAATTTTTAGCCTGGCAAATAAAAGATAAACAGGCACAGCGTTCACGCGTTGGCCCACAAAATCACTACAGCCCGCATTATTAATGAAGAGCAAATACAAAAGGCGTTTTTAGAACACTATGAAACCATTTACTCAGTTAGACAGGAGGTGGACTGACTGAAACTAAAATCGTTTCTTACTAGATTGTAAATTCCAAAATTACAGGCAAGTCAAAGCACAAGTGTGATCGCCAGTGTCACATTACAAGAAATCGAAGTGGTTGTTCAATCCCTTGCTAATGGTAAAGCATGTGGAGAGGATGGCATACCGGCGGAATTAAAAAAAAAAATCAGTGCAATATTAAATCAGGAACTAGTTTCGTTAGCCAATCATATTCTACAGGGTGGAGAGATACCATCTTCTTTTCGCACGGCTGTGGTGGTTAGCTTCTTGAAAAAAAACAAAGATAAAGAGGATGTGAATTCTTATAGGCCTATCAGCCTCTTGAACACAGATTATAAAATTATAGCCAAACTACTAGCAAATAGAATGAATAGGTGCGTAGGGTCAATTATACACACAGACCAGTGTGGATTTGTCACCGGTTGACAATTATCTTTTAATACCACCTTTTTAGTTGAGGCTCTGGACTATTTTACTCAAAATAAAATCCCTGCTCAAATTATGTTATTAGATGCCGAAAAGGCTTTTGACCTTGTGTGCTGGGAAAGTCTTTTTTACATTTTAGCTGAATTTGGCTTTTCTTCTGAGTTGATTGCCGTAATTTCTAAATTTTATAAGGGGGCCACGGCACGAATAGTTGTAAACACTAATAAAGTTGGCAATTGCAGAGTCGTTAGCGGAACGAGACAAGGCTGCCCCCTGCCTCCCCTACTCTTTGCGTGTTTTATAGCGCTCCTTGCCATAGCCATTCGCTCAATTAGTAGTTTGACATCTCCAATGCCTGGTATGACAAACATTAAGCTTTATGCTGATGATATTGCTCTCTTTTTAAAACCTAATTTAGAAGTCCAAAATCAAATATTTAATATTTTCCAGGAATTTCAATCCATTGGAGGATACAGAATAAATAAATCAAAGACAGAGATATTGCTCTGCAATTTTACTTCTGACACTTCATTATCAGAATTGAGTCCACTGGTTAATATTAGGCCTAAGAGGTACCTAGGCGTATATGTCACTCACGCACCCACTCACAAATCCATACAAACTCTCACACACCCATACACTCACACATCCACTCAGAGGCCCAGAGAACCATTCACACACCTACTCACAGACCAACACAGGCACTCACCCACTCACACAGCCACAAACACACCCATACAGCCACTTACACATCCACTCACAGACCCACACAGCCACTTACACACCCACTCACACACCTATACAGCAAAACCACTGACACAACCACTCACACACCCATATAGCCACTCGCATACAACTCAGAGACCCACACATTCACTTACACCCCCACTCATACACCCACCCACCACGCACTCACATGTCCACTCATACACCCACACAACCACTCACACATCTATGCAACCACTCACACACCCACTCAGAGACACAGAAAACCACTCACACACCCATACAGACACTCACACACCCAGTCACCCATCCACTCAGCCACTCACACGCCCTTTCACATACCCATGCAGTCAATGATACATCCACTCAGAACCCCAGAGAACCACTCACATGCCCACTCACACACCCACACAGGTGCTCACACACCCAATCAGAGACCCAGAAAACCACTTACACACCCATTTACACACTCATACAGCCACTCATGCACCCAGTCATATATACATACAGCCACTCACACACCCACTCATATACCCATACAATCACTGATACATCCACTCAGAGACCCAAAGAACCACTCCCACACCCACTCACATACCCACTCACACACTCACTTACACACCCATACAACCACTCACACATGCACTCACACACCCATACAGCCACTCACACACCCAGTCAGAGACCCAGAAACCACTCACACATCCATTCACACTCATACAGCCACTCACACACCCACTTACAGACCCAGATAACCATTTGTACATCCACTCACAGACCCACATAGGAACTCACACACCCACTCAAGGATTCACACACCCACATGCACACTCATACAGCTAGTAACACACTCATTCACTGACTCACACAGCCACTTACACACCCAGGGGCCCATGGGTTGGCTGCCTTTAGGGTATTGGCCTCAGAAAAATTTATGAAATACTTACCCTCACTGGATACTGTCATCAGTGATGTCATTTGAGATGTCATCAGTGATGTCACTGATGATGTCATGAGTGATTTAATATGTGATGTCATAAGCAGTGCTTTGCAGGGGCGTAAGTTATAGTTAGCTCAGGTAACTATAACTGCTGAATTTCTATCATATTGTGCATGTAAAATCTGAGCCTAACTATAATGTCCCTGTAACCTTGTTTTTTTTAATTGAATTTCTAATGTTTTTAATGCTATTTCCTAACTATAATGTCCCAGTAACCTTTGTCTTTTTTAGTGAATGTCGATGTTTCTTCAAATGTTATTTCATAACTGTAACCTGTAATCGTTGAGAGTGGGTGTGTGAGTGGCTGTATAGGTCAGTGAGTGGGTGTGTGAGTGACTCAATGGGTCTGAGAGTGAGTGTGTGAGTGGTTTTGTGGGTGTGTGTGAGAGTGTGAGTGACTGTATGGGTTTGTGAGTGACTATATGGGTATGTGAGTGGGTGTGTGGGTGTCTGTATAGTTGTTTGAGTGGGTGTGTGAGTAGTTTTGAGGCTGTGTTGGTGAGTGTGTGAGTGGATTTGTGAATGGGTGAGTGGGTATGTGAATGGCTGTATGGGGGTATGAGTGGGTGTGCTCATGCCATCCCTAATAAACCATGAAATATAAAACAACATCATGAGTAACACGTGTATTATGGTCCAATAAAGCCATCTCTATGTGCTGGTGATCTTGGCATTATGGTTTGTTATGCCAGAAAAAATACCCAAGGCCATTATTGGAGGATAATGAATGAGTGAGTTGCCCAGTGTCACTTCTCACTAAGGGAGAGGGAGTTAGAGAGAGGGGACAAAAAGAGAGAGGGAGAAGGAGAGACAGAAAGTGAGCGACAAGACAGAGCCACAGACAGCTGGAGGGATCGAGGCAGAAGAGACCGTGAAAGGGGACAGAAAGGAAGATAAAGAGATGAAGAGAGAATTAATTAGAAAGACGGGAGTGAGAACAGCAAAATGAGAGTGAGTGACAAACAACTTGAGACTATATTTAACATCTGCACACAAACTAAAGTGCCTCTTGGCACTTTATCAGCAGGCGTTCCTAATAACAAAGTGAATGGCTCTCAGGTCATCAATCCCAAATAAAAGAAACACTCAATCTGTTACCCTGGGATATGAACATGTAACCTGCAGGTGATCCTCAGACCCCTGCAGTAGGCACAAAACCCTTGAACTCTCCTGCTTTCTTGAGCAAGCAGCTCTAGAGATGTTTGTGAACCTCCGGTTGGTGCCCTAACCTCTGCTGGCACTGTCCCTTTTGCCCACTATGCCCAGTCCATCCTCCCTACCCTGCCTGGTCCTTCAACCCACGGAGCCCCTCCAACCCCTTGCAACCTCAATCTGGTAAACTCTTGAGGCCCAATATGTGCCTTGGATTAGCAACGTCTTTCATCTTCAGTTCTGTTTTTTATGGTTAATCCTACGCCGTGAGAGATCCTGTGTTTTCATGTAAATCCGGCAGAAAGATGAGGGCATGGTGCAGGCCAGGGGTGGCGGTGCCTCAGAGAGTTCTGTGCATGGCAGGCATAGCACGGCTCTGATTGTGTTCAGCGACTGCTAAAATACCTACTAGGAAAACATCACAAGAGGTTCATGTGCCTGCTGCAGAGGTGCATGCAACTTGTTGGTCACTGGTTCAGAGTGAGGGGGCAGCTCAATGGGCTAATGTGTTAGTTGCAGTCATCGGTATGCATACTCCAGGCCAATACAGGCTTTCATTGATCTGATATCAAGAAAACAAGCCCCATGGTTCAGGTCCAACAGCCCTGCCAGTTCCATGCGCAGTGAGCTGTTTCGGAACCACTCTGTGTTGTTGGGGAGTGTGCTGATGCTTAGTGCCATGGTCAGTGTGCATGCGCCTCAGTGTTCGTGCAAGGGTCAGTATTCCTGCGCCCCTGTGTTCGTGCAAGGGTCAGTGTGCATGTGCCCACCCGGGGGCGGAAATACAACCAAGCATGGGAGACCACTCTTGCTTTAAAAAAAAAAAATTGCATGAATTCACAAATTCATCATGATTTTTGCCGCAACATTTTAAAAAAATGCTTTTTGGCCCAGGCGGTATCACTGGGAGACCCCAACAGCAAGCCTAGGGGGTCAGGGTATTCCTACCCTGCTCCCTTTTCTTTATTTTTAAATTTTTTCTTGGGACTCGGGTGAGTTCAGGTTCCATAATGGCTGCCAACACATCCTGGTTGAAGTGTTGGCATCCAATTAGATCTCAGCACAAGATAAGTTGGATTCGTGGAGCGTCTGCATCCCTAGATATACAAATTTGGTTTTCTTTTAATATCTCAAAAACTACTGAACGGATTTACACCAAATCATGAATTGCACTCTTTCTAGACCAAGACCTAGCTTTCTGCTAAATTCGGTGTAACTCCGTTCAGAGGTTTGGGCTGTAGTTGTGTCTAAAATCTCTATGGGAATTAACATGGGAAATGCACTTTTTTTGACACCCCCCCTTTTTCTTGCCCCCGCTTGACGGATCACCCTGAAACTTCCAATGCACAACTAGACAAAGTAGGGAACTTTTTGGGGAAAATATTGTGAAGATTCATAAAACAGTGCTGAAGTTATTAGCAAGTCCAAAAACGCTTTTTCTATGGAAACTAGGTCCTTACTATAACTACCTACTGGCGACCCTTCTTTGATTATTGCTCTGAAAGCAGAGCTGTTATTGTGAAATTATTTTTTCTTAGCCAGCACTGAAAGAGTGAAGAAATGCTGTGTTAACTATCAATTTTACTTTTTTAATTGATTAGGAATGCAGAAATTCCTGCAAACGAAGGCAGCGTGTGTGTATATGTGTATATATATTCATGAATATAAATACACATATATACACAAACTGGCTTCGTGCAGCTTTGTTATTCCATCATTTATTTCAGACTGCAATGTGATTTCACATAGCTCTGCCAAGGTCTCGGAGACTGCTGTCCTTATGTCAGTGAGTGTTGTTTCGCTGGATACTACAGTGTCCCATTTTACCCTCCTCATACTACTGCAAAGCTGAACTTCGCTAGTGGAGCGAAGCAAAGGTGGATTAAATGGCTGTAGAGTACCCTTAATTTCCATTTTTAAAGAAATATGTATTAAGACCCAGATTTACAAATAGTTCACGCAATGAGGGCAGCATGCACTATAGTGCAAGGGTGTCTGGATTGTGCTCAGGATAGTTTTTGTGGAGGAAGGGATCCCGTACTCAAAAACTATCCTTTAGACTATTTCCTCTATGTATGTGTGCTGCAGAACGCAACCACATGCAAGGAGAAAAAACTAAGAGAAAAAAATATTTCTCCTTGTTATTCCATCCTCAGACAGGTGCAGGATTTTGGCTTAAATTCATGTCAAGAACGCCCATGCCCCCTATAGCATCCCTCTCTGAAATAAATTAATCCAAGGCAGCACATTGTGCTGCTCTGCATTATATTGGGTTACAAACCAAACCAAATATTGATGTACATGGGCTTTTGAACCCCAGCAAAAGACTTTGCGTCGGCTCTGCTTTAAAAACAGTAACGCAAACGCTTGTAACGCATGGCCCTTAGATTTATATATGTGTGTGTGTATGTATGTATGTGTGTGTGTGTGTGCGTGTGTGCATGTGTGTGTGAGAGAGAGAGAGAGCAATATCTATTTCCCGAACATTACACTAAAATTTGGCACTTTAGGCAAAATGTGCTTGGTCAGTATCTCTTTTTAAAAAGTCATGTGAAATACCAGCAGAAAAATTGTTCAGGCAGAAAATGTCTCTCAGATACTGGTGGGTGCAGATCCCTACTCACATCAGTCTCCTGCAGCAAACATTTAGGGAAATTCCCATCACACAAAATGGAAAACTATTTGCACATTGGTTTCAAATTATAGGCCTAGTGAAGATATGTTCAAACAAAAATGTGTACAGCCTAGGTTTACCATAACGCTCCATTAGACCAAGGCTCAAGCTCTTCACTACTAAAAGAAAGGGACACCAAACCTTATATTACCTGGAAAAAGTCATTTTATGTATTTTTAAAATAGTCATTCACTGTACGTACAGAGAAATATGTATTTACATTATATTTTGGTGATTTCATCATATTGGTAATTTTAAAATTCAATTAATGTCACAATGCATTTTACCTTGAACTAATGTCAAAAATACATTCTTCTTGGCAAGTGCAACCTTGAAACCATGCTTTAACGTCCATACAGTTGTGGTTTTTTTTTGATTGAGTGTCTACATCAAAATATTATGTAAAGGGTACTTGAGTATTAAAGACCTTTCCTCTGCATTCTGTTGCTAAATTTAATTACATATATTCCTCTGAAAAATGAAAAAGATTGTAATAGTTTTATGTTTATCCTTCTTATTTTTTCACAGCTAACATCTTAACAGTAATCATACTGTCACAGCTGGTGGCTCGTAGACAGAAGTCTTCATACAACTATCTACTCGCCCTGGCGGCTGCAGACATCATGGTCCTTTTCTTTATTGTGTTTGTTGACTTTCTATTGGAGGATTTCATTATCAACAAGCAGATGCCTCAGATATTGGACAAAATAATTGAAGTCTTAGAATTTTCTTCCATTCACACATCTATCTGGATTACTGTGCCACTGACTATCGACAGGTACATTGCAGTATGCCATCCATTGAAGTATCATACTGTGTCCTACCCGGCCCGCACTCGGAAAGTCATAGTGAGTGTTTATGTGACCTGTTTATTGACAAGTATTCCTTATTACTGGTGGCCAAACATTTGGACAGAAGACTACACAAGTACATCGGTGCACCATGTGCTCATCTGGATTCATTGCTTCACTGTTTACCTAGTGCCCTGCTCAATTTTCTTCATTTTGAATTCAATCATAGTGTACAAGCTTAGGCGAAAAAGCAATTTCCGACTTAGAGGCTACTCAACTGGGAAAACAACCGCCATTTTGTTCACTATCACAACTATTTTCGCCATTCTTTGGGCACCAAGAATAATTATGATACTCTATCATCTCTATGTGTCTCCAATAAACAACAGCTGGACAGTGCACATTGTTGCAGATGTTGCAAATATGCTAGCACTTTTGAACACTGCAATTAATTTCTTCCTATACTGTTTCATCAGCAAGAGATTCCGCACCATGGCGGCTGGGACGCTAAAGGCTTTTTTTAAGTGCCAAAAGCAACCTGTTCAGTTCTACACTAATCATAACTTTTCAATAACTAGTAGCCCTTGGATTTCACCTGCCAATTCTCACTGCATCAAAATGTTTGTCTACCAGTATGATAAAAATGGAAAGCCTTTAAAGATTTCCCCCTGAATGCCTGGTTTTCGCCTTGGTTTGGGGTGAAACGTATTGTTAAGGTTGAAGAGCCTACCTTAAAGTGGCTGAGCACTTTGATTAAAGTTGGTAGTTTGGCTAGAAGTCACAGTAAACTGGAGCATCTCTGGGTTGGTAAGAATGATCGTGAGGCTTGATGAGCAGTTTATATGATGTCATGGTGTCCACAGAATGTTCAGCAATTACTGGTTCGAGGAATTTGTGCATACGTTATGGATACATGAGCCATATCAAGCCTTTGCTATTGCATTTCTGTTGAGTATCAACTTTATATGTATTAGTTGAGAACAGAATTTAGGTGGAAAAGCTGTTAATAAGGAGCTACAGAGGTGTTCATTTGAGGTACTGCTTGATACTTTGACCTTTTGTTAAAAAATGTTGATGCTACATTTTTATTGTGACAGGATGAAGTTATGTACCTTAAAAGGATTCAGCGGCATAGTGTGCACTTGTCTAACAAGATGGCCCTTGCTGTATTGAGATAGTGTGCTGTCTATAGGAAAGGTTTTTTAAGCTGTCCATTAAATTAGGCAGAGGTATTGAATATTTAGCATTTTGCAGAATGACTGTATTGAGACCAGATGAACGGCATAGTTGTCCGGTTACGGCAAAATACATGCAGGTACTACTCTGCTCTTCGGGTATTTGGAAGTGTGCTTTAAATTTGCACTGCTGCACAAAACTTACTGTATAGTATTAAATAGTTAAATTATTTAGAGCTAAGCAAAATTTATATAAGCAATGTAAGGGTATTCACACATTATGCTTTATTTCTTTTTACGCAATGAGGTGAATCATTTCCAACATGATGTAATATCCGTCCTGGGAAAATACAGTTTTTCCTTTTTCCCATTACTTCTTGTATTGTGTTCCTTATAGCATATAAACAGACTACAGAGCACTGAACTTATGCCTTATTTACTAGGTGTGGACACATTTCCCTTCCTGGTGAGAAAAACAAGCACAACCTAATGGCCACACAATGGGACTTCCATATTTGCAGTGGTATTAAAATGCTTTGCATTGTTGTGTTACCACAATATGTGTTGTGTGATCCAGGTGACACACTAACAATAATACTGGAGCATTTTGAATAATGTTCTACGCAGTGGCTGTCATTCAGTGTCTTGTCTCCAACTTGTTTTGCAACATCCAAGCATTGAACTTTCCAAACAACACAAGAAAATGCACTTGCCTGACTATGTTTTGAAATTATTATTAGTCTCTTTGGCTTCTCAAGAGCAGCATAGATGCTTGAAACAATAATTGTCCTTGAGTGATCAGACTTTAATGGTAAGCCTGATGAGATATTCCATTAAGTATTCTGCTGATGCTTTGAATACCATGTACAGAACATTTTTATTAATCTATAGTAACACATGCGCATAGCACCCCTTGGCACTTTTGCTATTATTGACAGTTCATTTAGGGATAAGAATAAAAAGCATTTAATTTATGTTGATTAATACAATGGTGTACTTGAAAACTGCTGTATTTCTAAGAATATTTCTTAATTTAAATGGACACTAACCAAAAAGGAATACTTTAGGAATTCTTACATTTTGAAGTACTGTATTTTTATATTTTACTTGCTGTAGCAGTAAGTATAATATGATTTGGGTAACCTGTATGACTTCAGTGTAAAGCTGTTAAAGTGCAATATACCTCTATATGGTAAATTATTTGTTTTATATTTTGAGAATGTGTCTGGTATATAATAAATGACTGTGAATAATAAAAGAATCTGATTTGTTGGCATCCATACAAACAATTGAACTTGTATCGTTTAACAAAGTTTCTCATTTAACGTCTAAGGTATCCTTCATATAGAAAGCTCTTTTGGTCATTTTGGAACAGGAACACATTTGTGTTAAAATATGACTGTTGTATTTTTCTGCAATTATATTTTTGTTTTGTACAAAATGATCCTATTTAAGAACTTCTACCATTTGCAGCAATGTTAATATTAAAAATGATATGCATTGCCACATTTTAATTTTTTAGGCAGAAGTATTCAACCACATTGTTGATCCAGGTATTTTTTTTAAGTGTTTGAAATAACATGTTGATGTTGTCACTTAGACAAGATCAGACATATTGTTGCAATCAATATCAAGAAGACTCTATCTAATTCACACTAACTTGCCATGGTCAACTTTATGATACAAAAGATGGAGTCTTTTTTTTCAGTCTTTGTGGAACATTTTTAAACTGATGGTGTATATTTTGCAGAAATGCCATGTTATAGATCTGCACATAGTTTATCATTTAAAAAAGAGTGATAAAAGTAACCTGCTGTCATTTGATTGATTTGAGGAAAAAATAGAAACAGTTATGATGCATGCTTTTACTAATATTTCAGACAATGAAATGCAAATATGAGAATATGAAAAGTATATGAAAATATAAAAAGAATGTAGAAACAAACTTTTACAGCTATGTGTCTTACAAATTACATTACAGTATGAACAAAGTTCTTTATAAAATGTAGTGGGATGTACAGGACTATTAAAAACAACCTGCTGTGTGTTAAATATGTTAATGTCAATATTTTCATACTAAACAATATAATGTGTTTGGCAATGTTTACTATGTGTTATATTAAGTCTCTTTATTAATAAATTGTGCTGCTTTAGAGAAACACTCGAATAAGTATTTGTGATAATATTGCTCAATGAATGTATTCCCTGACATTTCAAGCAGAATATCATGTCTTCCATATTAGAAATGTCTGCATGGTGTTGAATAAGTAGACACTTTAGTCACACAACGTAAGTGCTGTCACAGGTGAGCCAATTTGTTTTGTATCAATAAGTTTAAATGTTTCAGCAACTTCGCAAAAAAGAATGATGGGCCCTTCAGATGTGTTTCACTATTGGCCCTTCAATTTAAGTAACATTACACTGAGCTTATTAAGTTCTCCTGGTGCTTAGTAGAAATAGTGTGAAACAAATTTAAGGGGTTATTTTTAACAGGACATAAAATGTTAAGCAAATTCTACACACATTGATTGCAAAGCCTCATAGAAGGGAAATTACAAAAGCAACAGGTATCCATCT
This sequence comes from Calotriton arnoldi, assembly GCA_963921515.1. Lineage (NCBI taxonomy): Eukaryota > Metazoa > Chordata > Amphibia > Caudata > Salamandridae > Calotriton > Calotriton arnoldi. The sequence goes on along the minus strand of CAWUFW010007740.1, from coordinate 629,909 downwards.
CATCTAGTGCAAAAATAGAGCAGGTATTTTAATGCAATTTTTGTGCAAGAAGAAGAAGCAAATGGTATTTGTGCATAATAAGTGGTTAAAATAAATGTATCCTGTCTGATGAGGCAGGTTGGATACAATCAAAATGAAGATCCTTCCCATTAACAATTTCTACCTCATAATGTTAAATATTAAGATTAAAAAGTCCTTTTTTTTCTAAAATTGACAGTTTGTTGCCAAATTTATGTGGAAAAAAAGAAGGCAATAATTTCCCTTATTAAACTTAATGAAAAATACAAATATAATGGAGGACTTAATTTCCCCGACATTATTTTTTTATCATGCAGCCTTTGGTCTACAAAACAAGTCCCACCCCTTAGCACTGATCCCAGGCAAAAAAAACTATTAAGTTGTGTTCTTATCCACCAGCATCCTTCCCTTTTCTTTTGAGCATACTGTTTTCATGTCACAGCCCACCTAATTGTTGGTTACTTCCTATGGCCAAACATTACTGCACTTTACTCAAACCCCATTTTCTTGATAATAATCTTTCTTTAGACCAATTTACTGGCAGCCCTATTTGCAATATTGCGTCTATTTAAATGGACATCTAAAGAACTTTTTTTAGTCATGCAACTCCTGCAGGGGAAAGAAGTAATTCATTTAATAGATTTTGCTCATAAACACAACCTTCCTCAAAACTCCCCTAATCAATTCAACAAACTTAATTGTGCTTTAAAACAACTTTGACTTTACTTGACACTCCAAATGAGGATACCGCAGACTCTCCAGACAGATCTATTAAACCTGCTACTACTAGTGCCTCAGTCATGTCATATTTTTATTATATGTGGAACAAATAGAACTAAGGGGCTCATTACGATGGCGGAACGATTGCCACCGCCGGGCCGGCGGTGGCGATCGTTCCGCCATCACAATGAGATTTACCCACCGCCATATTAGGATGGCGGTGGGTATCGCGGAGGACGCAAAGTCTGTCTGCTGCTTTTCTGCCAGTAGCAATCACAGCGATTGCCTGGCGGGCGGAGCAGGGCCACTAATATGGTGGCGGTGCCTAGCAGGCACCGCCCGCCATATTAGGATGTGCCCTGGATGAGGCCTTTCCATGGCGGTGCTGCCGCCATGGAAAGGCTGGTGGGGATTGGTTTTGGGGGCCCGTTGCGGGCCCCCTCAGTGTGGGGGGAGGGTGTAGGTGCACTGGGGGTACCCATGGTACCCCCCTACATTCCCATGCACAAGGTGGCAGGCACCGCGTGGTGCCTGCCACGTTGTGCATGGGAATGCACATCGAGGCATTTTGGCATTGCGAACGGTGCTGCAGCCAGCAGCACTGCCCGCAATGTTAAGAGCCCAGGATGCGCCCGCATCCTAATTGGGCTGCTGGGACCGCCGCACGTCTGGCGGGCGGTCCCATCACTGCTATGATGGTGGGCGGACTGATGTCCGCCTGTCATCATAATGAACCCCTAAGTTTGGAGCTGGGGTTTTGTGGGAGTAGATTTGCACTTTTAACTTCTCAGCATCAACATGTGATAGAACATGGTCCAAGATTCATTCTATTTGATGTTTGAGTAGTATGACATAGACCTTCAGCTTTTTTCTATCACAGATTATATTACACTCCAGCTCAATTGCATAAACTGAAAGCACTGAAACAAGACACGTTAGTTTTGTGATACTCAAAGGGGTACTTATCTTCCTATTTTGTTTACTTGCCCAAAAGTAAACTTATTTTGGTAGTAAGTTTGGAAAAGAAACATTTTCATGTGTTGCCAAATTCCTTTTTCAGTTCTTGATATCCTTCTTGGGGTGTTCATAATTACTTAAACACAAAATTGTATTAGGCAAACTAATTGATATTCTAATTACTGTATCTTTGCAAGTTATAAATGGAAGGCTGGTAATTAAATTACACTCACGCCTTGGTGAAATAAAGTATGGTAAAGTCATAGATTGGATAATTATAATCTTGGTTATATACAAATGTTCATTATATGTTACAAAACGAACTACATAACCAGAAGTGCTACTGTTTCCTCCAGGTCTGCAGTTATTCATAATTGTTCTTGATTTGGAACTTTTCTTTTGTTCTTTCATTTGACTGATTATAGTGCTTTTTTCATATTTTTGTCTCAACAAAATTATCTTTCTTTGCTCCCCGTTCTATTCTTCTTATTTCTATTTTCTCCTTCTGTTTCTCTTGTTCTCTTGTTCTCTTTTCTCTCTTTTTTCCCTTTCTCTCCCTTTTATCACATTGCATTACTTCTTAGAATTAGTGCCTTTTATTTTGCTACCTGCATTTTATAGTTTATTTCTAATTGTGAAATTTCCACCAAGATTATTGTACATTATATTAATATGTCCTTTTTATCATTCATTGTATATTCTTTTGTTTCATGCCATAAAATTGTTACAGGTGCTGTAAATCTGTTCTTTATTCGAATAATGTAGCAAACAAACTGCAGAAATTGCTTTTCACATGTGAACTTTCGGTCTATGTTTGACCTCACATATTACATCACTAATGATATGTTCAATTACATAATTCATGACATCTCAAACGACATCTCAAATGACATCATTGATCTCGACATGACCGCCCAAATCAACACCGTCACTGCCTCTTGCATCTATATTCAAAAGATGAGGAGGAAGATATTCCAATGGCTCCCAATCATCACCCGGAAAACTGGCACAGACTCCCTCCCATCACAAGCAAGCTGGACTATGGGAACACCCTCTATGTCTGGATCAACAAAAAACTCGCCATTCAGAACTCTGCAGCTAGAATCACTCTCAATCTCCCACGTACATACTCATATCACACCACACCTGAAGCAGCTCCAGTGGCTCCCCATGCACAAACAAACTAAATTGAAATTCCTCACCCATGCTCTCAAGGCAGTACACAACACTGGTCCAGCATAGCTCAACAATCCCATCTGCTTTGACAAACCTTCCAGACACTTCCACTGTTCTGCACTGCTACTTGCACCATACATACGAAAACCCATATCTGGTGGTTGAGCTGTTGCTCCTAAAGAGTGGAATGACATAAGAACCTTCTCCTCACTTCTTGAATTCTGCAAGAAGTTGAAAACCTGGCTTTGCTGTGATAGTGTGCATGACAAATCTGCATAACATAACATTAGGTCATTGGAGTGCATTTTGCTCCCTAAAGCACTCTGCCGACTCATGATAGAAGAGCACTGACAGTGCAGTGACCTTTCTATGGCACCTTTTGTTAACTAGCTCCATCCTCCTGCAGCCTATCCACGAGGTGCTGATCTGTTTTTGTCTATGCTTTATTGAATGTGCATATAATTTCTTTTCTCACTGCAGCGTGAGCCTGTTTGAGATCTGGCCAGTCAAGCAATACTGTCCTATGCAGGTTCATAGGTTTAGCCTCTCCTGTCTGTGATCAGTGCATGGTCTATGTTTGCAAGCCAGGATTGGTGGAGCCATTCGGGTCTCTGCATGCTTCAGTGATGTGAGATGTGTGAGGCCATACTCAGCTTCCAAATCCTGCATATACCTTGGCCTGCAGTTCGTAGAGTATGATGTCTGAATCTGTAGCCGAGCTGCTCTGGGAGGGTGTCTATGGCTGGCCTGTGTGATTATGGGTGTGGGTTAACCAGAGCAGTCCTGACTCTGACTTTAAAATTCCCAGTCATCGCCAGAGACATTGCTAGATGTATACCATGATGCTTGGAAGAGTGACTGCTGAAGGGAAATACACAGCCCAATGATGCTTGCAGCAGGGTTACTGCTCAGGGGAAGCCCACATTCATTCTTATGATTACATTTTGTTAAGCGAGTTTCATACACAAGCTTTGAGTTGAAAACATTTCTCATCTTGACACCTTTCCAAACGCACATTCCCTCTCATCAGGATGCTAAAGACCAGACTTACATTAAGCCTCAGAAACAGACTACATTTTGGCCACAATAGGACTATTTTTCTTGTGCTCAGGATGAGTGCGATGTTGGTAGTTAGCCCACACTTCTGTTTATGAATTCTGATTCCAACTTGATGTGTAATTTAGTATTTGAGATTTTCCACTAAATCTATTTATTTATCGTATGAAACTGATTACTTAAAATGTACTACGTTTAAAAAAAATAAACCACAAGTGACATTTAAAATGTAAATTTAAAGCAAGGTGAGAGTGGGAGCTTGATAAAATGGTCAGGTGAGGTCAATACTCTTTATTTTGGGGGTACGACATGAAATAAACAAATAAATACTTAGGGCCCAATTATGAGTTTGGCCATCTTCCTGTAGGACCACCACCATGGCGGTCACAGGAAGACCGCCAAGCCGTAGGCATCCGCCACCCGCACAATTACGATAATTTTGCTGGGCTGGCAGGCCGTGGTGGCGATCCCATGACAGCAGCATGCTTTGGCTAAGGATTACAGCCAGCAGTCATGCCGCCACCATGGGAACGCAGCAATGTTGAGTGCACTGTGTGGCATGCACCATGTTGTGCATGCCACATAGTGAACGCAGGAAGGTGCAATTCTAGGGGTGCACAACATGTGCCCCTCTCATACACCCCATGGTCAGATTAGCCTGGGGCACTGTTTGGGCCCCCTTACCTGCATTTTCACCATCCTTTTCATGGCGGGGTCCCCGCCATGAAATAGGCAGTGGATATGCAGGTTGAAATATGCTCGGCGTTGCCGGCATCGGCACCACCACTATATTCTGTCCTTTAGCACTGCTGCCGCAGCAGGATCCTGGATCCCAGCGGAGGCGACGGTCTCACCGCCAGGGTGGTGGCGGTCCAACTGCCACCGCAAGTACAGCGGACCCAGGACCGTCGTACTTGAAATTAGGCCCATAAAAACATAAAACAATCCAGAAAAACATATGCTTAATGATTAAAATAATTAAGACAAAACTAGCTAAAATGCCCAACCGCCACATAAATATGGTTATTTAATTTTGAAGAATAGATAGAACACTGCTGTCTATACACAATGGATAGTCTAGGTAACATAGCAATACACTCTATTAAATTCAATGAAGAATTACAATCAATTAAAATCAGCCAGCACATCAATTTCAATATAATTGGTGTTTTGTTTTTCAGCATGATAATGTGCAAAGAGAAACATTCAGACTAGGTAGTTTTCTCTGTGAGCTAAACAACCTCATCTTCTCTCCCAGATGCAACTGGCAAAAACATATGTTTTGCCACATTGGAAATAGATATCAAGAGACTGCAAACACTGGAGTATATTCACAAGCCCCTATCACCACCACAGCGTCACTTTAAAGACATTGTGGTGGCGATACGGGCTTCGCCTTATTGACAAGGCAGTGTTAAGCCACTTAACGTGGCTTAACGCCTGACGCTATACTTAGCGTGAAAGGGGAGGGCAATGGCTGTTGCTGTGGGCATTCCACCGCAACACCCATTGATTTTGGCACTGCCCCATATTTACAAGGGTGGCGTAAATATGGGGCAGCGCCAAAATTAAGACCAGGGAATACCTGGCCTTACCCTGGCGAAACAAGGAGAAATTTTGTATTTCTCCTTATTTTTGCTGTTTCCATGTGTGCTTCGTTGTGCAGCACACATGGAAACAGCAAAACGCCTTTGATTGTTTATGTGCACGAAGCTGTCCCTTCCTGCACATAAATAATCATTAAAAAAGAATGTTTTGCAACTTTTATGTGTGCTGCATTAAACAGCACACATAGAAGTTTCAAATCACCATTTCAGATTGTTTATGTGCAGGAAGGGACACCTTCCTGCACATAAACAATCACTCCCCTCAGCGCAGGCACCCTTGCAATATGGTGCAAGGGTGCCTGCATTGGCGCTAGGCAGCTTAATTTAGCGCCAGCGCAGGGGGAAACGCAGTGCTGCACCACATTCTTATAAATATGGTGCAGCCCTGCATTTCTAAAATGATGGGGAGTGTCTTTAGCCTTCTTGGCTTAACGACACGCTTCGCCACTTTCCTTGTAAATATGCCCTACTATGTTTTAACTAGTGTCTGATTGCAGGATTCTATAGGCCCCCTCATGCTGTGTAATTCCCAGATTTCTATAAATAGGATTTATCCATTTTGCCATAGACGTGCTGTACTCCGGGCAAAAAAGCAAGGCATGGACCACAGTTTCAAAGGCCAAACAACAAGACGGGCAAAACGGTTCTGCTGATCTATCAGGGCAGGTCCATTTATTGGTGAATGTACGCAGTGGTAGGGACATATATCTAAATTGTACATAAAGCTTTCTGTCCAATTTGGGTTCAATTTTGTCTAAGAACTCTTCAGCTTTATAAAAATCCTTTTGCCATACAAAACAATTTGTCTGTGTTCCCTGTGTTGGGCTTGTTAAGAGGATACTTAATTTAAGGTTCGTAAAACTCAATTTAGGGTCCATTTTGGCAATATGTGTACTTAACCCCCCCCCGGTCGTACCAGAGTCTTTCTATCCCCATACTTCTCAGTGTGTCACTAACGTATTTGATCCATGGGAGATCACCTGCCCCCTGCATGCCAAGTATCTCTTCCAGCCCCTGTCAATAGGAGAGCAACTCAGGGGTTAACCAGACTCTCCTCCAGTACAATAAATGCCTAATAGCAATCCCTTCAGAAATTGTTCTGAGCCCCATGTCCAGCGTTATTGGGATCAACGCGGTGCTGACCGGGAAGGCTCAGCAGTTGCCTCAAGAATCGATTCTCTGCAAATTCCAGGGTATTAGCAGACTTGTGTCCCTAGAGCTCCGTGCCACAAAGTGTGGAACCTAAGGCTTGGTGTGTGTAAATCTTTGTTACCAGGGAGACTAGTTTAACCCCTTGACCGCGATCGGAATTCCGCTCGTGTGCTGGACATTCCGATCGCGGGTGGGGTCGTGACGAGCTCAGCTCATCATGCGCACAGCGCTACCGCGCAGCATGACGAGCTGAGCTCGTCATGAGCACGGAAGGGGTTAAAAAAATACCCCCGGTAAACCCTTCGTAACCCACCAATGTGTTGCTCCAGCTTAAGTGTTTTTTTGGAAATATATGCTGCCCGGTCCAACCGCTCACTATGAGTGATCCCAAGGTACTCAAAAGTATGTACCTGCTCTAACGAGATCCCATTTAAAGTGGGGTTAGATTGTGTTGAGCGGCAAAGGATGAATACCATACATTTTGATCTATCTACATTTATTTCCAGGCCCCTCTCTGCACATTGTAGTGTCGCGTTCTAGTGTTCCCAGGTCACGTGTGGCCGGGAATGCTGGGAGCGCGAGTGAGCGCAGGCGCAGAGCTTTGGTGGCTGGCTGAGCAACGCTGGCGAGGTTCCCGGCGCTCTTGCCAGGAATATAATAAAAGGTGAATCACCTACCTGTGGTCTGTCCTTCATTACCCCAAACGCCTCACTACAAATTGGCGACGAGGCTGGGGAAGGCGACCGGAGGAAGAGGCACACCGTGCGCAGCGCGCACGCGACGAACGACCGCACCTGGCATTGAGCGTGGCAGGGGCCCGACTATCGGCCGCACGGCCTCCCACGGACGGCGCACTCGACGTATCCACAATCGAGAGGCAGCGGGGAGGGCCCGCAGTCCAGCGCACTGGTGAGGCGCAGTGCCACCACCCCAGTCCAGACCTCACCTGCTCGGCGCCGCCACGCGTCCTCAGCATGCTCCCCTGAGCGGTTCACAGCAGAGGAACCAGCCCTCTAGCTGCAACATCTAGCCCGGACACTCCATGGCGCCAGGCCACGGCACATAGCCGATCGCCCTAGCCCAGTTCACAGCGCATGCAGTCACCAGACTCAGACGAAGAGAGGTACGGGGCACAGCGCCACCCCGCAAAACACACGAGTCCCAGCACTCACTTGGCAGGGGTAGGGAGCGTGAACCTGGCTCAACAAGGGCTAAGCCGCACAGGAGCAGACACGTCGTCCCACGCAGGAGCAGTAGATCCACCAGGGCAAGACGCGCCTATCATAAGGCAAGCAGGGATGTGTGCTCAAACGTTCTCTCTCACTAATCCATTACCGTTCCTGCCCAAACCGGGGGAACCGGCGATGAAATGGGAGGATTGGAATGAATATTTCCTCAATTATTTGTCTGCGTTGGAGGATGAAGGAGAGGAGGTCTTCCCGAGTGCAAGAAAAAAAAAGATCCTACTTCACAACCTAGGCCCCGAAGGTATCAGGGTATACAGGAACCTGGTAAAGAAGACTCGTCCGCCAGAAGACACAGATGTATTCCAACACGCCATAGACGACCTGGATAGCCACTATCAACCGGTAGTGTGCACTGCCATTGACCGCTTCAATTTTTTTCAAAGAAAGCAGAGGGCAGGAGAATCGGTGGATGATTATGTGGCTGCGTTGAAGAGTCTAGCCATCACGTGCAAGTTTGGAGGACTGCATGATGATTTCATACGGAATCAAATCATCATGCACACGGTGAACGCGTCCATACAAGAAAAGTTGTGGGTCAGTGGTGACTCGCCTCTTAAGGAGATTGTAGCTCTGGTCAAGAAAGCAGAACTCTCCAAGAGGTGTGCGGAGGCAGCGAAAAGGGAGGCAACCAGTAGACCACTGGTAGGAAAAGAGACAGAGGCCCCGGCGCACGAGAAGAAACCGCAGACCATGGGGTACTCAGGGAGGCACAAAAGACCTGAGACCAAAACGCCAGGGAGTACGACGTTCCATGGGGATGGAAAGAAAGGCTGCTACAGATGCGGTAACATAGCTCACGCAGCAACGGACAGACGATGCCCAGCCTTCAGAGCTAAATGTCTATACCGTGGGATTATGGGACACTTTGAGAAGGTCTGCAGGCGCAAACCCAGGAATGCTACAGTGAAATACGTGACACAAGACTCCGATCCAGAAGGGGGAGAAGAGGGTGAAGAAGAAGACGAGGTACTGTGCATTGAAGAACACGTTCTGGGCGTGGACGGCTCCTGCACACGAACACCGTTGTGTGAAGTGACAATAGGAGGAATCCCAGTCTCCACGGTGGCTGACTCAGGCTCGCCATATACCATCATACAACGCAAAGTGTGGGATCGAGACTTTGCCCAAGTGATTGGCACGCACCTTCTTCCCTCCGATATCAATCCGGTCACCTTCACGGGAGAGCCCATACCGATGGTAGGTTTCCGGAAACTACTGTTCGAATTCAAAGGCCGCACGACAGAAGGGAAGCTGTATGTAGCGGAGAAGGGGCCATCGGTGTTAGGATGGATGGACCAGGGTGGACTAGGAATCCAACTAAATCCAGGAGGTGTGACGCAAGTACTGATGACGGACCAAGCGCAGGGATATGAAGCAGACAGATGGAAGGTGGAGTTCCCGAAAGTCTTCAGCGGCACGATTGGCAAATTAGCAAAGTTCACACACAAAATATGCCTCAAGGAGGGCACAAAGCCAGTGAGTCACAAGGTGAGGAACATTCCGTTCAACAGCAGAGAAGCAGTGCAGCACGAACTACAGCGCCTGGAAGATAACGGAGTGATAGAGCCGATCGAGAGCGCGGAAATTCTAGCTCCCCTGGTGGTGGCCAGAAAACCCAACGGCAAGGTGCGTTTGTGCATCGACTTATGAGAACTCAACAAGAACATTGTCGTGGATAAGTTCCCACTACCTCGGATAAATGAAATGTTGGCACAAACAAAGGGCGTACAGTGGTTCTCGACCATAGACCTGACCTCCGCGTACCATCAGATAGCACTGCACCCGACGAGTAAGAAACTGACATAGTTCATCACGCCGTTCGGGTGCTATCAATTCCGGAGGATGCCCTTTGGGCTTGCATCCGCCGCGGCGGTGTTCCAAAAGTTGATGCATAAACTGTTTAAAGACACTGAGGGCGTACAGTACTTCCAGGATGACATCCTAATCATGGGAAAGACTAAAACAGATCATGATGGAAAACTCACAAACGTGCTGCGCATCCTGGCGCACAATGGTCTCACAGCAGAATGGGACAAGTGCAAGTTCGGAGTGTCAGCCGTGACGTACCTAGGTCATGAGATAAGTGATAAAGGAATCACCCCCAAAGCTGCAAATATGAAAGCCATTAAGGACGCACCCGTTCCTAGAAACAAAGACGACGTCCGGTCCTTTCTAGGCATGGCGGAGTTCTACAGCAAGTTTGTACCTCAATTCGCCACCAAAACACACTGCATGCGTCAGTTATTAAGAGAAAAGACGAATTTTGAGTGGACAGAGGCATCGGAGGTAGAATTCAGCCAAATAAAGGAAGACATCTGTGAAGCAGTACCCTTACAAGGGTTTGACCGGGAGGCACTCTCGATTCTCACCACGGATGCTAGCGACAGAGGCTTGGGAGCAGTCCTCATGCAAAGGGCAGAGAACGGATCACTGACGACGGTCAGCTTCGCGTCGAGATCATTGTCCACCACAGAGGAAAAATTCAGTGTAGTGAAAAAAGAGATGCTAGCAGTCGTCTGGGCAATGGAACGGTTTCGTCAATTCCTGTGGGGCTCCAGATTCCTGCTGAGGACTGATCACAAACCCCTGGTCAAGGTGCTTACGTCCAGCGGTCATGCGAGCGCCACCCCTCGCATAGCAAAGATGACTTTGAAGCTGTTAGACTATGTGTATGACGTGGAATACATCCCGGGCACCAAGAACAAAGTAGCTGATTACCTTAGCAGAGTGGCAGCCATGGAAGATGCACCTCAGCCAACGGAGGAGGATGACTACACCATCGCCTTCGCAGAGGATCAAGAAGCAGTCATAAGTGCACAAGAGTGGAGAACGGCTTATGCCAATGATGTGCGCCTCTCTGAAGTGAAAGGCTTCGTGATCACAGGGTGGCCAGAGAAAAAACACCTAACATCGGAACAGAGGAAATTCTACGAGGTACGGGAAGAATTGTCGGTTGAAGACAAAAATGTGTTCTTACTTCGGGGGGACAAAGTAGTGCCTCCGGAAGTGCTGGTCAAAAAGTTAATGACCATACTACACGAGGGGCATTTGGGCATAGTAAAAGCGAAACAAAGGGCCAAACAAGCCTATTGGTGGCCTGCACTGGACAATCAGGTGGAAAGGCACGTCAGAGAATGCGTACAGTGCAGTAATGCAGACAAGGACCCAATCAACAATGAGACCTCCGTTGGGGAAGTTCCACCACCCAGTAAATCCATGGGACGAAGTGGCGATTGACATCCTGGGCCCAATCCTGAATGCACAAAGCACACCTGTGTACATAGTAGTGCTGGTGGACCGATATTCCAAGTGGCCAGAAGTGGAAGTGCACGACACAGTGGACACAGACACAGTGCTCACGTTTCTCACTTCCATCTTCCTGAGAGAAGGGATCCCCAGAGTCATAACCTGCGACAACGGGCCTCAATTCACGTCCGATAAGTGGAAGTCCTTCATGGAGAGGAATGGTATCCTGACGAAGCACACTCCCGTATATCATCCCGCAGGCAATGGTCTGGCCGAACGATTTAACAGAGTGATGATGGGGTCCGTGCAAGCTGCCATCAATGCAGGGAAGAAGTGGGACACAGAACTCCAACGTACCATATGGGCTTACCGCATCACTCCCACAAACACTGGCTACAGTCCATTCAAGATCCTAAGGGGCCGCGACCCGTTCACTAGGGACAACATAGCATGGAAGCAACGGACAATACAAAGCAAGTGGTCACCCGAAGTGGTGCGGAGCAACCTAGAAAAGGCTCAGAGAATATACACGGATTACTACAACCGACGACACAATGTCAAGGAAGAGTCATTGGAAAGAGGGGAATGGGTCAGAGTGAAACTGGCTCAGCTGAAGAGGAAAGGAGAAAGCAAGTTCAGTACACCCTTACGAGTGCGAGAGGCATACGCAAGATCTGCCTTATTGAGTGATGGGAAGATATGGTCCAAAGACAGGATGACAAGATGCAACAAAATATTGCAGTGGGAAAAGGCAGGAGACACACAAGTAGGTGGAGACGAAGAAGGAAATCAAGAGGCAGATAACCAGATGACCAGAACAGAGGTGTCAGGCGGAAGCACAGAGAACAGTATGGCAGAAGAAACAAGCACTTGGGACACGCCGGAGAGCGGTGGGGGCGAGAGTCATCAGGTGCTGCAGGAGAGTCGGATGAATGGACGATCGGAGGCAAGAAGTCAAACTCTTAACTCCCCAGGGACTACCGGGTCCAGTGGTAGCGAAGACAATAATATCAAGACACCACTGAGGCACACCCGCTCAGGTAGAGCTGTGGTTTTCCCCAAGAAGTACCGTGAGTATGAGGTGGAGAAATGACTGGCTTGCACACTTCAGTCTTCCAGAGACACTCTGTTGTTTGGCATTACATTGTAAAGGGGGGAGATATGTAGTGTCGCGTTCTAGTGTTCCCAGGTCACGTGTGGCCGGGAATGCTGGGAGCGCGAGTGAGTGCAGGCGCAGAGCTTTGGCGGCTGGCTGAGCAACGCTGGCGAGGTTCCCGGCGCTCTTGCCAGGAATATAATAAAAGGTGAATCACCTACCTGTGGTCTGTCCTTCATTACCCCAAACGCCTCACTACACACATCGCTGCTAAATTCATCCAAGATCTTCTGTATGCCCATGGGCAACTTAGAAAGAATAAGTGTGTCGACCGCGAACATTAGGGCAGGCACTTTCATATTAACGAATCTAGGGGCATCATTATCACACACATTCAGGTGGGCAACTAAGATCATTAACAAACAGTGTAAATAGTGTTGGTGTACGGAAACAGCCCTGCCGTACACCTCTGTTAACCGGGAATGGTTTGGTTACTTCCCCCAACCAGCCTTAACGAATCTGGGCATAATTCTGCTTGTGAAGTCTTTCAATAACTGCTCGAATATAGAATGGGAGATCCATCTCAGTCAATATTCACCACAGAACTGTTCTAGGAACCAAATCGAAAGCAGATCTCAAGGCTACAAACACCATTTAAAGTCTGCCACCTTCAAGCTCAACGGTTTTCCAAAAAAGTAACTGCAACCTAAACATTTGATCAACGGTGGAAGTACATTTACGGAAGCCTGCTTGCATAGGACTTAAAATCTCGTTGGCCTCCATCCGCGCTTTTAAGTGTGATTACGGGCTCTAACCAGCAGCAAGGAGAATTGGGAATTGTACTCCTTCAGCACTGTTCTTTGGCTCCACAGCTCTCCCCTCAGCATATTCACTCTGGCAGCAAACAAACAATATCACAAAGTCCACAGGGCTGTGTCGCGCTTTTAAGCGTGATTACGGACACCAACCAGCAGCAAGGGGTATTGGGAATTGTAGTCCTCCAGCGGTGTTCCTTTGGTTCCACAGCTCTCCCTTAAGCAAAATCACTCAGGCAGCAAACAAATAGTGTCACAAAGTCCACGGGACATTGTCGCACTTTTAAGCGTGATTACGGGCTCCAACCAGCAGCAAGGCGTATTGGAAATTGCAGTCCCCCAGTTGTGTTCCTTTGGTTCCACAGCTCTCCCCTCGGCAAAATCACTCTGGCAGCAAACAAACAGCATCCCAAACTCCACTGGACGTGAGATTTTGGGCTCCAACCAGCAGCAAGGGGTATTGGGAATTGTAGTCCCCAGCGGTGTTCCTTTGGTTCCATGGCTCTCTCCTCAGCAAAAGTACTCTGGCAGCAAACAAACAGTGTCTCAAAATACACTGACTGTGTCGCTTTTTTAAGCGCAATTGCGGGCTCCAACCAGCAGCAAGGGGTATTGGGAATTGTACTCCCCCAGTGGCGTTCCTTTGGTTCCAAGGCTCTCCCATCAGCAAAATCACTCTGGCAGCAAACAAACAGTGTCACAAAGTCTACAGAAATGTGTCACGCTTTAAGCGCAATTACAGGCTCCAATTAGCAGCGAGGGGCATTGGGAATTGTAGTCCCCCAGCAGTGTTCCTTTGGGTCCACGGCTCTCCCCTCGGCAAAATAACTCTGGCAGCAAACAGACTGTGTCCCAAAGTCCACGGGACAGTGTTGTGCTTTAATCATGATTGCAGGCACCAACCAGCAGGAAGGGGTTTTGGGAATTGTAGTCCCCCAGCACTGTTCCTTTGCTTTTGTGGCTTTCCCCTCGGCAAAATCGCTCTGGCAGCAAGCACTCTGTGTCCCAAAGTCCACGGGTCTGCGTCGCACTTTTAAGTGCAATTATGTGCTCCAACCAGCAGCAAGGGGTATTGGGAATTGTAGTCCCCCAGCAGTGTTCCTTTGGTTCCACGGCTCTCCCCATGGCAAAATCTGGCAGCAAACAAACAGTGTCACAAAGTACACTGGAATGCGTCACGCTTTTAAGCTCAATTACAGGCTCAAACCAGCAGCAAGAGTGTTAGAAATGGGTTGTCTGGAAAATCGCTGCGCCACCAGGCGCTTGTCATGAAGGTGCACATAAGGTCATTAATCACTTTGTAGTAGGTCCAAACACATTATAAACCACTCTGTCATACACCATAAATCACCTTGCCAAGTTGCAATGGTCGTAACACAATAGGTATTGCAGTACAATAACAACATATATGTAACCATTGTCCTAAATAGGCAGATAGAATGCCTACATAGTCTAAACAACAGTACTGTGCGGAATGAGCCACTCCTGCAGGCAAGAAGCGAGGGCTTCCGCTGAGAACGCACCCCATTCGAGAGTTCTGCTACCGTGCTTCCCAAGTAGATGCAGACATGAGGGAGGAGGTGGGGGGCCCTCAAACGGTAACTAGTAGGGGGAGGGCACACATCCTTCCTCCCGCTTGGGAAATAGCAGTGGCAGCTGCCCGCAGACCCGCGGTGCAGCTGCCAACCTTACAGGCAGCTGAATACCAAAAGAATGCCCCCAAAGAGTTACGCAAGAGAAAGGGGGTAGGCACGAACAAGGCCGCAGCCCGTGAACGCGCGGGGCAGCTGCGGACCCCTTCAGTCCCCCACACCATCTATAAACACGTTCCGAGCCCTCCAAGGCTTACCGGACCGCTACTCTTGCCCCAGGCCTGCCCCTTCACTAGGCGGTGGGGCAATTTCCAAGACCTCCCTGGGCCCAGACTTACTTTCTCCCCGAGTCCACAGGCCTCTTTGGTAGCCCCAGGGAGATCGCCCCAAACTTCAGCACTCCAGGACCACGCTGCAGGAGGTTCCCGAAGTACGGCCTCAGGGCAGCTTCAATCTTCCTGTGTTGCTTGCTGCGCTGGCAGGCCCCGCCCACTGGTGGGGCCGCTTTAGGCACTTCCTGGTTGCCTTGAAACTAGGAGGCTGCAGCAAACAGTCTCACAGCGATTCCTCGTAAACAGGGCACGCCGACTTGGTGCGCTCGGCACAGATCATGAGCGGGAAGCCCCAGCCCACGGACACACCCTGATTTCACCAGAGACACAGCTGTTTTTCCAGAAAGACAAAAGCGCTTCCCACGCACTTGCCAGTTGTACACACTGGTGCCCCAACATCAAATGCTCACCACACACTTTTTCTGTGGAGGGCACCACGTGTCTCCGTGGGTGCACACACACACCGGCTGCCAGATGGGAGGGGGAGAGCACTTCCTCAACAAGCTCTGCCCACCTGCGTCTCCACACACAAGGGGCCCTTCAACCAGCACTCTCCACGAGCTGAGCTGGGAACTAAGTGCTCCTTGACACTTTTGTATGAAATAAAGGGGTGAAGAACAATCTAGTCCTTCCCCTACAGGTATCCTTTGAGATCCAGCAAGGATCTTCTTCCAAGAAGCCTTTTGTATCCCTGAGACTTCTAACAGCAGGCCAGCACACACAAGCCCTTGGAGATTCTTCCCAAGCAGGATACCACAGTAGGGCAAAAAGAGTCAGTCATTTTCCTCCACCACAGACAGAAGCAGCAACTGCAGGCAAACCCCAAACAGCACACACCAAAGTTCAGTACTCCTCCTTACAGCTCTTCAGCTCTTCTTCTTGGTAGGATCCTCTTGTTCCTTGAAGTAATCCAAAGTCCTGGGGTTTTAGGTGTAATACTTACACCACAAAATGTCTTTGTTCTCCTTGTGGCAAGGGTCTCTGAAACCAGTCCAAACCAGTTCTGTCCTCACTGGTGCATCATGACCACAGGGGGCGGAGACAGCATTGTGCAAAAGGAGACACAGCCTATTCAGGTGTAGGCAAAGCTCCTCCCACCACTCTAAATGCAGACCAGGTCTATTTAACCCTGCAATGAGTCACCCAGGCAAGGCAGGGCACACCTCAGCCCCCCCCAGTGACTGTCTAGAGTGAATGCACATCTCGGCTCCTGTCACTCACACACCAGACACTGAATACACAAACAGCCAGAGGCACACAGAATGGTGAAGTAAGAAAACGCCACTTTCTAAAAGTGGCATTTTCAAACACAGGATTTAAAAACCACCTTCACCAAAAGGTGTGTTAATAAATTCTGAGTTCAGAGAGTCTAAACTTCCTTTTCCGATCTTGTCCCTATTTCAAGTTACACATGTAAAAATGTGACAGTGCAACCCCAATGATAAGCCTATGGGACAGATAGCCTTTCAACAGTGAAAAACGAATTACACAGTATTTCACTATCAGAACATGTCACACACACACACCAGTACATGTCCTACCTTCCACATACACTGCACCCTGCCCATGAGGGTACATTGGGCCTACCCTAGGGGTGCCTTACATGTAAGGAAAGGGAAGGTTTGGGCCTGGCAAGTATGTGCACTTGCCAGGACAACATGGCAGTTTACAACTGCGCATGCAGACACTACAGTGGTAGGTATGAGATACATTTACGGGGCTACTCATGTGGGTGGCATAACCAGTGCTGCAAGCCAACTAGTAGCATTTGATTTACAGGCCCTGGCACACTTTACTAGGGACTTACCAGTAAATCAAATATGCCAAACATGGATAACCAATCATATCACAATTTATACAGAGAGCATATGCACTTTAGCACTGGTCAGCAGTGGTAAAGTGCCCAGCATCCCATAGCCAACAAAAACAGGGTCAGAAAAATAGGAGGCAAAAGGCAAAAAGTTTGGAGATAAAAGGGCCAGGTCTAACAAAGAGGTATTAGGAATTCTAGTCCCCCAGCTGTGTTCCTTTGGTTCCACGACGCCCCCTTCGGCGAAATCACTCTGGCAGCAAAAAAAACAGTGTCCCAAAGTCCACGGGACTACGTAGCGCTTTTAATCGCGACTGCGGACACCAACCAGCAGCAAGAGGTATTGTGTATTGTAGTCCCCCAGCGGTGTTCCTTTGGTTCCGTGCCTTTCCCCTCGGCAAAATTACTCTGGCAGCAAACAAACAGTGCTGCCAGATGTTTTTTTCAGAATCTACCGTGTCCCATAATTAATGAATTAGACCCAATATTTCACTGAATGTATCTTATTTGTCAGTAGGCACAGGGAGTTGTTTGCTTTGAATATCACAGCTTTGCTGCAACCTTCAGCCTGAGTGCCACTTTCAGCTTACCAGCACTGCTGTACGAAGGGAAAACTCACTGAGTGCATCGCTAGGAGTTGCTGGTGTGTCTGCATTTAAGTCGTGAATCCGTCTATGCTGGAGTTTATGGACGTGCACCATGTAATGCATGCACACTTTATTTAACCTGTGACTATATAAAGGGTTAGGTGCAAAACATTCTTGTCACACAGACCTTCTCAGGAGACGGAAGTTGTATTTTCGAAATGTAGTACAGAAAAAAAGAAAATAAATCTATCCTCGTAGAAACTATGGGGCAGAACGGCATTGATTACCGTTTGGTTTTAGGTATTTAAATGCATTTCGATGTTGCCTTCAAAGAATACCATAAAATAAAACAAAAACCAATAAAAAACACATATTCTTAATTGCCTCCTACTATCCGTCATGCTCATCATTTATTATTTTATATTTTGTCATATGTTGTTCTTATGCCAGCTGCTGGGCCATTGCCATGTTTAAATCAAGCATTGGTGAAGCCAATGGGTGTGGAGGTTAAGTACTAATGCATACAATTACAGGAATGACAAATATGCACAGACTATATGTGCAGTCTGCCTCCTTCGTGTCTCTAATATCTGTGCCCTATTTTTATTACCCAAGCTTATGGTGCGCATGGCACTAGCATCACAAGATTGAGGTATTTAATGCTGCAGTTCGGCAAGCTTTGGGAATGAAAAAAAACACACGTGACCTAGAATTAGGGGGCACTGAAAGAGACAGGTTGCACAGAGAAAAAGCACAGTCTGTGTGAATTTATACATACCTGTGTGTTATTCCATTAGCACATTAAAACCAGCCCTATTGGCTTCGCCAATGCTTCTTTAATGATTTTTCAATTCAGCAGGTATTTTGTTAGTGCTCAAGTATAAGGGTGACCTTAATATAGCTGTCTTATTGTCTTCTTTTGTGTAGTTTGCAAGTACCTGACTCAAGCATGGCTGTTATAAAGAGCGGCTTCATGGGCCACCGTCTTGTTCTTCCTGTGTGTGGCATCTAAAAAGCACATTACCGCCCTTGTTCTATCGGTAGATTCAGGCAGCTCTCAACTGAGAATCAGAGTGCCACAGGTGCAGAGGCATGTAGTGTGTGAGCTGGACACGACAGGCCACATGTATCAAAGGGTTTTACTCATTCTGTGTCTATGGGAAAATGTGTTCGTACATGTGGCCCTAGATCCTAATTGTGGGTGCCCTTTAATACTCAGAGAGAGGCACAGGACCATTTTCTTTGCTTGAATTAGGGCTCGTGGCACTATTGCCACACCACTGTCCTATTACTCCATCTTTTGTATACTCCATCCATCTTAATTTGATGATCATTATGCAATAGTTTGATCTGTGATCCAGAGGCATGTGGAATGGAGCCACATGATCTGTGATTCTGAGGCATGTGGAATGGAGCCACATGATCTGTGATCCTGAGGCATGTGGAATGGAGCCACATGCATTGGCCAAACTTCGGAGTCTGGAGGTCAAGATGCTACACCCTCATCCCCAGTGACCAGGACCACTATCTTATTCTTATCCCAAACGGGTTAAAAAAAATGACGCCATCCAATTCTTGAATAGCTGTCAGCCATTTTCTCGTGCCAGTTACAGAGTTCAAACAACGATGAGCAAATGTGATAGGTTAGTTGCCATGGGCCTTAACGAGTGTTTCAAACCAAAACTGGATAAGCTCGCGAGGCAACTTAGTTGTACACCTAGGTTACATAGGGTGGCAGAAATAATAATCCATTAAGGGACCCTGCAGGTTGCCAGCCGCACTAAAGAAGTTAGTTAGGAGAGGATGTGGTCTTATGGCTAGACTGCCGACTTTGGAGCTGGGAAACCAAGGTTCGAGCCTCGGGGTCGACTCTGCATCCTGTGATTCTGGGCAAATCACTTAATCTCCACCTTGCCTACCAAAAAAAACCATGAATGTGTCCTTGTGTAACGTAACTGGTGCTCATGTAAAGCGCTCCAATACCTTCGGGCCGAGTTCGCGCTATATAAATCTGCAAAAAAAAAAAAAAGAAGTGCCTACCCCATAGCGTGTTCCCACTCTAAAGCAGGGCCCCAGATACTCACCAATGTGAGGTGGCTGACTAAATAGAGTGGTCATCTTTGTCAAACATGCTGACAAGGTTGAGTGCACATATGTGAGTGAAATTCCCGTTCACTTGTGCAACTGACGCTGCATGGTATACGCCATTTAACGGTATTGGTCCCCACCCCACCCTTCACCCCCCACCACCACTCCAGCGTGTATTTTTCACAATTTTAAAATGTGCCTATATGTATTTAAACTTCAACTGTCTTTCTAATTAACATGCGTAATTTGAGAATGGCACAATTTATGCATGTAATACACGTAAGTGATGCAAGTCGGAATTTACATGCGTAAGTGTTGCAAGTCGGGATTTACGTGGACCATTTCCCCTTTTGTAATTTCGGGAGGTAGCCCTAAAATTACGCTTGTGAGTTAAGCATAAATTCTCTGTATGTTTCTCTTAGAGCGATTGCTGCAAATGATGACCAGTAATTCTGTTATCTTATTGTTAGACCCGGTGGTCTCTAGTTGGCTGAGGTAGGTACCTTAGTCCAAATCGGGACCCTTGCTTCTAAGTCAGGGAAAGGAAGGACACCTTCTCAGATAGCCCCTGCTCACCCCCTTGGTAGCCTGGCACGAGCAGCCAGGCCTATCTCCAAGGCAAATGTGTAAAGTATTTGCAACCACGCTCTCAGTGACACAGGGATAACACCACAAATGGACTCCACACGAGTTTCATAAAAAACAATTATATGTTTATAAAAAAGATATACGATGAGACCACACGATAAAAATCCAACATATGCGTACTTGTAATATTTCACCTTGCCGGTTGTTAGGCCAGCACACACTGGTAGGTTCTTGCAGTATTAATGAGCAATTCTCAAAGATCCAATGCAGTCCTAATGCAATCCTATGCAGTTCGTAATGCAAGAATCAGGCACTTTGTAATGTAAAAATAATGCAATTCGTAATGCAACAATCGGCAGATAGTAATGCAAAAATAATGCAGTTCGTAATGCAACAATCACGCAGTTCGTAATGCAAAAATAATGTACTTCGGCACCGATCGCGGTGCTCTGGACGGTCTCTATGCCACTCTTACTGACTCGCGGTCAGCTACTGCCAAAATATGCCCCCAACACTGGTATGATGGAAAACAAAGTGCAGCTCTGCACTCCGGCCCCGGTACTGCCACTCCTCTGCAAGTACGGGCCGCGATACGGACTTGAGCGGGGGCTCGCACTGCAAAGATGGGAAAGGCCGAGAGCGTTTCTCTCGGAGCCCGCACCCCGCCCCAGGCGGCGACACACGCACGCTCGCTGAGCGTTACCTGGGGTGTGCGATCTCACTCTCCTCTCCACGCGGCTTGGGCCTCCGGTGCGACTTTGTTGATCTTGGGCAGTGGAACTCGGACCCCTGACGGTGATGGTTCGAGGTCTCTCCTTGGCAAAGGCAGGCTCGGGCCGGTGGCGGTGGATTCCCACAGCTCCTCTGGGGATGCCGGTCCGGGCCGATGGCACACGCACACAGCGTCGCTGAGACTCACTTGAGCTCCGGGTGCACCCAATCACAGGGCAATCCTTGCGAAGGTCTCAGGCTGCACAAAGCACACGCACACAGCGTCGCTGAGACTCACTTGGACTCCGGGTGCACACGATCGCTGGGCAATCCTCACGAAGGTCTCAGGCTGCACGAAGCACACGCACACAGCGTCGCTGAGACTCACTTGGACTCCGGGTGCACACGATCACAGGGCAATCCTCACGAAGGTCTCAGGCTGCACAAAGCACACGCACACAGCGTCGCTGAGACACACTTGGACTCCGGGTGCACACAATCACGGGGCAGTTCTTACGAAGGTCTCAGGCTGCAAAAAGCACACGCACACAGCGTCGCTGAGACACACTTGGAAACTTTTATGTTCCTGAGTTTCCACAGCAGGGAGCCAGCTCTCCTCGGGCCCTTGGAGACACGCTACTTCAGGACACAGCACACAGCAAAGTACGCACAAGCAGGGGGACACAGCACACAGCAAAGTCCCTTATCCTCTCCTTAGTCAAACCAGCAAACTGCAGGCCAGCCCCAGAACACACAGCAAGGGCAGTCCTTCTCTTCAGTCTCTTCAGCTGTTCTTCTTTGGCAGAGGTTCCTCTTGAGCACCAAGTAGGTTCAATCCTTTTCAGTAGGGATTTCAGTCTAAAGTCCAGGGGTTTCAGCTCTCATAGTTATACCCCTAAATGTCTTTGAAGTCTTTGTGTTCAGGGGCACTGACCCCTGTCCAAACCAGTTCTGGGTGTCTCCCTGCCAGTGACACCTTCTTCCTTTGATAGTGGGGGTCTGGATCTTCAATCACTCAGCAGGAGATGAAGCCTTTGTTTTATGGCAGCAGCCCTGGCCTCTTCATCTCCAGGGGCTACTCCTCCCCCCTACACTCCAGATGCCGGTCAACCGGCTGTCTCACCTACTCCTCCCCTGGGTCAAGACTTTTCACAGATCCTATCACATTCAAATCCAGACAGTCAATCCACAACCAGGCAGAGACACACAGAATTGTTAGAACAAAAGAACAGCCACTTCTAAAAGCGTGGTTTCTAAACATACAATTCAAAAACCACCTTCACAAAAAGATGTGTTATTAAATTGTGAGCTCAGGCACACTAAACTTCACCTCTCCATCTTAAGCCTATGGGAAGATAGGCTGGAAACATATTACACAGCCTCCCCCATTCTGTCCTATGGGCAAGATGGCCTTGCAACAGTGAAAATCGAATTTGGCAGTTTTTCACTGTCAGGACATGGTACACACCTTAGTACATGTCCTACCTTTCACATACACAGCACCCTGCCCAGGGGGCACCTTGTGCATACCATAGGGGTGTCTGATGTGCATAAAAAGGGAAGGGTAAGGCCTGGCAAGTGGGTGCAGTTGTCAGGACAACATGGCAGTTTAGCAAACTGCGCGCAGGCACTGCAGTGGCAGACCTAAGTTCTCTCTTTGGGGGCTACTTATGTGGGTGGCACAATTAGTGCTGCAGGCCCACGAGTAGCATTTGTATCACTAGCCCTGGCACACAAAGTGCACTTTACTAGGGACTTTACTAGAAAGACAAACATGCCAATTATGGACAACCAATTACCATTACACTTTACACAGGGAGCACTTGCACTTTGACACTGATCAGCAGTGGCAAAGTGCCCAAAGCATCTAAGCCAGTAAAACGAAATACATCACAGCATCAAAAATAGCGGAGGTAGAGGCAAAAAGTAAGGGGTAATCACGCCAAGAAATGCCAGGTCTAACACTTATGTTATGTAGAGTTGTGCTCTGTTTTGCTATGTAGTGTTGTGCTACACTTTGTTATGTTATGTTTCTTGTATTATGGTATGGTACTTTATGTTCTGAACCAAGATGCAAAACCTATAATCTGCAATCTAGTTTTTATGGGATACTACTAAACATGTTGGAGGCACACTAGTGAACATCTGCCTAATGCATAATGGGGTGAGATACAGTCAGATCTAAAAACAACGTTGCTTTGACTAATTGAAACCTTCAGAAATTGCTTGTTCTAGCTGAACCCGATTGTTTTTCTTTTTTTTCTCCATAATCCATGGTGTTCGATTTGTTATCATTTGCACTTTTATGGTATACGAAATACCTCTAAAGCTACACGCCTTTCTCACTCGTTCATCCCTAATTATATTCTGTTTTATTTTATCCCGTGTGCCCCAATGTCCATAACTTTAAATGTAAACTGTTAAACACGATTTCACGTTGTAAAACAAATATTTTGTACCAACCATCTTCTCATAAAACAACTACTAACTGAATCAAAATTTCCATAAAAAAAAAACATTAGCCAAATCTACACGACAAAAGATTAACATAATAATATGGACATTTGAATACACAGTAACCACGCCCATAGTGTGAGGTCCAAGGCACAACTACTCTACTACGTGGGGAGCAGCTTTTTTTACCTGCAATTTATTTTCAAATTCCTTGTACCCCCCGTTTCCTCAGTTGTAAAGTTTCACATCTTCCTTCAGCTTCAGTCAGACAAAGCCAGGGCTTTAAGTGGGATGAAAAAAAACTGGGGGGGAGGGGGGTCTCTCAAAGGGACGCGGCTAATGCAATTAAGGGCGTGGCTTAATAACACGTAAACTAAAAATCTGTGCTCAGCATAGTGCGTTGAGATATATGATACAACAAGTAACATCATACCTACAACAAGTCCGGACTTTTGGCTTTGTCAATGGTTGTTAGTTGTTAGGTGCAGAAGATAAATAAGCAGCAACTATGGCTTTTATATGATATTGAAAACGCGTCCACTTAAAGCCCTGGTGACACCACGACAATGTTGCTGCTCCTGAGTTTCAAAAAGAAAAGGGAAATCCAGAGAGAAAATGACTCTCTTTGAAGGATTCCCCTTCCCATACAACGCTCACCTGACCTGACGTCATGCCGTTACGTATCCACTAGTGAGAAGTGAGCAGTGTGAACACGCGCACATCGATGTGCCTGCTGTCACTGCAGTCCGAAAAAACGGACCGCCTGTGCCAGGGCACAAAACAGAGCCCGATAGAGACCCGTTTCGAGGCCCCCTTTAAAAAACTGCTGGTGCTCAGCACTGGTGAGACCCAGCCCACTTAAAGCCATGGACAAAGCTTTTTTTCTGCTTAGTGAGTCAGTTTTTACAATAATAGAGGCCAGCCGACGCCGCCACGCCCCGTGGAGTGCGATTCCCGTTTCTTGCATAATTACATAATTAATCATTTCATGCCGAAAAACGGATGCAAAATGTAGCTTGTTGCATTTTGAAGGAGATGTTGTATGCATAATGACTTGAGAAGGAGAAAACATTAAGGGCCTTATTTATGGATGGGTGGTAACGAGATGACAGGCAACTTGTCTCGTCCACCTCATTTAGAGTGCGGGGGAGGCAGTGCTTCTACTGGTGAAGTCACCTATGCTTCCGCAACTGGGAACATGTCACCGGTAAACTAGACGCCAGAGAAAAGGCATTTCGAGAGGCACCCCATTAACGGCAGACCTTCCAATTCCATTCTGACCCCAGTCCAGCACAGACAGAACAAGCATTTGCAATGCAATAGGTCTCGCATTTACGCGAGTTTGAGCTATTGACATTGCAAATGACAATGCCTTTTATTTTTGTTTTCGTTTTAAAACATAAATAAAAGGCATTGTCATTACAATGCCAATAGCTTAAACTTCGCGTAAATGCGAGACCTATTGCATTGCAAATGCTTGTTTTTAGTAGAAGCTAAAATCCTAGTACCTTGCCTAAATACAATGTCACTTTAACTTTGTTTTTTTCCAGTTAATTTGTACAGGGTTTTTTAATTGAAACTTTTTTTTGCTTTTTAAACAAATACAGGCCTTTTCACATTCCATGTATGGTGAACAGCTGCACCTTTTAATTGAGCTCAAGGGTACAAATGACACAGCAGAGATCAATTCCACAATATATTGTATTGTAAATGCAACCCACCTCTGCATCATATGGGTTAATGCATCAATATAATCAAGATACACAGCAGTCTATATACAGATGATGCATGGGGGAGGGTCACAGATGCTGATTAAGGTTGAAAGCTATTCACGGAGTGATCCCCATTTATTACTAGGTCAAGATGTGAGAGGCAGCAGTGTGCTAGAATTGCCAGCTTTCTCAGAGCAGGTGGTAAGGTCTCTAAGCCAATGGGAATACCTGGGAACACCTCCTCCTATCCTCTTCATAGCGATTCTTCTTTTGCCTGGTAGGTGAGTGCAACAAATTTGCGGTTTGGTTTGAAAACTCCTTTGGCATACCCAAAAAGTGCGATCAGAGATGAGATAGGCAGATCTGGAATGAACGTCAGCTGGAGTTCTCTCCGACGTTTTTGCCAGTAAAAGTAGACTTGCGCATGACCAGGCCATATGTAAAAAACTGCATTAGGGTGCCACATCTTCTGCAGTTTGTGGCCACTGAGAGGCCACAGCACATCATGTTAACAGGGCTATTATATCCTCTGGGGATAAACTTAACTGAATGAGCCTAGATTTACAGGTGGAGGAGACACTTTTAATATGCAAAATGTCCCAATTTTTTTTTTAATGTGAGCTAATAACTTAGGGGCAGATTTACAAGCCCCTTGCGCCACTTTTGCGCCGCCGTTGCGTCACTTTTGTGACGCAGCGGCGACGCAAACCATGCGCCACGTTGCGCATTATTTACAACGTGACGCATCTAGGGAGATGCGTCACGTTGTAAAGCCCTGCGCCACATGAAACCTGCGTCAGGTTTCATGTGGACGTTCCCTCGCAGGGTGGGCGTTCCATCGCAGGAAAGCATCGTAAAAGTCACGCAGTGAAATCTACAAGATTTCACTGCGTCACTTTTCTGACGCCGCTGCGACAAATCCTTACGCCTGCTTCAAGCAGGCGTAAGGAGTGGCGCAAAACGTTAGGTATGGGCGGCCCCTGTGCATTGCTGGAGCCGCGTCGCGCTTGCGACACGACTCCAGCAATGCGCCGCCCTTACGCCACAGGATGCGACACGCATCGGCCTTTCCTTGTGCCACGGTGCGCCGCATTGTAAATGCGGCGCATCCGTGGTGGCGCAAGGAGAGAATTGCGTGTCGCATCTATTCTGGCGCATCCCTGCTGATTTGCAGGGATGCGCCAGAAGTTGTAAATCTGCCCCTTAGTCCCCTTACCTAAATATAACTTCACTTTAACCTTTGCTTTTTACAATGCACTTGCCCATTCCCAGGATTAATATATTTGTAGGAAAGGAGAAGGGGAGACAGCGGGAGAGTGATAAAGATTAAACAAGAGAGCGCAAGACTTTAGTTCTATCAGTCTTCGTAATCCTGGCCAAGAGTTCTGATGGTCAGTTCAGTGGCTGTTTGAGAATTCAGTAGCAGGTGTTCAATTGGACCATGGTTTGGTTCAGCAGCCAGAAGAACCATGGTTAAAGAAGGAAGGGCGTGACCAGAACCTGAGGGAGGACATAAAAACAAGGGTACGATGTCCAAAAATGATGACAAAGCACTCTTGTCAAGGGTCTACTAAAACTCCAGAAAATGTACAGGTTACTTGCTCTTTGGCTCCATGGTTTATCCCTCTTTTGTGACACCATTCACATAGTTCTATGGGGAAGGGAATATCCGGAAGGTCTTATTATTCCAAAGTTTGGACTTGGCCCCTCACTTCATTACTTAAATTTTGTGCAGCAATTTGTAGTAATGGGAAGCGCATTATTGCTAAGACAGTTACACTTGCAATGCATGTAGAGTTCAACAGGATAGCTGGCATGAAAAATGGTTGGGTTTTTATAATTTAATTAGAAGGGCTTTACATTTATCTCATAAAGCAGCCTGAAAGATTAAACACCGGAGGGAGTCCCAAATCGTACTTGGTGAACCAAATGTTATTTTTTTTTCTCTTAGTATTTTTTATTGAGGGCAGGAACAGTACATTACATTAGTTAAATAATAAAAGTCGTGACATGTTTAATAGACTACCAGTTCAAAAGCTGGAAAATTAATTTGATGGCTATAAAATACTGTTACAAACTATGCTTTTGATAAAATTAATTGGTTTTGAAGAGCTGACGCATCAGCTCTGAAAACTTGCTGAGGACTTTGCAAAAGTAACTCGGATATTGGACAGTTTAGGCCCTGTAAGTAATAATCGCGTGTCATTAAAAACGCAACCATTTCACACCTTCAATAACTTATATGAAAGAACAATTTTTCAAAACTTATTCCATTTCACATT
Source organism: Calotriton arnoldi (assembly GCA_963921515.1). NCBI lineage: Eukaryota > Metazoa > Chordata > Amphibia > Caudata > Salamandridae > Calotriton > Calotriton arnoldi. Next base: position 602,663 of record CAWUFW010007740.1, on the reverse strand, counting down.
GTGTTTATAAAAAAACAAACATTGAGAGAACATATACTTTTTGCTTTTTTTAAAAATATTTTTAATTAGGAAAGGTTTTGCCGCAAAGTTAATTTTTGCAACCTGTTACTTGAAAAATTAAAAGCTATGGTCTTGGGTGCATTCAAGGTGAAGAAATGCCATCAATTGCAAAACTAGTAGCAATGAAATCATCAAATTGGGTGCTTTAGGGAATGTCTGTATTGAAACTGGAGGGCAGGTTTTCATACGAGAGACTGCAGCCACTCATCTAGGAGGTAAGTACTCTATTTCTTGTTAGGCCCTTAGGCTACAGCAACAAAAGGTAGGTCCTGTCAGGGTTCCATCCTGCATCCAACTGTCATTACCCCCTAGCTTTCACTCCAGACAACACATGAACACTATTACATCATTCACTCACAGCTTTCCAGACACCAGCTCAGAGATGAAGGAAATGGAGACACACAAGATTCTACACACATCCTCCCCCCCCAACAAAACAAACCAGCACTGTATCAGTTAAACCACTGATGTAGTTTACCCCCTTAACACACCCCTGCCCCTGTCCCCATCCCCTGCCTTCCTTACCTCAATGTTTCATCAGATGAGCCCACCCCGCGTTTCGCCGCCGCAGCCTGAGCTGTTCTGGAAGCCTTCTCCGGGCCGCTCTCAGCGCGACCCGGAAGTCAGGCAACCTTGCCTGGGACATGGGCGGGGCATGGAGCGCATGTCCGGAAGTGTCCGGGGCTCCCGTGAGCTGAGAGAGCCCTGCGTGTCGGAGAAGCGAGGCGAGAGCCCACCCCACACTGGCAAGCAGTAGAGGAAGTCCGGCGGGAGCCCACCCCGCCTTCGTGAATGCCGCATGATGCGGCCGGAGCAGGATTCAAGAGCCGGTGAGTGGTGCATGCAAGCGCGCCGCGCCTGGACAGGAGATGTGCACGCGTATGGTGCGAGCAGGAGTTGTGATAACGCCGCGAGACGTACGCGTGCACATCTCCTGTCTGTTAAGCTTTGGCACAGACAGTTGATGTGCACGCGTACGGTTTGCGGCGTTATTACAACTCCTGCTCGCACCATACGCATGCACATCTCTTGTCCAGGCCGTGCCGTACGCGTGCACATGTCCTGTCCCCCTTCCGACCCAAGTCGACAACAATAGATCTCGCATAGCGAGCAGCGCTTTGTGCTGCGTCGCTAGGCAAGAACTAAAAAAGTTCTAAACTATCTCAATGCATTGCGAGACGTCACCCAGCATGTGGGGGGCATTAGTTATGTTATCACTGGAAAAGGAACCTCCGCTTTGCAAGTCTCTCTGCAGGTATGACGTAGGTGGTGACAGGTGTGCTATGCCACCATGATATGGTGGACCCGCCTGCTGTGACCCATTCGAGCTGTACTTAGTGTGGGATGACCACAGCAAGCACCCCTTAAGCTGGGCGTGGCCTAGAGTATAAATAAACGGGAGCTGCGTCACTCCTGGCAAGTCCCCAAAGGTGAACCTGTCTAATGTGTAGTATGTATCTGCCCTTGTCAGTCAGTTAGGGGAGGCTGCATGTCCTGTGCCCATTGGCAATGAGGACGGAGCCTCTCGCCAATGTCTGAACCCACACACTACGCACCAGTGCCTCACTTGGGGGCAAGCCCTCATAAAAAAAGGGTGTAGGACGCAACTGCAGGTTTACAGCAAGTACATACTTGACTGCATGCTCGCGCTGAACTCCAGGGAGCATGTATGTCGTCTAGTAGGTGGAGCATCGCATTGCAGTAGAGCGTGCCCCACATTCTGCTTCAAATGACTTGCCATCACACAGTGTGACCCACATAGTGAAGGGAGCGGAGGCGGCATGACAACGGGTCCCTCTCTTCCCCTTTCGGCAAGGCCCAACAGTACCCACAATGAGAGAGTGGAGGAAATCGATTATCACTTTGTGGTGCCCTGCCACATTACACCTAGGCCCGTGTTATTCAAATGGCTCATTTTCATTGTTTGCACCCGCGCACCTTATAAAAGGTGTGCCCAGCGCAAACAATGAAAAGGCACCGGATTATGGTGAATGCACTGCCCCCAGGGCAGCCGCGAACTCGAGCTGCTCCCAGGGCAGCGCATTTCTGTGAAAAATAAAACGGCTGCTTTGAAGCCCTCTGTGTTTTCACGGTGCAGGCGGCAACCCGTTTGCACTTTAAAGGGGTATTAGAGATCCCCTTGCAGGCGGGTGCAGTGAGTGACTGAACCCGTCTGCAAGGGGATGTCTGGGGAGGGTCCATGGGACCCCCGTACCCCACTCCAGGGAGCTGCCATCAGGGGGCACACTGACAGTGTGCCACCTTTTAGGTGGCGCACTGTCAGTGCACCTCCTCATAGCTTCTTTGCCCCTGCCCCCACGTCTGTAATACTGCGCAGACGCATAGGCAAAGGAATTCCCTGGGGCTCCCATGCAAATGAGCTTTACAAACTATTCGGGTAACCCACGATACGCCAAAGGACCTGGGTATAACGTGATAAAGACAAAGGATGATCCTGATGGCCCTTTTTGACTATGCCAAAAAGGCTGCGACCCCCAAATCTATTGTAAAAAAAAAAATGTAAACAGGCCAACGTACACTGGTTTACTGTTCTCAAGGTTACACCAGCCAGTGTTCATGTGAAAAAATTATGAAATTGTTGT